>OW388293.1:15558793-15903793 GCA_936450465.1 Gibbula magus | reverse complement strand
TTAAAATAGATTGAACATACTGTAACTAATGTACATAGAGAATATCAGCCAATGTTTTCTGGTATATCAAATGCACCACTGTATCGAGGCTCAGCTATGATATTTTACTTATGTTGGTTTATTTGATATCAAAAGACTAGAGTTTTGGGATTCGTATAATCATCATAAACCAATCTACACTGACGGGCAAAAGAAAGTATATCGCTCAGTTGTATTCATCATATGTATAATTTTCAAAGTCAAATATCTCGAGTTTTCGACGTCGTATTCAAAAACGGACTAGTTGGAAAATTAGTCCAAAACATTAAAACAGTCAAAGAATACCTCTACACGGTTTTTAAAACATATTTCAAAATTTAAAATTTAAATTTTGATATTCCCCCAAATTAATTTTGATAAAACACAACTGTTCATCGACATATAACACATCCTCTGTGTGAAAATCATTAAATGTGCCTCGTCCTGCACACATTTACAACATTTTGAACATGGTAGGGGTCGTGTTAGTGTAAATTTCATTTCTTACCACTGTCTACTTTAAATAATGATATTTCAGTTAAACAATAAAACAGTCACCAATTAAGTCATTCAAACTAATGCCGAAAGGTGTCAATGTATCGTGCCATAATCAAATGCATCTCATTTCTTTAAAATATTGAATTAATCGAAAACAAGTGAGTGATATACTTTCTTTTACTCGTCAGTTTACAACGCTTGATTCCGGTCATAGATTCTCCTGTGAAATAAATATCTCAATAATAAATTGTATTTATCATAATTTGATCATGCCATACATACATGTATGTGAATAAATCGACCGACGTCCAATACATCTGCTTCAACTAGATCCGTGTGTAACCACGTTTAGACGGGAGTGTAATTGAAAAGGAACTGATATTGTTGTAATCGACGCTTCGTGCTGATGAGTTGCATTGGTCACGGGATTGAAACATAATCTATTGGATATCTCTTCTCTTACGACATGTTTAAGGTGTTACTTAATTATTGTTCTTGATCAAACCTGATGTAAATTGTAAGTGCCAGATGGTAACACCACATGTTGCTTTCGACTAAGCTCTCTCGCTTAAAGGCACTGTAGCTGTTCTTACTAAAATAGAGTGAAAAGGTAAATAAGTGTAACCAATGGCTAGATAATTATTCTCAAACAATCAAGAGAGTTCTAAAAGGAATGTACATGGTTCGATTTAGCCATGCGTGTCCATTTCCCTTCTAGGTAGTTCAAGCGATTTGACTGATGTAACGATATCTGAACACATTGTGGAATGGTCTTTCTGTCTGAAATTTCAAATTCGCATCATACCTACAAACCTACCTCTCACACAGAAGAGTTCCACACCACTGTCGCTTTATACGTCGCACAAATTTCTTCCATTACGGAGAACCATTTTCTAAGGATAAGTTTTATCAGGTCGTGTAATGAGATGTTTTACAATCTATTGTAACAATATACTGTTACATTAATAATAAATGGAAAATTGAAGAAAACAATTTTTTTACATTTTGATTTTGTTGTGTAAACCGCTTTATAAAAAAAAGATTAAAAAGTCAAGTTTATTTGAGTTTTTATTTGTATTGAAATAATTATAGTTATCTCTCGGTTCTTGGAAAGGTGTAGTAACAGTAAACAACATACTAGGATACAAATCTGAACATTTCTTCATTAAAGTTTGTTCAACTTATGAATGAAAGCTCTAGAATATATAGGTACTTATTGAATCGGGCAGAATGAAACATAATATTTGATGACACATATAATTTCACCCTCATATCCTCTGGTGTGAAATAGAATTGAATTAAAAAAAATGCTGAGCCTCGGATGTTCCTAATTTTTATTAGCTCGTATTGATATATTTGAAATCCGAAATATCATTGCTTGAATCATCGCTTCATCATAAGTTAGGAAATTTACTGAAATGACCAACTTTGGGGATCTTTTTTTCTGTGAAAATCATATCAAAATTATTTGTAAATTCCTCTTCTTAGCAATTAAAAGAAACCCAATGTTCTTTAAAGATGTCATGTTTAGATCAAAATTCCAAAGTTAATTCTGTGAAATCCGTTAATCATGGGCCATGGTGTCATGTGTAGTTTTAGCTGTAATACAGAGAATGATAAATGAAAATAATAATTTTGTTTAACCATTTCATGAAATCACGTATATTATGTCATTCATGGAAACGCAAACCTGACTCGTCATGTTGTATGCATGTGCACATTAGTTGTTGAACCACTGAACCTTTGAATTGAATTCCCACGTAACCAATGTTTCAAATTTCTCGGTTCCATCAACATCTGCTAGGGTCCAAAAAACGTACTGCGGATTATCTCCCTACCTTTTATCCAATGAAATAACCTATTACATTGACTACATCGACCTGTTATTTCCGAGGTTCTGGCCTTTGACTGTAAAGTGTCTGTCTAATTTTAGCATATTATGTATTTCGAATTTGCTTGGTATGTAGTCTGTTACTGTTCAGTCTGGCAAATAATGGGACGAACATGACGCTTAAAATATAGTGTTTACTCTGGTTACTCTTTATAATATGAAGTGTTCATTGCAGTAGAAACGGTAATTTTATGTGGACTATAACAATCAGTTGCCAAATACCGCAAACTCCTTGTCATACCAAAAGAAATATTAAGTTATATTTAAATTCTTTACATGGCAGTGTATCAGGAAAGTTGTAGCACATAAAAACAGACAAGTTATTACTTTCGATTCACTGATGAAAATTGAGAAATGGAATATCTTTATTAACAATCCTTTTTAACTTTTCATCTACATTAACATTTAACACATTTGACAGTTTAGATTTGATACTAATTAAAGTAAAAAAACATATTCACAAATGTCACTAGTTGAGGATTATATCAACATTATCACATTTCAGGAAACAAATAGTAACATGATTATTCAATAGAAAAAGTTGGTTATTGGCACAAGTCTAGTACGTAAGTTGAACAAGACTGAAATCAGGAATAATGAAAAGAAGAAAATAATAATATTGAAGTACTTCAGTGCATGTCAAGAAAGTATGACGATAAAACAGGGGATTTTCATAGACTAGACTAGGTGAAACGTTATTCAAATATTTTACTCGGATTTCACGCCGCTTCAACCAGTCAAGCTATAAATAAGCTGCATGAAAGTTCACATAAAATAGATGAATTTAAAGTAGATTAATGAAAACGTGCGCTTGTGTAGGCTTTCTTACCCGGGGTGATTTGTGTATGAACGGTTTATGACAGCCACCAACGAAATACCTGCGTCAGATGAAGTGAATGAACATGTTGTGTGACAACGTTATTTATATACAACAAGTTCAATTGATACATTTTATTTAATAATTGGATGTAATCCCAACCATGGACATGGTCATGTTATGACAGTGCGACACGCAAACAACCCCTGTATAACGACACCGTGTACGGTCCTTGCTACCACCGTCGTCCAGGATATAGATTATTTGTGTGACCAAGTTAACATCCCATACAGTAAAATGTTATATTTGTTTGCTGTTATGCCTCACTCTGTTCACCCAGTATTTAAACTAAACATGATATCATGTTTAATGATATAATAGTTGCTAGATTCCAGGCCGGGGTCACTGTTGCATTCCGAAAGTTTTCTCAAATACTTAAAATATGCATTTTAAGTGCAAACATCATGTAATTAGGAATGTCCTTGAAGTATATTATCATCTCGAAAACTTGACTAATCATTTTGCATATTCGCTTGATAAGAAGACAAATAAATGTTCAATAAAATATTCTAAGTTCATACTTCATAGCCAGCAGTTACAGTTTGGGTAGATCTTCCAAGTGACCAGGGATAATGCTTTTCTAAACTACATTTTTTATTTTCTTCTGCGAACTATCCAGAAAGTGATCAAATGGGTCAAATAGGTATCATGTATTTCCTCTTATACTCATCCAATGTATTAGTGTTGAATTTGCTATCATTTAAATCTGAGAACCTGACCTCTAATAATTCACTATGCCAAAGTTCGAACACATGCACCACTGACCGACACAGGATGGTTTGAGAATATAGTTTTCACAGGATGGTTTGAGAATATTGTTTACACAGGATGGTTTGAGAATAAAGTTTACACAGGATGGTTTGAGAATATAGTTTACACAGGATGGTTTGAGAATATAGTTTACACAGGAATAAATAATGATTCATTGTCACTGTATTTGATGTAATTATATTGCCGTTACAATGAAGGTAACAATTGATAACAAATAGGTGAATATACTTTCGGGATGTAGCTGTAGCAGTGTAACAAAAAAATTCTTTTAGTGACGAATGGAGTAAATATATGTGTGTACCAAATTTTGTCATTCGAAATAATAGAATGTGTTCACAATAAAATGGCCGCCATGCAATTTTTGCTTTATATGCAACACCGTTAGTACAACTACGGATACTTGGTTTGTGTAATAAGATGTTTTACCCTATAAAGTTAATATAAATGACGTTTGTGACATTACTATCATTGTAAATGGAAAATTTGAAAAAAAAAAAAAGTGAAAAAAGTGATACAGCCTCTTTAAAATTTATTTTCAAAACATCAAGTAAACGCTCAATATATCTGTATCAAATTCGGGTATAACTAATAACTACTCCAGAGATACAGGTAAGAGACGTTTAAAGAATGGAAGCAACGTTAGCCATCAGTAACAGTAACAGTTGTCAGGTTCATGTCAAACTTTATCGAAGGAACTCGTCTAAAGATGTAACATGATTGTCTTGTTTTATCAAACAATTTTTCAGAATGTGTTTACCTGTTAGGTAAGGTTGTCGAGTCTGGCTGTTCTGTACAATAATAGTCACTTCAAACTTGTTAATACTGCAGACACAACTTCTGGAGTTTCCTTCGAAAATACTTTCTTTATCATGACTGTCGAGAAAGCAACATAAATAAGAATGGACAGAAGCAAAGCTGCATCTCACTTCTATGACTGTACATGTACAACTTCTTATTGGTGTCGCCCCTATCACCTTATCTTAAAGATGCATCCATTGTGTTTCAAAATATTTAATTTGGCTTTGATACATGCCAAAATACCAACTGTGCTGATTTCAGTTCAAATTATTTCTCTCAACTTGCATATTCGTCCCCAATCGCCAAATATATTTCATAATTACTAGTTTCCAATGAAAATCGAGCAACAACATATACTAGTACAGACAATGAAACAGTAACTTCACGTCTGAACTGAACTCAAATAATACGCAAACTATTTCATGGAGTCTCATTCGCACACAATACATAAATGGCAAGTATTATTTAGTTTACATCATGTATTTGTGCCATTTAATTTCGAAAATACCATTATATCGAACAATATTAATTGTCCATGTATTAATTGCTACAATCCATTTTCTGTTTAGGGGTGTCAACCAGTTTTACCATGAGTAATATATAAACGGATTTGATATCTCATAGTAAACCGTTAAGTTTTGGCAGCGCATTAAAGTGACCAGTGGTCAATCTTTTCAAAACTACAGTTTTTATTTTCTTCTGATCAACTGGTTCTAACATACATATATAATATATTTCATATGCTCATTCAATGTATGTGTGACGAATATTTTCCTCTTTAGTCAATATGAAAACATTGACCTTTTCTGTGTTGTCATTTTGCCAAATTTCATAAACATGCACTCCTGACATGACGATCACAGGTTACGTTTTAGAATGATTGAATTACTCAGGGATAAAGAATGATTCATTGTCATTGTATGTGATGCCATTTTATTGACGTTACAGTGAACGTCACTTTACATGATATTTGCACTAAGAAACATTTGTAGGTAAACACAAATTCGGTATGCAGTTGTACATGGATAATAGTCTTTGGTCTGCTCTTGAAATAAATATTATCCCTTATGTCTCACCATTCCCATGAAAACAATAAATAAATAAATCAATAAATTCAGAAAATTTGAAACATTAAAAAGTTTTCCGTTTCAGAAGGTATATTGAAACAATGTCATGTATTTGGAGCTGTGGAAACAATCCAATACCATCAATGAATCAATGTTCTGATTGTTTCAATGACAGTAAAAATACTTAAGAATTTCACATAATCTGAAAATGTCAAAAATCACCCTTCAACTCACCCTGCTCGATCAGGGTATGTTTGTCCACAAAGCCAAAACCTGCTTGTCTACTCTTGTTGCCTCGATGTATGCCATATGTGGATCGTCTTCCGGTGCATTCCTCAATACCAAAACCTACACAGAATGGCACAACTTTCAGGCAGATTCGATCATGGCGCAAACATAAGCATACCACCTTAAGAAACATCTGCCTCTTACTAACTTCTGTCACATTTATCAAGGTTTTTTTTTAATTATCAGAGCTTTTTTACATTAACAAAAATTCCAATGAAGGGGTTAAAAAGATTGCTTAGCTGCTGCCAGTTATTTCACTTCTTTGTAACAACCCTTTGCAAGAGTGACCAGGTCTTGGAAAGTGTTCCTTTTTCCTTAGTATACTTAAATGCGAACTTGCGTTGTTTCTCCCATATCATCCATTTTTCTATTTCAATTTACAAAATGCAATGTTTATTTTACAGCATGGTTTATAAATGTGTTATTGAATACTACTAATGTTGATGAATTTCATGTCAAAGTCTGCTTGGTTTATACATTTCCAACAAACTAAATGTCATCGAAATTGGAGAATGGCTTTTCTTTTATTGTACACACGTCTCGTGTTTAGAAATTAATCTCATCATACAGAGTTTTTCAGCAATTTTTTAAAGAATTCTTAACCCAGATCACCAGGAATCGTGAGGCCCTTAGCGCCGACATTAGACTACCACACATATGCTAGAATTGTTAAGTGGTCATATGTATAAATGTTGCAATAAATACTTCTTCTAAAACAAGCTATACAAGACAAAGGTATGTAGACTTATGTTAGTGAGCACAAGCACAGTATATGATGACATGTTAATTGTCGTAATGTAAACAGATACAATAATAAGGAATAAAAACACATCAAATACAGTTACATCTGAAAATACTCTGACCATGATTTTAAACGTTTCGATCTATGATAATCATGTAAAAGCATAAACACTTAATTAGAATAAGCCATTACATGTAGCTTTGTAGCTCAACAGGATGCAGTTTAGGGTTAACAAATCTACAATCTATAACTTACATTGGTCAATATGTCTGTACTCAAGATTGTAGTTTTGTAATGTTGAGACCACGAGGTCAAGTTGTCTACTCGTTAAAGGTGCATCCATTGTGTTTCATAAAATTTGATTTGGCTTTAGTTCGTTCCAACACACCATATGTGCTGTTTACAATACAAACAAATTCATTCAACTTGCATATTCATCCCAATCGCTAAACATATCATAATTACTAGTTTCCAATTAAAATCCAGTAACTTTATTATGCATGTGCAGAAACCGAAAGTGCACGCCCTATTTACATGCACAGTGGTTATATGACCTATTGAACATTATCAACCCACATTTGTGATGTTGTCTGGTTTAAATAAGATTCCAAAATTACGTTTGACTCATTGGCGCGCGCAACACGCGGTGCATTGTCCGGTTTTCGATCAGAAATCACTACTTTTACCTTCATATAGTCAATATGCTAAGTCTACTATCATCAAAATGGCAGTTTTCTGTTTCCTCTTACTGTAAATATGAAATAAAAAGCAAGGTAAGTTCAAACACTCGTGCTATCATCATACCATATTGTGTCAAGTCAAGGCTGTTCTGTTTGATGAAAACGCGTATTTTGATGTTTTAAAACATTCGGCTGCAGTTGCCTAAAGTATAGGGACTGCAGCCATATTCAGAAATGACCCGATAACCATGTGGATTTATTATCTGCAACCATATTCAAAGAGTTTATGTGATATACTATGCTATAGATAATGTAGAAAATATCATATAGAAACTGTAATTTGAGCAATTTTGAAGACTTTGGTTGCATTTTATTGCTATTTTAGACACCCTGTCATTGGGACTCTTCACTATTCAAGAAAATATGAAATTACTTGATTAGATAACTTGTTATTATTTGCTTATGGTCAAAGTAAGTACGACAACGAAGGTAAAAGTAGTGATTTCTGATCGAAAACCGAAAAAGGCACAGCGTGTCGCGCGCGTCAATGAGTCAAACGTAATTTTGGAATCTTATTTATAACAGACAAAAAGACAATTTTGAGTTGATAATGTTAAAAGGTCACATAACTGCGTTGCATGTAAATGGGGCGTGCAGTTTCGGTTTATGAACATGCATAATATGATTTTACTCAATTTCAATTGTAAACTAGTAATTATGATATATTTGGCGATTGGTGATAAATATGAAAGCTGAGTGAATTTATTTGTATTGTAGACAGCACATGTGGTAAGTTGTAACATATTAAGTCTTTTCGTTCGGGAAAAGAAGACAAATTAGGTTTTAGAGCTTGGCCATTTGTGTCCTTAATTCGGGCTACAGTGTTACCAGGTAAAGCATCTGTACACAATATTTCTATGTTCTATGCATTTTCGTGTATGAAGAGGAGATGGACAATTAAAAGGGTTTTTAAATCATGACCTGTGAGGCATTTAATTGGGATCATAAAAAGTCATCTCATTTTATAATATCCATTGGCCAAGGACATAAAATGTAAGTTCTCTAGCTTCAGTGGTTCTGGTTAAAAAGACGAAATTTAAAGTTTACGGTCGACGTTCGGATGGACGGACGCTGGACGCAATATCGTTACGGTACCATAACCTTATCGGATCTTTCAGGTCTGGAGAGCTAGGGATAAATAAAGAAACATAAACACATTGAAAGCCCATCTTCATTACAACGAATGTATCGCGTCGGTGTACATGTAGATAACAAGTTGCAAAGGGAGAGTTTGGAGTTTTTACTTTTGTATCACTTGTTCGATAACGGTCTCACAGCATTCATTAGTATACTAGCTCTCCATAGAACTCTGCTTTCCTCATCTCTACAACATTTTAAACAACTCTTACAGAAATAAAATCAAATTGTAAGATCTCCATTTCAAGTGAAAGACAATCGTGTAGGAGCAGATCGATACGAAACGATTCAACAAGTGAGATGGAACATTTTATTTGTTTGAATTGCATGATTTGCCTTTTATAATTTGATGCGACATTCGAAGAACGTTCCAGTCCATTGTGTCCGTGTTGTTAGTGAAACCAATCCGCTTGTAGAAATCTACAACAGCAACGTTTCCTTTCCGAACAATCAGCTGAATACGTTTATAGTTGTTTTCATCTGCAATCTGCAAGAAAGTAAGAACAACAACTTACGGCTACTTTTCAGAAAATGATCTAAATATGAATAGTTTGAATAAATGTAAGGCACTGTTGAATAACTATAACACACATATATACATCTATATACATACTTATACAACCTATTTGGTATGTTATTAGTTGTAATCAAATAAGAACAAAATAAAAAATAGTAAGTTCTTTAACTAATTATATGGAGACACTAAGGTAGCAGTAACTGAAAGACGTTATCCTTGACACTTACAAGTTTGAATTTTCATGAATAAATCAAACTAAGAACATATAATCATGTACAATAGGAACGTCCAAATTATTTGAATATCGTATAAAACGAAAAACTGCTGTCGTAGAAAGTAGATTTTGAATATATTTGATAGACACATGCTCAGTGAAGAGAAGTACTCACAATTTCATACATCAGAGCATGATTCTTTACATATGTTGATGTTAGTTCAAACACACGTGCTTTTCGACATGTTTTTTGGTCATTTAAGTTAAAAATTTATAAAATGTAGAAATTAAATTAATAAAAGATATTATCAATATTAATGTCCTACTTGGGCTTAAGTTGTTGACGCACCATTAATGTAGGACGTCATAAAACAAGTCCAAAAGTTATTTTTGACTTTCCTATCTTGTTTAGATTTTAAAACGTACGTTTCCCAGATATATGAACAGATAATTCTTTGTAATTTGAAATTTGGTTTAATTGGCCGCTGAAGACATGATGTAACTCTGTTTCAGTCGTACTTTAATATCTCCACAATCGGTGGCCAAGAATGAACATGACGGAAAGTGATTAATGCTTTATACACGCTTTTTCCTTCATCGGAGATGTATCTCCTACGTAGAAGATCATACGTCAGAGATTGGCCTACTATGTCCTATACATCTTACTAATTCCTACGTAGGAGGAACTATTTCCTAATTAGGATATATGCCTACAAAATCCTACCTAGGAGTTTGCTTGACAGAATTTAATTTTCATCATGACACTAATACGCTTCCGTATATTTATGGAAGCGAATTAGTGTAACGATGTAAAAGAAATTGTCATACTACCTCCTACGCAGGAGATAGTATTACCATTTTTTTCATGACACGCTTTCATGATATCGTCTTTTTAAAATAAAATTCCAAACGATAATTTATCAAACGGCGTGTTTTTCAGAAACATGGAAAGATGGTGTTCAAAAGAAATTAAAACATAGTTTTACCGTAACCGACTTCTGGAAATCTGATGCAGTTATGTTTCAGTCGTATTTATCACTCGTGGATAATTTTGTTATTGCATTTCTATCATTATCGTTTCATATGCTGATAGTTAATATATTTTATTGATCAATAACTAGAAATATGTGCATGTGATGCACTGTGATGTCCCCCGCTCCAACTTTCAATCCAACCTTGTCATCTTATTCTTATTTTTCACTTACGCCAGAGACAATCCAAAAAGGACAATTAAAAAAGGTTAATCTATTAGAATAAATTAACTTGTTTCCATGCAGCCTCTTAGTTCAAATTGTTGCTCTTTTCTGGCCTCTTTGTTAAAATGTATCCATGGAAATTCAGAATGAACGAGAAATAAAAAAAATCAGAATAGCCAAAGTAGCAAAAGGCACCACTCTATCACTAGGTCTAAGCAAATACAAAGTTTCGTAAAGAAATACTTGATAGATTTTGAAATAGAGGCCGGAAAACGTCCCAATATGCACTAAGTTGAAATTGTTGCCATGGAAACCAGTAAAAAAAATTAAAAATCAGAATAGCCAAAGTAGCAAAAGGCACCACTCTATCACTAGGTCTAAGCAAATAATAAGTTTGGTGAAAAACTATTGAACGGTTTTGGAGATAGAGGCCGGAAAATGTCCCTACCCTCAATATGCACTAAGTTCAAATTGTTTCCATGGAAACCAGAAAAAAATAAGAAATTCAGAATAACCAAAATAACAAAAGGCACCACTCCACCACTAGGTCTAACCACATACCAATTTTCGTGAAAAAATATTGAACGGTTTTTGAGGTATGGCCCGAAAATGAAAGCATTTCGGAATAACGGAATGACGGAATGACGGAATGACGGACGGAGGTGAAAACATTATGTCTCCCGAAAAAAAATTCGGGGGACATAATAACCAAAGTGCAATCCTCGCTGAATGCATTACGAATGAGCTTACCTACAGTACCTGGTTACATCGGTATAATCTCAATGGTTGTGGTGTCAATGCTTACTCCTGACTCCTGGTTAACATCATATGATTAGACAGTATAATCATCGAGGCTCGATCTCATCTGTATGAAGCGTTCGTATAAGTCTATATTTCTAAATGTCATGAACACATAATGATACATTCTACCAACAGAGGGCCCTCAAGTCATTCTTCTAAAGTGAACTAGCATGACGTGTCTTGAGTTTCCTATGTTTGAAGAGGATGACAATGGGTATAATATTAGAAATACTTTTAGATAGTGAACAAATATAACTGGTTATATTTGGGATAGCACAACCTTCAATAGTACAAATTCTTGTATATTTTTCGGGCCGAGTCCCATGCGGGATTCGAATCCACACCCCCAGAGTAAGGCAACTATCGCCAGCATGGACTGTTCTAACAGGTTACCAAACGACCATTTCGCCTCGACATGGGCGTAACAGTTCATAAAAATTAAACGCATATCTACCTGGACAGCCTTATCAATCAATGCTGTACCGACACCCAGCTTTCTCCTGCACTCTGTGACTATGAGATCTTCTATATGCATGATGCGGCCCTCCACCCAGGTATTGTACAGCCAGGTATATACCAACAGCCCTATCACAACTGGTGTATCTGGAAAATAGTGCAAATGAAATTAATAGCCATAAGCAGTAATGTGTAGTTACAGTATTCAACAAATATTGAGCTATATGAACCATATAACAATGTTTTTAATCGTTTAAAGATTGCAAAACTATACCCCTCTTTGAAAGTTTCATCAGTATTCTATCTTATATAAATTTAACTGAACCTATAAAAAATCGTTTTAAGGTCGTGTCAAAATAGTTTATCTGATCCTCAACATGACCTCTACAACTGTTAAAAATGTGTACCATCAGGACGCAGGTACCTTATCCCTAAATTATGGACGAAGGAATAAACTTTTAAATGACATTTTACTTATAAACTCTATATATCCTAGACTATTAGTGTTTTAGAATATATGCATGTCCTTATACTTTGCATGCCACACATATTTTATCTGTTTCTAAACATTTAAATGTTGGCCATCGTCTGTATGTTTTAAGTGTTATAATATGCTGCATCACTGTTCTAAAACCTTTTCCTTTATCGGGCAATAAAGTATTATTAGTATTATATTGGCGCAGCATATTATTTTTGGACTATTCTCGCCTTCTCAAATACTTTTATGAGATGTTGAAAATTGAAGATTATATTGGTCACTCTCGTGCGCCTTCTTTCATTAATCGATTACATGGGATGAAAGAATATTGAAAAGATTAAAAGTGAATTTAGACAAAGATGTCAAGAAATCGAAATTCAAAATTTACGTTCCAAGTAAAATAAGTTTCTTAGAATATAACATCAAATCTGCAAAAATATCCGAAATGAAACGTAATAAAAATCTAAACAGAACTAGATGTAAACATATAAAGTTCCAAATATGTCACCTTTTGCAGAATCCTTAGTTTCACGTTCCTCCGCTAGGAGGCAATGAAATTGCTTTCCGTCACCAAATCCATTCTTCTTGAAATCTATAAAAAAAGATATCAGATTAATTTCAGTACTTCTTATATATCCTTTGTGTATATATACACATCTACGTTTTATCACACTAATAGAAAAAATCTAATCTGATTTCATTATCAATTCCATTCGGTATTCAATCAATTAGTTGATACATGAGCTGAAGATGGATCAGAACGATACTCAAACCGTCGATAGAATTTGAAACTCGAGAAGAACACACTATATCTAAATGAAATGTAGCAACTGATATGCTGCCCCGAGGTTGAGTTACGTTTGGCAACAGAAGTTGAACACCTTATGGTAAGGATTCACAATTCCAAAACTCTCAACTATACTTACTGTCAACGTCTGCTGAGAAAGAATCACCGAAGTTTTCCAGCACGGCTAGCTCCTGTTGAACACAGGTAATGAGTAACTGTTTAAAAAGGTTGATTCATACATTATACTTTGTGTAAAAAATTAGTTTTGTTACACTGCTACTGAAAATATTTAAAATTGATTGCAGCAAAAGTTCAACATTACACGCATGAAATACTATGTGACATTGTTTGTTGGTTATGCCTTATTCATTGCCGTGTAAGAGGTGTTACAACCCATACTTGAAGATAACAGAGGTAATATTTCTATACGTGCACATGTCACGTTTGACTAGCAGCCATTGTTCCAGCGCGACTTCATATACTTCGTCGTCTGTGACGTCATTAAATAATTGTTCGTGACGTCTATGTAGCTTGACGTCGCAAGAGAAGTTGCTCGTTTGCTGGCTATTTGTACGCGAATAGAATAGAATGAGTAATGAAGCAATGACACTCACAAATGTGTAATGTGACTTAAGAAACTTGTGTAAATGTGTCTTCAACTCTCCCTCGGGTTTTACTATAAATTACACTCGTATTGGAAAAGTCATATGACACACACACATATCTATATATGTATACGTTCGTTTACACAGGTCTTACGCGAGCTGTATATGCACATTTAGTACAACCAGGGCAACTAGATAGCGAGCACACAATGTACATTGGAGAATTTAAACATGGAACATTTTGAATATCATTCATACACACGAGCCCTTCTGAGATCGTGACATGAATAACAGCGATACACTATTCAACATCTGGTGTATTATCACCGTATCATCTGAACATAGAGCCTGTTAACGTTTCAGTTAATTTATGTTAGCACAGATACTTTTTAATTCTACATTTACATTTTTAAACGTCCCCCTAATTTCGCTTTAGAGTTCATGTCTGCAGCATGTTATAGTCAGTTCAATCTCATTAAAATCAGATCATGATATATGTGTAACGTAGTGCAGCATTATTACGTTCTGGTTAATTGAGATGGGAGCAAATGTTATAAGATTTTAAAAATCACAAACTCATGGTTCGTTCATTGTAATCTCACATGTTCTCACCTACGTGTATGAACGTCTCGTTCAACTATGACATGTTTCACTTAATATAGTTTACTTATACAAACATAACAGTAACACAGAGAAACTGACCGATAACAGACGAAATATGTCTTCAATATCCTCCGAAGTAGCGTCACGAACTTTGAATGTCGACATTTTATCTCATTGATCATTTCCGTGTTCAACTTCGCATTTCTATTTTTAACCTAGGTTTATCCCATGGCCTAAATATGTCTCGCGAGTAAACGACGAGAGTAAACCACGCCCCCTCAAGGGAGGTAACTCTTGTTCAGTCCTACAAACAAACGCATGCAGTAACCTGAACCGAATTTTATTTAAATTCTTGCTGCAAACTGCAGCATAAGAGCTACATAGAACATATCTACATTTATACTATATACAAGAAAATAGGAACATATATATGTATGTACATCTGGTGCATTCAGTAAAGGTACATATGAGGGTCATAAAACTTATTTCCTGAACAAAGACACATTATATAAGCCTATTGTAAAAATATTTGTGAATATAGTTTCATCTTTCTGAGTGTAATATAAGACATACAAATAAATAATTAAATTCGTCCCCAAGATCAAATACATTTTCTGTCATGGACTGGATATATAATATATAACTTATCTCGATTGGCAGAAAGTGATGAGCTGTTCGGAATTTTAACAAGTAATTCATTAGATTAAGGTATTGTTCAAAATGGAGAGATGGATTTTTAAAGAAACTGTATATAGTTGCTATGGAAGGATTTTCAATTGTTGATATCAAATTTTGCTGAAAAATATTTTTTAATTTGCTTTTAACAAGACTTTTAATGGTACTTTTGAAATGTTGATATTGCCAAACAAAACTCAGTCCATGATCATCAAAACCTTTTTTTGATATAACATTACCAGTTATGTGAACATTTGCTAAAGATAAAATCATTAAATAGCAATTTATAAACCAGAAGGCACTATTTTGACGATTAACCGGTTACACGTTCATGTACGTCTACAAACTCGAATTTCGAATTTAAATACATTTGACAATTTCTTTTTGCAAATGGAAAATTAAAGTATTGCATATCTGGGCTGACGGACAGCCCATTCAAAACTTCTGACCAGCGATCATGACATATAATTTATCATCTAAAAATCATTGATCATACATTGACGACTTAAATTCCAGATGACCATTACAAGAAAGAAAAAACAACAACTTTGTACCGTGTGACAAGTTACCTAAATGGAAAGAAAAAAAACACATGGTCAACTTTCCCCTCCTGAAACAAGATCAGCTTGCAGGACCATCTACTCCATGTACTGTTGAAACAGATGATATTAACATTCCCAAAAACATCCACCAAGCAAGAAAAACTAAAGAAATTACTGGAAGGCAAGACACAAGAGAAGCACTTTGTGAGGCTGCTAGCTATTAAAGCAGAGTACCCAAAAACATTCCTTTGCATGCTTTGCATCACTAACATTATTAGATGTGTTACTGTAGACTGCGGCCCGCACATATACTTGTGTGGAGCATGTTGCAAAACCACCACCAAGTCGCCATGTTTCCCCACCTGGAACGATGGTGTGAAGAGGTGTGTTATTAAATGCATTCAAGCACTATAACTGACCTTTACTTTACATTTGACATATGTAAACAACTGTTTGACTCCTCTCATGTTATGGCATTTAGAAAACAAAGCTTTGTATATTTTCTGAAAAGTGTTTTACCTTTTACATTAAACAAATGTTTCTATCTTTAATCCATTAAAGCTCCTGCAAGTTGTAAACAAAATATTACCAACTAACTAATATCTATCTAAAGGAAATACTGAAAAAATAGGTTCATGTTCGAGTAAATGTTTATTCTCCTTCACCTCTAAACGTTTCAGACAATAAGTTACCAGCTGCAGACAATCCACTGAAAAGTAGCCAAAAAACTGCAATAAGCATCTCTGTGACACACTTTATGAGAAGACCCTAATCATAATTGACAATGACGGTGTGTATTTTCATTGAATTTACATAATATGACATGTCATTGTTTTTGTAGGTAACAAATACCATATACGTAATAAGTATTGATATTGTGTTGTATTATACATTCAACCCCAAGAGAATCATCACCACATTTTCAAAGGTGTAGAATAAAAAAATACTGCTCTTGCAGAACTTCGATTTTGAATGTTATTGATGACATGATGTTTTTAGTACAAGTACAAGTTCAGAGACCAGAGTATAATTCTATTTGTATGTCTGTTATAGTTCACTTGGGGTGTTGAAATCACTTTTTCAAAATGGTTTTAGGCCATACTGTTTGGCATTTAACTTAAAAAATAAATGTGTACATTTTTTAATAAAAATATTATGTCGGCATAAATAACATTCTTGGCCTTGAACTTTTGTACACGTTTTTACTGTATGACGTCAAGTAAAAAATGCTCCTTTTGACTATCTCGTCAAGTTCAAGATATTCAAAACAACGGTTTCTTAAATCATGTGTTTCTCAGACATATGAACATATAATGTGTTTAAATATCAAACTTAGTTTGGCTGGCTGACTTCAGAAGACAACATTTCAATCTGTTTCAGTCGTATTTATTACCCGTGTATTGAATTATGTTGTATTTTGCATGGTGACGATTATTTTGCTGTTGAGTGACAACCTTAAAATCATTGCCATATCCCTGATATAAAAATATATAACGATAAAGGAATTATTACGGATCTTGATTCTGCTCCAGGAATCCAGCACAGGACATTGGCCAGTTTCTGTAAATGCGAAGATGAAGCTTCAGTGCTTGTGTATAGTGGATTCTGGACATCAACTCCATCACAGCCAATCGTTGCTTTTTAGATGGGTTTTGTGGACAATCTAAAAGCATCTGTCATGGAATGCCAGACAAGTATAACATCTTTTTGTGAATCGATCAAATGGAGACACCAAAATAAATGTTTAAAGATCCATGTAAGCAAAACATGACAATGCGTGTAAGATGTGGAGCAAATGTGATAAGATGGCATTAGAGATGTAGTGTAAAGTGAAAGTGTAGAAAGAATTTGATATTTCGTGAAATCTAAAATCATTAAAGAGGCTAACAAAAGCAATGCCCTGAACCCTTGTAATAAATGTACTTCTATTAAACCGTTTATAAGAATTGAGTCAATGGCTCAACAGTGGTTTAACTCAAGTGAACTTTGAAATATGTCTCTGTCTTGTGTGCTTTTAGCTTGATTTGTGAACAAATTCACCGTTTTACTTCCATAGTGTTTCAGAATAACATAAATCCCCTGATTTGCCTATACACATCCTCGGTTACCCATGGTTTTATATATGCTCCGTTACTCTCCACTATATCACCCATGGGTGATATAGTGGAGAGTAACGGAGCATATATATAACACCATACAAATAATTTGCCAAAGATCTATCCAAATGCCTTATTTTCAGAGTGAACAATCTGGAAACATGATAATGTTCTTAGATGGATACTTTGGACTGGTGCGTAGCAGAAAAGCTGAAATTTTCAGGCAAGACTCCAAACCACCAGGACCTTTTATTCCTCAACCAGGACCATATGGACAGTTTCGTTGACAGTTACAGGAGGTCCTTAAATGAAAAAGTAACATAGTTTTCAACGTAAAGCATTCAAACATAGATATATTTAGGTAAATAGGTCACGCCTAATTTAAAATAAAAAAGAGCCATTGTAGCTATGTAGCTCAACAGGCTTTAGTTGTAAGAAGGTTAACAAATTTACAATTTATAACCCATATTAACCAAGATTTCCCTTTTTATAAGCTTTTAGTTCGGACGAAGAAGACAAAAATTAGACTTTAAGGGCGTGACCAATGATATCGAGGCACCAAATCTGCATTTTATCCTCTCCAGTAGCTGTGAAGAGTTGTTGCAGATGATTTGCTTTCAATGGCTTTTGTTCCGGAAAAGAGGTAGAAAATAGGTTTTTAGGTCATGATACGGCCTCTGTTGTCCTTAACAGGGGCCCAAGAGTAGCCAAATCTACAACATCATAACCCTCATTGGCCATAATTTAAGATGATGTTAATTGGGAATTTTCAAATCAACCAATTAGACTCAA
This sequence comes from Gibbula magus, assembly GCA_936450465.1. NCBI lineage: Eukaryota > Metazoa > Mollusca > Gastropoda > Trochida > Trochidae > Gibbula > Gibbula magus. The sequence continues at coordinate 15,885,204 of OW388293.1, read as the reverse complement.
GAATACACAAGTGATGTTGCAATGTTTTAAATTCCTAACTTATGAATGAACTAAAAGTATTAAAGAATTCTGACCCTCCTTTTTAAATACTATTATCATGGGTTCTTAAAATCATCAAAGAAGGATGTGTGAGACTGGTAATGCTATCTAAACTGCCAGGCAAAAGAAAGTACTCACCTCAGTTGGTATTGATTAATTCAATATTTCAAAGAAATCAGATGCATTTGACTATTGCACGATACAATAATACCTATCTGCAGTTTGAATGAATTAACGTGTGAATGTGGTTACATTTTAGTTAAAATATCTCTGTTTAATGAAGATATGGGCAAGAAATTTAAATTTACACCAACATAACCCCTACCATGTTTAAAGTGTTGTGAATATGTGCAGAATCAGGTACAAGTATTAATATACACATAGAATATGTCTTAAATGTCGATGAACAGAACAAACATAATTTTGTTTTTTAAATTCAAATTTTAAATTACATTTTCTTTTCAACAGGTAGAAGTATTCTTAGACAACTGACTAAAGACCTGTACTTTTCAGTTTTAGATTATGATATCCAAAACTTGAGATCTTTGCAATAGACATCATACATAAAATCAACAGAAATTAGTACTTTCTTTTGCCTGGTAGTTTACTTCATTTCCCCTGGTTAGATGGATAACGTGTCACCGATCTCAGTATTTAGTATTACAACAGATCAAGTTTAATATTCTCAAAATATTACTAGAGGTGATGGATGTTCAACATATCAACATATCAACCGATACCTGTCTGGCTTCAGGGTTGCAGCAACTTCCTAGAAGAGGAGATGAGGGGTCCAAAACTCAGTGAAGAACAGGAAGATTGATGAAACGGCTGTGTTCGATGCAGCTTGTAGACACTTGTTTCCTTACATCAAGTGTAACAATTTCAAACTTGATTTGAATGGCAATCAAAAGTAGTATATGTTCAATTATATGTGAAATATGGCCACTTGATGTCACTGTCAAATTTATTATATAAATATTTTCAATTAAATGCTAAACTAATATTTAAATGATTTAGAATTTGGTCAATTTATAAGTGTCCTTGATTCCATTTCAGAATTTCATACGCGGTATACATGTTGCAGAAGATGGTCGAGCAAGGGTCACCCAGAAACAACATCATTCTTCTGTATGACATTGCCTGCACCTTCGACCGTCATCTTCAGGTATTAACGGCATACGATAATAGATAAAAATAGAGCCACGGGCTCTGTAGCTCATCAGGATTTCATTTATTTATCATCTAAGGTTGAATATCTAAGTTATTTCAAGTAATACATTGTTAACAAGCAAAACATAGGTTTTTAGATCATGACCCCTGTGACCTGTATTTGGAGTCACAGGGTCACCAATCCTACAATTAAGAATCACCTTTGACCAAAGAGTCTATACACAACATTTCACCTTTCTAGAGCTTTACATACTTGAGATAAAGATGAAAATAGGTTTTTGGGTCATGACCCGTGACCTAGATTGAGTTCACAGGGTCACGAAATCTATAATTTAGAATCCCCACATAACATTTCAGCTCTGTGGAGTCATGGGGTCACGAAATCTACAATTTAGAATCCCCATTGGCCAAGGAGTCTGCACATAAAATTTCAGCTCTGTGGAGTCATTGGTTCTGGAGAAGAAGTCGAAAAAGCGAAAAGTTTACGGACGCCGGACACCATGCCATGCCATAAGTCCATCGGGCCTTTCAGGCCTGATGAGCTAAAAATAGAGCCAATGGCTCTGTAGCTGAAATAAGTCTATAACATATTTGGGGCCATAAGGTCACCAACATCTACAAACATTTTAATTTGTTCATAAAAAAAGACAAAATAATAAATTCAAATTATGATGACATCATCTCGACAAACCATAAATACATTGTACTTTTTTAATGAAGCCAATCATCTTTGTGAAACGTACAAGCGCGCCGTGAACACCAAGCGTGAACATGAAGAGGAACTCAAAAAATTGCTGAATGATATACCAGGTTCATATATTTGATTTGCTTCATTTCAAATCCATTATTATCATCAATACAAATGCATCAATGAAAATAAATTATCCTTGCTTTTTAAATACTAATCTGAAACTTATTCCAGTAATTCTATATCTGCACATCTGGCCAGAATATTTTTGGTCCGTAGGACCATCTCCGATTATTACCTGTACTATACTACTAAAGTGAACATATTTTTAGGGTCAAATGTTCAAAATGTTGATGAATGGCGCAATCAGGAAAAACAAAGTGTCTTTAACAGAGTGACTGTTAATGTCAAGAGTAGGTATATACAAATCAAACTGCATTATGCATATCTGCACCAATATGCTGTCCATTCTACAGCAAAAACATGCTGCAGATAATTCAATGACACTTTACAGTCTGACATCCCTTACTATAAAAACTCGCAAAACTAAGCTTTTGGGCCCAAGCGGTCAAGCCACAGGGGTTCGAATCGCTGTTTCGACAATATTTTTCAAAATTCAAAATCTCGATTTTTGCTTTCATATACTGTTTATATACGATACTGTGAGCTCATATTCCAAATATGAGCGAAATCGGTTAAGAAATAAAGATTTGGGATAAATATACCCGCTATTGATATAAAGACACAAGGGAGGACACTTGCTCTACGAACTTCTGATCGAAAACTGGACTGCCGAACTATTCTAACGTGCGGTTCGATCAATCTTTGCTTTCCTCATGAAATGAGGCATTGAACATATAGACAAGTATTTTGGCTCTCTGTGAATCCCAACCAATGTCTCCAACTTCACGCTACATTTGACCACTGACCCTCGCAATGACCCAACCCTCCTTTTTGTACATATATGTGGACGACATCGGGAAAACATCGGTTTTTCCGGAAATCACACACGTCTCTTCGCAATCGCTCGGAAATAGAAAACACCTCCCATTGGTCAATTATGACGTGTGAGGATATTATTAATGATGTTTTGCCAGTTTGATGTGTTTATATCGGACATACGTATATGTTATGGGTTAGACATTCTTTCGTTGTGAGTGACATTATTTAAGGTATTTATTCGACATGCATATGGAGAATCATTGTTAAAGTTCGTAGCAACTGTCCACGCACATCTCCTATGTGTCAGGTTTACTCTCTCAGAACTTAATAGCTTAGGTCCATTTTTCATCAACAGTGTGTTGTGAGAAACATTAAAAATCAAATTACCTTTTGATACTAATAGAGAAAGGTAGTGGTATTATGGTTGTGTGAAATACTTTGTGTTTTATGGTAAAATATCATCTGCTCTATAACCTTATATAAATAAGTATGTCATAAAAATAAGTCAATTTCCAGTAAAGAGTTATCTCCCTTTGCCAATACTGTTCATGTGTTGTGAGAAACATTACAAATCAAGTTACTTTAGGATACTAATAAAGAAAGGTAATAGTATTATGATTGTGTGAAATAGATTATGTTTTATGGTATATCTTTTAACTGCTCTCCAACCTTATATAAAAGAATTATGTACTGCTATTTCAATTTAACCAGTAAGGAGTTATCTCCCTTTGCCAATACTTTTCATAAATATTCAACTTCCAGCATCAAAGTACTCAGAAAATAGGTCCATCACACTTATTTTTTGTTCATCATATATTATTCTTCAGCGGTACGTTTTCTACAAGTTTTATCATGTTAGGTTCATTATCATTAATTTTTATTCTTGAACAGGACTTTTGAAGAAAATATATAAATAAACGTGAACCAGAAAATACAGTTGGGACACGTCATGTTTTGAAATTACAATCTCTTTGAAACAATGCTCGTTCCAATCAATGTAATAATGACTGGCCATTTTAATCCAAAACAGTACATATTTATGATTTAGAGAAACATCATATTCTGTTACAGTCGATTCTATTATAAAATTCAACAGTCCAACTATACTTTTGAAATTACCAGTGCTATTGTGTTTATCAGTTTTCAGTCTTTATTCATATGTATGTTCATGTTTTGGGATTTGTTGAAGTTAAAATGTAAATCAACTGATCTAGAATGTTCTTGTATTTAAATTCAATGTATTGAATTCAGAAATATTCCTTAAGAATACGTACTACTTTTAAGTTCATTTAATGCAAGTTTTACTGTATATATTACATTTATTTGAAACATATCAATATAACCGTTTTACCAATGCCATAAATCATGGGAAAATATGGTCCCATAACAATTCACCCTTGACTGCCCCAACAACTTGTTATATATTTTGCTCGATAAATTAAATTAGAAATGGATAATTGTTTTTAAACACATATTTTTAATTAGAACATAAGTCAATTATAATTGAAGTGTAATGCAGGTTTTTAAAAAAAAAATGAAATAAATTTTGTACCCTGCTTCTAATTATTGCCTGTTGATCCATTTCCAACTATTGAAAAAACAAACAGATGTTTGTCAACACTGGTGTCTTTAACTATTTTAATGGTATCCCACTAACGATAATTCTTTCAATATCACGATTTTGTTATTGAAAACTTCACGCAAAAATTTGGGGATTCATTTCAGTGGCGTACCTAGCCCCCACCCCCCCCCCCCCCCCCCCGCCCCCCCCCCCCCCCCCCCTTTAAAAATTCCTGGATCCGCCACTGCATTTCCTAAATAAAAGTAATGAAATTTTACTGAATAAACGTATAATTGCAATGTTTATAAAAAAATATTATTTTCATGGGAAGTGGTGCTTATATAGTTTGTAAATAGGATCGGATACATTTATTTATGATCGTTGCCTATCAATCGGCACGATGGTCATTGTATGTTCGTCATTCCATATTTGCAATATTTCCGCATTCGTTTTACGGTGCAACAAAAATAATTGCTTGTCAAATGTGTTTAACATTTATCGAACTAATATTTAGAAAACCTAATGATTTATTTCATCATTTCATTCGATATTTCCGTTTCGCAGACAATAACTGAGCAAATCATTCGGAATGTAAGTGACTCGCCTTGGCCAAACTGGTAACAGTTATCTCCCTTGAGTAAGGGGCGTGGTTAACTGACGTCATAATTGACCAATGGGAGGCGTTTTCTATTTCCGAGCGATTGCGAAGAGACGTGTGTGATTTCCGGAAAAACCGATGTTTTCCCGATGTCGTCCACATATATGTACAAAAAGGAGGGTTGGGTCATTGCGAGGGTCAGTGGTCAAATGTAGCGTGAAGCTGGAGACATTGGTTGGGATTCACAGAAAGCCAAAATACTTGTCTATATGTTCAATGCCTCATTTCATGAGGAAAGCAAAGATTGATCGAACCGCACGTTAGAATAGTTCGGCAGTCCAGTTTTCGATCAGAAGTTCGTAGAGCAAGTGTCCTCCCTTGTGTCTTTATATCAATAGCGGGTATATTTATCCCAAATCTTTATTTCTTAACCGATTTCGCTCATATTTGGAATATGAGCTCACAGTATCGTATATAAACAGTATATGAAAGCAAAAATCGAGATTTTGAATTTTGAAAAATATTGTCGAAACAGCGATTCGAACCCCTGTGGGTCAAGCCATTAAAGGTCCAGTTCGAATGCAAAGGAATTTGTTTCTAAATGCACCTAGAGACTTGAAACTTTTCCCAAAAGATCCGCAATGAATTTTGCTAGAAAAAAGTAAATCGCGGTGAAATCGTTAGTTACGTGGATTAGCCGCCATCTTGGTTTGTTTAACTTTTTCAAATTTTCACACCCCATGTACCTTTGCGGAAAGACCACTCCGAAGATATTTGCACCTTAAAGCTGAAACTTTATTTACATATAGCTGAAACATAACAAGTTTATTCTTTTTTGGTGCAAATACCCAATCATTTTTTTTCACCTTGACCTTTCAAAGTCAGGCAATTTTTGAAAACTTTCAAGGCAGATAATTCAAAAACCTACCCAGCGAATTGAAAGATTTTTTTCTGGAGAGTAAGACAGAACTATGGTATTTATGAATCAATAATAAAATCGCTCGTACAGTCATTTCCGGTCATAATAAAGACAAACTTTAACATGGGAATTTTTTTAAAAATCAACATAGACTTGAACCTTTTTGCACAAGATGCGCAAGAACAATTCCAGCAAGAAACTAAATCATGATAAATTCGTAGGTCACGTGGTTTAGCCGCCATTTTGAATTTCTTTAAATTTGTCTGATTTTGTCTAAGTGTGGGTCTAAATAATCCCAGAGACATACTAGAGACTCGCAACTTGTTTTAAAAAATGATTAATAACTAGACAAGCAAAATATATTACCATTGCGAAGTTGTAGGTCATGTGGTTTTGACGCCATATTGAATTTTAACCTTTTTCAAAGTGTTTTGACTATACACTTTTACGTGAACACCACGCCGTAGATATTTGCATCAGAACAGCAATTTAGATTTATATGCAGCTGATACATTTGGGAATAACAAGTGTGTTCTTTCATTGGCGAACTCCTAATACTTGTTTCACAGTGAGCAATCGGATTTAGGCGGTTTTTTTTTTCAAAAAAACGTTTTTGTAGCGTGTTTTTTTATCATGCCATTTCTCAACAATGGAAAATCATAGCATGTTGATAATACCTCATCAGACAGACAACATATCACCCTAATTAAAAAAAGGATCATTTTTTAGTTAGATAAGAACTTTAGTTTTAGATAACTAAGGGGGTTTAAACATTGTAAGTTAACAACTTGCTTTGTGGCGTGAAGAAGAATTGTACATTTCCTGCAGTTGCTTCCCTTAGACCACTAGACTTATAGAATAGCACAGCAATGAATATTGAGTAATTTCTGTATTCACAATTTTCATCCAGAATACAGAAAAGGCTATATTTCTTTTCTGATTATATTTCAGCTTGAAGTATAGTTGTAACAGATACATAAGAAACAAACAATTACAGTAAGCTACTGTTGCACAATGACTTTATTCAAGTCTCCTTTCCTTGATGGTTTTTTATCAACATTTGCAGAAACTTGCAGGAATGGTGAGGAATGCTGAAATAAGTTAATAAACATTAAATCTACATAAAGGCTGAATCCTGTTGTCGCTTGCGACTATATTTTCATTGTACGGTTTGACCAATGCACGTGATAATATCTGATAACTGACGAAAATGTCTTATTCCATTTATTAACACTTTGAATCATCACGATTGTTATACGCAATGAAAGTGTGACCTTGAATATTAAAGGTTAATGGTCACCAGTTCTTAAATCACTAAATAACTTTTTTCTAAGAAGGTATCAACACCTCAAATACATGGCTTCTTTTTTATCCACCCGGGGAACTATTTTCACATGCTCACATTCGAGGTCAAGGTCATAAGTTCTGAAATCACTACACAAATCCTTGTAAACATGATAACTTAAAACATTTTGTGCTCTCGGGCTCTATGGAGAAACTATGGAGAAAGGCCAAGATTCGAAAAGGTTTTCGTTAATATCCGTCAAACGTCAAGGTCACAACTTAACATGCATTTGCGAGTTTTAATCATTACATGCTTGTTATACGCAATTAAAAGTGATCATTGACCATGTGACCTTGAAAGTCAAGGTCACGAGATATGGTCATGGTGACCAGTTCACTTTTTATCCCACAATACCGTGGGATATAGTCATCACCCTGGCCGTCCGTAATCATTTCGTTTCCGGAGCAGAACTCGAAAACCATTCATGATATCTTTCTGAAACTTCCTATGTGTATTACCCCCTTACTGAAGTGGTGCCTTTTGACATTTTGAGATTTCTGAAAACAAATTTTTGTTTCGTTTCCATAGAAACAAATTATGTGGGACCGGTGGGATACGTCATCTTCTGATGACTCTTTGTTTCAGAGAAGGTATCAACACCTCATATACATAGCTTCTTTCTTATACACCCAGGGAATTATTTATTTTCACATGGTCACTGTCTCAGGTCAAGGTCATGTCTTCTGAAATCACTGCAAAAATCTGGAGAAAAAAACTGGAAACTGAAGTCGGGGCTGCTGATTATGATTATACAGCCAGCCGCACGATTTGGTTACAGTTAAACATTTTAATGCATGCCTATACTTTACAAGTTCTGATTATTCTAGAATCTAGACCGTGTTTACCGTTCAGACCTAGGTTTTTAGACTGTGACCCCTAAAAAATAGAGCCATTGGCTCTGTAGCTCATCAGGCATTCAATATTATATGATCAAATATTAAAATTTACATATGAAATATGATAAAAGTTATGGGCTTACAAAAGAAATATTACAAACAATATTTGTTAGATCCTCTATTCTTAATTTTTCTTTCTCAAGAACCATTTCTCAAAGTTAGAACTCACATATTTGGGATTAGTCCCTTAGTCTGAAATGAAGAGCACATAAAATATCAAGAGAACTGTTCAAAGCTTGCTGCAATGGTATTTTTGTTATAGGTTGTGACCCAGTGATCCATATTTGGCGTCAGGGGTCACGAAATCTACAATTTAGAACCCCCATTACCCAAGGAGTATGCACACAACTTTTCAGCTCTCAATACCTTTTGGAACTGGAGAAGAAGATGAAAATAGGTTTTTAAGGTTGTGACCCCTGTGACCCCATTTGAGGTCGGGGGGTCACGAAATCTACAATTTAGAATCCCCATTAGCCAAGGAGTCTGCACACAAAATTTCAGCTCCCTAGACCAAGTGGTTCTGGAGAAGAAGATGAAAATGCGAAAAGTTTACAGACGGACGGACGGACGCCGGACACCATGCCATGCCATGCCATTAGCCCATCGGGCCTTTCAGCCCAGATGAGCTAAAAACATATAGCTGTATTTGGATATCAAAAGTATCATTGTAAGGTTTTATAATAAAATAAATATTTTATACTTTATGTTTTTTTCAGATGGACAAAGTAAGAGATATGCCAAGTTGACAAAACGTGTAAACAACCAGTTACATGTGCAAATCAAAGAATACAATCGGTTACCTGAACCAACAAAACCAACGATGCCAGTTACCAGTGACAAATTCAGATTTCAAATTTCCAGGAATAAAAATCACTTGAAACTGATGCTAAAAGAAAAAAAATAGAGCCATGGGCTCTGTAGCTCATCAGGGTTTATATTGTTTAATGATGAAGACTGAAATAGATTTTTATGTCATGGCTTGAGGCCCTTATTTGGGGCACCACAGGGTCACCATTTAGAATCCCATTGGTCAGGGAGTCTGCACACAACTTTTCAGCTCTCTAGACCTTTTGGAACTGGAGAAGAAGATGAAAATAGGTATTTAAGGATGTGACACCGGTGACCCCATTTGGGGTCACAGGGTCACGAAATCTACAATTAAGAATCCCCATTGGCCAAGGAGTCGCACACAACTTTTCAGCTCTCTAAACCTTTTGGAACTGGAGAAGAAGATGAAAATAGGTTTTTAAGGATTTGACCCCTGTGACCCCATTTGGGGCCATGGGGTCACGAAATCTACAATTTAGAATCCCCATTGGCCAAGGAGTCTAAGCACAACTTTTCAGCTCTCTAGACCTTTTGGAACTGGAGAAGAAGATGAAAATAGGTTTTTAAGGATGTGACCCCTGTGACCCCATTCGGGGTCATGGGGTCACGAAATCTACAATTAAGAATCCCCATTGGCCAAGGAGTGTGCACACAACATTTCAGCTCTCTAGACCTTTTGGAACTGGAGAAGAAGATGAAAATAGGTTTTTAACGATGTGACCCTGGTGACCCCATTTGGGGTCACGGGGTCACAAAATCTACAATTTGGAATCCCCATTGGCCAAGGAGTCTGCACACAACTTTTCAGCTCTCTAAGACCCTTTGGAACTGGAGAAGAAGATGAAAATAGGTTTTTAAGGATGTGACTCCTGTGACCCTATTTGGGGTCATGGGGTCACGAAATCTACAATTTAGAATCCCCATTGGCCAAGGAGTCTGCACATAAAATTTCAGCTCTGTGGAGTCATTGGTTCTGGAGAAGAAGTTGAAAAAGCGAAAAGTTTACGGACGGACGGATGGACGGACGCCGAACACCATGCCATGACATAAGCCCATCGGGCCTTTCAGACCTGATGAGCTAAAAATGTAAAGACCACTCAGACATGGTGTTAACAGCAGGGGAGGAGTTAGACATGCTGAAAACAGTATAGGTACCTCAGCAATACCCTTAAGTTGTCTGAAAATTTGCTGTCGCTAGCTCAAAATTCTCCAAATGCAACAATGTTTGATATGGGCAAAGTTGTAGTTTTGCAAAAATCTCTTTTTGTTTCTATGACTGAACTTAACGAACTTTCAGCAAAATTCAGTCCTTTTATTGATACAGCCCCATATGAGCAATTCGATCTATGCTTCCCAACAGAAACCACAAGATGAGTTTGCATTGCAGGATCTATCATCCGATGAAGACGATATTCTTTGACTCTTTGCTCAGATGAGGAAAGCTACACTGAGATTGAACTTTGAAAAAAATGCCCTTAAACAAAGAGGCTAAAAGTCTTGGCTCCGAATGGTTGAAACAATATGCAATTATGTAATGATATACCAAGCCTGGTAGGCTGAAGTATGGAGAGAGAAAGCTAAAATATAGAGATCCATGGCTATTTCAATAAAATTTTATAATGAATGACAATTAATTATAACAAATTAAACTTTTATATAATTAGTCACGTGATAATAACGGGTCGGGGTAATGTGGTCCTACTCATTACCCACCCATCCAGGTTACCCGTCCAAGTACATACCATGCTCCTAAAAACTATGATTATGACAAGGAGGACCTTGACAACAATGAAGGGGCACAAAGAGGGGAAGTGTAGAATTGTAAACCTTTATCTGGCTAGTTGGGGTCAATTTGACCTCAAAGCTCTTATTTATTAAATGATTTAAAAACCGGTAGTTAAAAACAGAAAGAAATTTAATGTATTCCTCAATTATCTATTTTCCTAAACATCTGTGAAAAAAATTTATGGGGTGCCAAATGGGACTTTAATCGCTATTTAGTAAGCTTACTAATTCGAATTAGTAAGCTTACTAATTCAGGCATGTATTTAGTAAGCTTACTAAATCGAATTAGTAAACTTACTAATTCGATTTAGTAAGCTTACTAATTCGATTTAGTAAGCTTACTAATTCAAAACGAATTAGTAAGCTTACTAAATCGAATTAGTAAGCTTACTAAATGATTTAGTAAGCTTACTAAATGAATTAGTAAGCTTACTAATTCGCCAGATTTAGTAAGCTTACTAATTCATTTTGTAAGCTTACTAATTCAATCGATTTAGTAAGCTTACTAATTCATTAAGTAAGCTTACTAATTCATTTAGTAAGCTTACTAAATCAGCTAAATTAGTAAGCTTACTAAATCATTTTTTTATTTTCCCGCTTGAAACCAAATAATGATTACTCCCTCCAATGTGGTAAAATGGCGTAATCATTTTACACGGTAAAACGTGACGTATAAGTAGTAGCTGGTGGACGTTCCAAGCAATGCTTTACAACATTTAACTGCCAATGTTCTCCCTATAGTGTATTCAATGTGTTCCACTGTTCGCCACCACAATGACAGAAACATTTCACTACAACGTTCGGCAGAGAGTTTCCGTAGAACATCGGAGTTATCTCCCTTTGCAAACATGAGCCACTGGTTACCGCGCATTTTAAACACGGGTTTTTATCAGTCTCCCCTTTTTAATGTGTTTGTTAAAATATTATCTGAGTGATCTACTGCAGTCTAGAATGAACACTGTAAGTGTATATAATTATTATTTCATCAAATACTGTCGCTTGTCTGAATAAGCCTATGTCCTATGTCTGATCGTTCTTGGGAGCAGTCATTTATTGAGATGTCAACAAACCAGAAATGAATTAGTAACCTTACTAAATCGTGAAACCGGAAAGGATTTAGTAAGCTTACTGAATGAATTAGTAAGCTTACTAATTCATTTAGTAAGCTTACTAAATCGTTTCTATTTCGTAAGCTTACTAAATGAATTAGTAAGCTTACTAAATGAATTAGTAAGCTTACTAAATGAATTAGTAAGCTTACTAATTCATTTAATAAGCTTACTAATTCATTTAATAAGCTTACTAAATAGCGATTAAAGTCCCGTTTGGCACCCCATACAAAATACAATTTACCGTATGTTTAAAAAACAATGTGTAACAACCTACTCGTTTGAAACGACCGGTTTCACCCTCATTCGGCAATGTGGGGTCAATTTGACCCCAGAGCTCTTATTATTAAATGAATACAAAACCGTTTTTATTTATGCCTCAATCATCCATTTTCCTTAACTCTTGTGAATCTAAATTAAAGTTATAATTTTCCGTTTAGATTTTTAAAATTAAAATGATCTACTATTTTGTCGCGGCTGGTTTCAGAATCTCCATGCCTCTATTTTGTTTATATTTGATTTGAATTATTGTTATTGTAACTGTCATGCATATGTATCAAAGGGTCAAAACAAAACAAATCATCTCGTCGAGTTATGTCTAAATTGTGACGTCAATACATTGTGTCTTTGCATGACTTCCAATACGTACATACATTTACAGTGGCTTCGAGGTAATAAACGAAGCCAAACATATTATTGAGTATGATTAAGAAATCTAGATCATCCGAAACATTCCTTACAAAGAATAGTTCTGCACACACGTACATGTAAGAGCTACGCAAGAAAATATTACTTGTGAAAAGTAGACGAACATTCGAAGCGGCATTGCTCCGGTGTCATTCAGCATGGCTGAGCGTAACATTTTTTATCTTATGAGGAATGAGCTGGAAAATGACGACAGCGAATATGAAGAGGATAACACCTCTGACAATTCTTTTGATGCATCTGATATCGATGAAAGCTCAGAAGACGATTCTGGATCCGATACATATGGTATGGTATGGTATGAGAATGATATCGACTTCTATAGTGCTCGAGATGGCACACGGTCGATCAAGAAACCTTTTCCGGCTGTGCGAACAGCACCCCGAAACATTGTGCGTCAACTTTATGGTAAAGTTGTCAATGTGAATGGAACTTTTGAAAAATTATCTGATGCTTTCCTGCTCTTCTTTCCCCCATCAATGATAAATACCATTGTTACATGTACAAATAAGTATGCAACTGAAAGTCGTGGTGACAAAGGATAGATTGAAACTGATTAAGTTGAAATTTCCACTCTGATTGGTATCCTCATAAATTGTGGGGCAACTCATGGGAACAATATGAATACGGATGTGCTCTGAAATCCAAAATATGGCCCTCCCCCTTTGCGTTCAACCATGTCAAGAAAGAGATTTCAAGAAGTGTTGTCAAATCTTTGATTTGATGACAAGCACACTCGTGAAGAACGACAAAGGAGTGACAAACTAGCTCCAATATGTAAAGTGTTTTTAATTTATTCACCACTTTGTTGCAGAGGTTTTATGATTATCATCACAACTATGGAGTTAGTTTTATTGTGTTCAATGGGGACAAGTTTTCTCGGATACTGTTCAACCTAGGTGAATGAAATTTTGGTTGTGAGTACTCATGACCATACTTTTTATCGAGTTCGAAAACCAGTTCCGAAATATTATTTTTTTACAGAGTTATGTCCCTTGAATCCGAAATTGAACTTAGTACCAAAAGAACTGTGATGCTCCAATGGGGACAAGTTTTCTCGGAAACTATTACATCTAGGTGAATGAAATTTAATATGGAGGTAGTCCAGATTATACTCTTCATCGAGTTCGAAAACCAGTTCCGAAATATTATTTTTACGGAGGTATGAAGCCCTTGAATCTGTAATTGAACTTGGTACAAATTACCGGTGTGATGCCCTAATGGGAACAAAATTAAGTTACCTGAAAAATATTACATCTGGGTGAATGAAATTTTTTAATAACAGTCAGTTCCTAAAATTATTTTGGACAATATTATGATGCTTGAAGCTGTTTTTTAAACATAGTAACCTTCACATCTATAATTCTCAATGGATGGATAGCGGATGGCGGGGGTATGTGAGCCATGCTCACTTTTTTCTTGTTCACCTGGCCCCGACCTCACAGTTGACGAGCAACTTCTCCCATTCAGGGGTTGTCGTGGTTTCAAACAATACATACCAATGAAACCTGACAAGTATGGTTTGAAGTTGTTTTTGATAGTTGACTCCAGAAGCTTCTATCCCCAGACATGTTACCCATATTACCATAAGGTTGTTGGAAAGGTTCAAGTTGGGCTTGGGGAAAGACTTGTGATGAAGCTCTCACGTCAGTTTGCAGGATCCGGACGAAACATTACCATGGATAATTATGTTACGAGTCTCAATTTGGCTACCTCACTGATTGGTATGACTCTTATTGGCACTGTACGACACAACAGAAAATTCATACCCAAGGAGTTCCTGTCAAACCCCAAAAGAGTGATTGAATCATCAATCTTTTGCTTCCAAGAGTCGGCAACCCTTGTTTCATATGTCCCCCAAGAAAAACACATCTGTCATTCTACTATCAAGCGTGCACTCCGGAAATGATGTGATTCAAGAACATAAGAACAAGCCTGACATCATCCTGACGTACAGTGACACGAAGGTTAGTGTCGATTCTCTTGACCAACCTGTGCCTTTTCATCATTCGGCCCATTTGACCAGTTCCCGTACAGTGTACATGGCAAAACAAGAAGATGGCCGTTGGTGTATTTCATGAACATCATCGAAGTAGCTGACGACAAGATGACTACAGTGGAATTAACAACGAAAATGCAAGAGGCGCGAATTTCTGCAACAACTTGGCCAAGGGTTGGTGGCACCGCATGTTGCTCGCAGAATAAGCAACAACCCAAGGAAACATCTCCTTGAAGCTTACATCTCCTTGAAGCTTACATATCTGCTGGATTTGTAGTTCCGGGGGGCTCGGCAGCTGCTACTCCTGACAAAACTGGGTCCGCTCTGACGAAGATGCGCAGATGCAGTTCCTGTTTGAGAACCCGCGACCGCAAGGTGAATACTGTTTGCTCAGAATGCAAAAAAAACTTGTTTGCCAAGATCATGGTATCTTTGTTTGCAATGAGTGCAACTGAGACAGTAGCCATGTACCGTCATGTGCAATGCTTGGAACTATTGAACATAGAAACAAACACTGCTGTCACAATAACAATATGTCATTCAAGAGTCCATGCATGTAAACGTTGATGCCAATGTTCCCATGTATGTCAGACCTTATCCTATTTTCAAATCAAGACAGAATTACCTTGAGAAATTATAAACCCTTATCCAGTCAAGCTGTCTGTTACGTGTCCGGCTTTATGTTGTCAATGTGACGTGTGTTAGCTAGAAAGCCATTTTAGTTTGTTCATTAAAGTTTATTAGTAAATGGTTACCTTGTTGTTCTTAATGAACAGTTGTTTGCACAAACTGGATGGTTAATGACATCAAACAAGATTATTCATAGTTTTTTTTATCGGGTTTAATGTCATGATAATCTACATTTAGTATGTTTTTTTGCTTTGGGTCCTGCCTCCCGCCTCATCACTCCCGGGGAGCACAGGGAGCACTTTCCAGGGGCCGGCACCCTGAACTCCCCTAGAGTCACATGTCGTTCCTGCAAACAGTACAACAAAAGTGTGTCGCTTAACGAACTTAGTATATCAGAGTTTCACAGGCTAAGTTCCAGTTTAGATTCATTTCCATGGAAACAAAAATAATAAAACATGTCTAAAAAGTTGTAATCTTCTAAATGCACATAACACATCATAATTGATAAATGTGTTTCTTACAAGTTTGAAAACGTTCCAAGACATGCTCCCTTTGACAGACAGACGAATGGACAACGACGGACCGAATGGATGTTATATACCCCGGTTACTTCGTATTAGCGGTTAAAACATACATACCTACCCATACACTTTATACTGGCTATCTGAACATACTATGAGTTCACAGATGTATATTATACATGTATATACAGCGTAAGCGGAGGTATACAGCGTTCATTCTGTCCGTCCGTCACAAATCTTTGTGCAGAGCATATTTCTCAAACAAAACATGCTAGCTTCACCAAACTTGCTACACATGTTAGCCATGATCTATAGTTGTGCCTTTTGAGGGTATGATCAATTTCTGAATTTTTTGCGGTTACCATGGAAATATGACCAAACAGTGACTCTGTAAGCAAGTCATTTTGTGCGGAGCATATCTCCCAAACTAAGCATTCTAGCTTCACCAAACTTGCTACACTTGTTAGCCATGATCTCTAGTTGTGCCTTTTGAGGGTTAGACCGATTTCTTAATTTTAATTTTGGCGGTTTCCATGGATATATGACCAAACAGTGACTCTGTAAGCAAGTCATTTTGTGCGGAGCATATCTCCCAAACTATGCATGCTAGCTTCACCAAACTTGCTACACTTGTTAGCCATGATCTCTAGTTGTGCCTTTTGAGGGTTAGACAGATTTCTTAATTTTATTTTTGGCGGTTTCCATGGAAACATGACTAAACAGTGACTCTGTAAGGAAGTCATTTTGTGCAGAACATATTTTTCACACTATATACATGCTAGCTTCACCAAACTTCATACACATGTCAACCATGATGCCTAGATGTGCCTTTTGAGGGTTAGACCTATTTCTGAATTATTTTTTTGGCGGTTTCCATGGAAACTTGGTTTAAAGGTGCATCCATTGTGTTTCATAAAATTTTATTGGGCTTTAATGCGTTCCAACACACCATATGTGCTGTTTACAATACAAACAAATTCACTCAGCTTGCATATTCATCCCCAATCGCCAAATATTTAGAGAATAACCAACGAGGTACGAGTGATTACGGGAAATATCCATGAGTCTAAATAATGTTTAGCCAAGAGCTTTAGCGAGTGGCTCTGAACATTATTTAGACGAGTGGATATTCCCCGTAATCACGCGTACCGAGTTGGTTATTCTATATATTACCCATTATGCAATTAAATTGACCAAATTACGCTTGGTTATTACATTTTCATGTTGGTTGGGCTGCTGTGAAGGACCCGTCGCCACAGTAACATTGTGACGTCATAAGATAATTCGTCGCGTCAGACCATTGTTTTATGACGTCATAGTCATTCTTTCTCCGGGTAACCGACCAATCAACGTTGAGAATCACTTGAAGCACATGTGCAAATATCACAACAATAATCACCTGTGTCTTCTCACCCGTATGGCTAATATATCATAATTACTTGTTTCAAATTAAAATCGAGTAACATCATTTTGCATGTGCGGAAACCGAAAGTGCATGTCCTATTTACACCCACAGTAGTTATATGACCTATTAAACATTATCAACTCTCATTGTTTATTTTGTCTGGTTAAAATAATCTTCCAAAATTACGTTGGACTCATTGGCGCGCGCCACACGCGGTGCATTGTCCGGTTTTCGATCAGAAATCGATACTTTTACCTTCATATCGTCATAATACGAAGTCGAGTATCATCAAAATGGTAGCTTTCGGTAACAGTTGGTACTTCTCGTTAACCCAAGACCATTTATAACGTTTGGCATATTTGACCCCCAACAACACAATGGATGTACCTTTAACAGTTAACTCTGGAATTGTACATCGCTATTCATTCAACTTTAAACACAGGTTAGTCATTCCCATAGTTGTGCCTTTCCTATTTTCAGTTATGTCAAACTTGTTCGGAAGCGGGGGTATGTGAGCTGTGCTCGCTTCTACACGTGTTGTAAATGTACTTAACAAGCAGAATATTATTTCTACTCTTTGACTCGTTTATTGTAACTCTTGATTAATTGCTTTAATCTTGATGAAAAATATTTACCGATGACTCATACTGGCGGTCATGCAGACCCGATTGGATGTCAGGAATGTGCTCACTGACACTCGCTCTGACGCACCCCCTGGATAAACCAAGGGTGGTCCCAGGGGCGGCGATCTAAAAATAAAATAAATAAGTGAATACATTTAATACACCAAACAAAATAAATATTAATTATAAACAAGAATCATAACGAATGATGATTGATAAAAAATTCGTAATTAATTATAATTTAGATAAAAGCTCTTAGATATTATAAAATACTAAAAACAAAACACACCACCAGCACTCCCTACAGGGCGTAGTAGGCTCCCTTCCGACCCTTGGGATTGTGGAGCATGTGCTCCAGCCCAGCTGGACATTCAATACTGAAAGACATTATTATCATACATGAAACTAACGTGTATACGCAACGATGACACGTGGGCATTAGTAGTGAACACCAATTTTTCTGAAATACTCGTTCAAATAGACATTGGTAATAAACTGTAGGGGACAAATTCAGCTAAAAACTTAGCTAAAAGATTACACAAAACTGCAAGTGCAAAACATAATAAAATTGAATCTTGGAAAAACATACCCTTCATCAGAAAAAACTTTTCTTAACGCCATTATTTCCGTATGCGATTCAAGGATCAAAGAGTACCAACATTATTCGAAACGTGGGGTCATATTGACCCCATGAAACCGTTTGTGTAACTATTTTTGTGTTGCAGAAGAACTTACAAAATATACGTTCGTTAATATTGAGTGAAAACTGTTAAATGTGATAAATTAAATAGGTGCAAAGATCTAAAGAGCGCATTAGGGTTTGGGAATTTGAAAAAATACTTGTTTTTCGTTCTTTTCTGAAATAAGTTGAAAAAATAGCATCGATCTTATGTAACAACCTTCTAAAATGTTCGAGTCCCACTGTCGTTGCTCACAAAATAATCACTTCTCACCTGATAAAATTTATAAATTTTACAAGTCCATTTGTTTCCCTAGGTTGAATACCTCATAACCGACCATCGTGATTATGAGATAACCAACCGGCGCAGATGGTGGTTATTACAGATATTCACTCTGTTTACGGTCATTATTTACTACATAACGTGTTTCCAATGAAAACCGAGGAACTGCTTTATACATATGCAGAAACAGAAACTGTACATCCAATTTACATACACAGAAGTTCATACCAACCCAAATTGGTCTATTTGTCTGTTGTAGAGAAACTTCCAAAATAACGTTTGACTATATGACGCGCGTGCATTGACCGGTTTTCGATTAGTAATCACTACTTTCATATATAAACGTCACAATACTGAATCTACTAGTATTAAAATGACAATTTTCGACAACAGCCAGTACAGAAATTATTGTATTTTATATATGAAAATGTTGTTTTCATAAGGATGTCAATTAAATAGTGGTACATAATTGGATAGCTAGTAATAGTAAACTTTAAGATATCTACTGCTGACAGGCAATTATAAGGCAAAGCAATAAAGACATCTTTACCTTGATTGACTAGAAACCTGTTACAGTTAAATTATACAATAGTGTAAGAGGGGTGTCTTCTGATGAGGTGTAGCATATCGGAAAATTACGAGGATTATTAATATCACTGGAAACGAATAAGTGTCACACAGCTGCTTGTTTGTTTCTTTTCAGTCCCTTTTGTTTAAGTATAGTAGTAAAAATAAGAGCTAAAACTGCAAAAAAATAGTGTATTGTCGTGAATTTTAATAATGGCTTGTAATATGTGAACATGTCCTTGCGTTGATGCGTTATGAAACATTCCGACAGTCTCTCTGAATGTCATTCGATCAAGGCCTATTTGAATAAAAAGTGATCATGAAATACGATGACCTGTGTTACGATCTCAAGGAATATAATTGAAAGCATACAATGTATCATGTCAAGGATATAGACGACATTTGCTGATTAAACATATTTCATTGGTAAAAGTACGTCATTTTGAAAATCAGAAAATAGAAACAATGCAAGAGTTGATTGATGCATTAAATGTAGAACTTAAGACTTTCCTCTTTCACATTGACACAATTTACTTACATAAATAATTAACTTACATGAGTAAATATATTCACATAAGTAAAAGTAAATTTACATAATGTTCACGTGTTGTTTTCGCCCAGTATAAGTAAATATAATTTCGTGATAAGAATAACATTTTTCATCATTTGAAACCATGAATAACAGAATTTTAATCATTTGAGTACCGAGTGGGACAACAGCTCCGCTGAAAACCGCTCGTTAAATCCCCGTAATCATTATCATCATTTGAGACAATGTCGTTGTAAAAGTTGCTCATGCTAAAACAGGAGACATTTCTCATACTATGTCAGTATTGTAATATATGTTCTATCTTTTAAATTTTTAAATTTCATCATTATTCACTTGTTAATTAACCATGTAATGATATGGCCGTTGTCTATAATTTAGAACAACATTTCATGTGCATTCCTGTAGCGTAATGTGGTAATATATAACAGTCTTTTCATATCCATCTTTTCTCATGTTTGACACGGCACGACATCAGTACCTCCATTTTCGTGCAACATGAATAATTTCAATTCTAATCAGCACGTATTCATAAAAGATCACTTACTCGTTTTTGCTGACACTATGTTGTCACATTTCACGGTATTATTCCAGATTCCATCTTGTCAATCTATGTTGCTTGTATTACGCTATTTGTTACCCAATCCCATGTTTGCATTGCTCGGTCTCGAACTGTCGTAACATTCATGCTTTCATGACCAAAGAGCGCACTGTGTCATTGCGCATATGTTGTCGTAGAATACTGATGTTTTATTTATTTGTGAAGTAATATAATGACCTTATTTAATTTTACATCATTTCTGTTACATGTAGAGATTTTACCATCAATAACTTTGACGTGTTTTATCGGAACTATTTCTTGTCCGCTTTGTTGTTATTTTGGCGCTGTCAAACTTTCGCCACTCGGTAAGAATATTGTGTTTTACCTATTATAGATATTTAGAGTATTAATAATCAATGAGAGACTGACCTATAATAACCATAAATATTATTCGCTACTGTTTCACCTATATATCTTACTTCATTCTTCCGTAATTTAACTCTCTTCTCTGTTGGCTAATGCGCCGCCATTACCTGTCAAATTCTGTCATTCCCGGCCGCCTGAATCCAAACTTTGCTGTCCTTATCATTATTCCTTTATTATATATTGTCCTTTTGATCTCAATCGAAAGCTTGTTTTTAAATGATAATTTAGGACACATAAAGGTCATTTTATAACATTTGTATATTTCGGTAATTTAACTTTCATCTCTGCTGCCTACGACGCCGCAATGACCTGTCAAATTTCTGTCATTGCCGGCCGCTTGAATCATAACTTCACTGTCCTTATAATTATTCCTTCACTGTATATTGTCCTTTTGGTCTTGATTTAAAGCTTGTTTGTAACGGTCAATGAGGACATTTAAAGGACAATTCATAACCATTGTTTATTTTCATGATGTTTATAAATCTTGTTTGAACTTTGACGTGAACGTCAGTCGCCATGTTTGATGCTGTTATTTGATTGGTTGATTAAGGTCACGTGGTCACTTGGAAAGTCTATATAAGCAAGTGCTCTCATTCACTCTTCACTCTTCATTTGGCTCTCACTTGAGACACTTGAAATTTGACATTTTGGACATTCAAAATCTTTTATTCTTTTTAGGAATCAAACCCAAATTAATATAGGTAAATAGCAATAAGTCTGCTACATCCTTTTAAATTATAATATTAATTGTTATATAGAGGTTATCATGAGAGTGTGTTTTTGGATGGTCAATATCCTGCATTAGGAATAAACATTGTATTTTGCGAGCCTTGGCGAGCTAAATACATTGTGTTTATTCCTAATGCAGGATATTTACCATTCCAAAACACACGAGCATGATAACTTCTTTATCATACAATGTCACTCTTCATTCATTTTGTGCAAAACAGCATGACAACATTAATTTCAAAGTTGAACTTTACTGTAAATACGCGTATTGATATATGCAAATGAACTGCGTGCTATTCTCACAGTAAAATTACTAAAAATAACGCCTCCTAAATTATGCTTTCAGTGAAAGTAATTGTTATTTTTGCCATGATCTTAATTTTCAATATTTTAATATGTTTTTCAAATGAAAATAATTAAGGTGAGGACAGCGAATTCGAACTCGCGTCCTTTCGTGTAATCGTGAGTGTAGGGGAGCCCATCTTGAAGGGGCGAGAGTTGCTTCCCTTCCGCCCGGTTGCAAATGGCGACGCACACATCACACGGAGAGCTAAACTGAATGTTGGCAGCGAATTCTAAAATCTCCTTTACAAAAGTCACATTATAGAACAGTGAAGATTGACGTTCGATAAATGCATATGTAACTCAAACTGCCTTTGTTACCTGTGAGTATGTATAAAGTGTTTACTGTATAGTTTTCGACTCGCGATGAACATGTTTTGGCAATGCTTAATTAATAATTGTTTCCGTAATATGCATTGCACTATGTTTGTTTTGTCATTTCTCAAATCAATGTAGATCTATATGAAATGAAGGCTGAAGTGTATCTATTTACATGAAGCTATTACGCTATTACACCTGTTACGGTTATTACAGGCGTTCGAAATGTTAATGCTTGTGACGTCATTTTCAAAAGAAGTTCCGTCACTTGACCTCTGTAATTTGCATCTTTATCCGTATATGACCCCAACGGATACCGAAAATATCCGTTGCCTTTATCCTGCCGAGAACACCATCCATTGTATGATATAAGTAATAATGAGTACTTGCTTACAGCTTTTCCTAAGTAACCCAAGTGACCTCACACATATTGGTATATTCCTCATATAAATATATCGTTCTGAGATTGTCACCTTGAAAATAAACTGTTGACTTCATGGAACCAAATCTTCTTGCGTATTTTATCTGAATGTTCTTGAAATAACTTTCCCTTGTTGCACCCTCGCGGTTGTGACAATTTTGGTGTCAGAAGTGGAATACTGAAGTCCTAATTAGTATCAAGTGATCGAACTCATTGCCAAATTTCAAAATTGTTTAATTATGGAAATATCCCCTGATCCAGATGTATCTTTTAGGACAGTAGATCAAATAGGTAAAAGTTCAGATGACAAGATGGACGATGTACATTCTGTGGTATCCTCACACAACTCGTGTAGCAGTCATAGGTCACATGACGATGCTCCTGGTAAATTTAGACGAGGTTCTCCCCATCCCATTGGGCTTTCTAAACGAGAGATGTCAGATGATCACTATGCTAGTCAATCAATGGTACCACCCTCGGAGGGTCCAAGTGCAAATAAACTAAGGTCCTTAAGGTGACAAACATATCCCGTGACAAGAGATGAATACATTGTTGATAATGAACATGTTACCTACCCTGACTGTCGACAGTCACATTTGAGACCAATTATCAAGGCCCCTAACCATTATCGTCCTGGGTCGAGGCGACCAAAAAGTGGGTTGTCTTTCGACCCGGATAGCTATAATGGTAATGGAAACTGGGACGACTATCTTTCTCAATTTGAAGTCTGTGCTGAACTTGGTAGATGGGATGAACAAGACAAAGTTTTAGCTTTAGGTGCTAGCCTAAAGGGAGTTGCTCGTACATTCTATATAGGTCTCAATACACAGGAAAGGAGAAACTACTACATTCTTGTACAAAGAATAGGAGAAAGGTTCGGCAGCTCCCGACAACAGGGAAGATGGCTTTCAAAATTGGAAACTAGGCAACGTCAGTCGGGTGAATCAATTGCTTCCCTTGGTGATGAATTGAGGCAAATGGCAAAAAGAGCTTATTCAAATCTAGATTCGATGGCACAAGAGGCTCTAGCTTTAAATCAATTGTACAAAAACATTTCACTTGAGATGAAATGCAGATGTATGGATAGGGACTGTCGATCTGTAGCAGATGCTGTTGATGTAATTGAAAGATATGAAGTAATAATGGAAGATCCTAGGAGGAAAGCTAGTGTTCGATTCATAGGTTCTCAGAATGACAGCCAGTCATCAATATATCCCAATGATAGGAAGCTAGAGAATGCCCTACAGGACATTGCTCGCGGGATTTCCAGGATAGAAAGGGGTCACAGGGAGAATTCACACAATGATAGGTCGTATCAAAGTAGAGGACAAGTGCAAAAACAGCCAAGACGTTGTCTGGTTTGCAATGATTTTGGACATTTGATGAAAGACTGCCCAATTTTTGAACAAATGCGACAGGTATTCCATCAGTCTCACACCAGTTATAGCCGACCTCCCAAGGCCCCTGTTTTCCCGCCAGTGATGAACATGCCACCCCCTCCAGCTCAATACAATTTCCAGCCTTCAAATTGGCAACAGAGGTCACCCCACACCAGAAATGGGCAGGGAAACGAGATTCTGTCAGCGTAGAGAGTCGTGCACTGACAGAGAACAATAGGCTCATGGAAACATGTGTTCCTCGTATTGGACACATTAATGGAAAGAATGACAATGGGTTCTATACAACCCGGCATGTCGGCCAGACAGAAGTAAACTTTCTAGTCGATTCTGGTTCATCTTTGACTATCCTGTCGAAGTCCAAATATGATGTAATGAAAAGGAAGCCAATGATACAACCATGGATGTCGGCCTTGAAGGTGTTAGTGGGACATCTCTTTCAGCTTATGGTCAGACCATCCTTCAAATAGAAGTAGGTGGCAAAACATATCAGCAGATGGTCATTGTGTGTGATGTTGTTCCTGAAGGAATCATAGGTCAAGACTTCTTGATGGCTTTTATCAGTAGTATTGACTATCAGGCAAGAGTACTCAAAACTGTTGATGGGGAGCACTTGGCTTCTTGGACTGGACAAGGAGTGGTCATGTCCTGTTCAGTCCAGGTTAAAGAATCGGTGACCCTCCGACCTCAAGCACAAAAGAAAATTCCTCATGGTGATAGTATGACTGAAAATAAGAAGCTAGGTGCCTCTCTATCTGTGGATGTTGTGAACATTGATGACCATGTCTATAATGCCACAACTGCTTCAGACCATCCTGATCATTTGCAGGATTTGTGTCATAACAGTTCAGCTCACCTCACTCCAGCTAAATCTGAGGAGTTGCCTCAAGTTCAAGATGTTTTATCCAAGTGGTCTGATGACTTGGGTCATACTCAGATGGTTACACACCACATAGATACAGGGGTAATGGTGCCAAATCCAGCTCTTGTTGCCAGACCTGAAACGTGGAGAGACACAGTTACTGTAAACCAATATGTACAGAATATGAGGAAAAAGAAATAGAAATTTCCCACAAGGTTGGCAGAGAGCATCTTAAGAAATCCTCCTCCTATCGGAAAAGGCATTACGATCTCTCTGCCAAGAAACGTCCCCTATCTAAGGGACAGGCAGTGTGGCTACTTAACCCTGGGAGAAAAGTAGGCGTATGTAGCAAGCTCACTTCACCATGGAAGGGACCCTAGGTCATAACTAAAAGGATAGATGACTTGACCTATCTAATCGAAAAGTCCCCGGGTCAGATTGCCAAGGCAGTCCATGTCAATAGGCTTCTTGCATACAAGGGCAAGAATCCTCCCAAATGGATTCTGAAATTAAAGGAAATTTTCTAATTGATGTTGCGTTGTTCTGTTATGATGTTAAGATGTTGGTTGAAATTGTAACAAACTTGGTTCCGAGGATCATAAATTACACTTTGCACTGGACCTCTCTGTTATGTTGTTCCCTTTTTGGACATTATCGGCTCTCACGGAATATATTTGGGTGCTCCCTCCCCAGGATCTTTTACTACTAGGATGATAGTGGGTCGACACGTTTGATTTCTAAGGGGTTAATTTATGGATTAGGAGCAATTGGATATGGATATCTCTTTAGAGATGAGGAAACTTTTATGTGTTTTGGTCACTTATAGAGAGGGATAACTGGGAAGTTTTCAACTAGGTCAACAAAAGCACTTTTGTAAATAATAATTATTATTTTTTCTTCAGATAATGGAGTACAGATGCTGGAAGTGTCCAGACACTTTTGCTTCCAAGAGGGAGCAGAAGAACCATGTTGCCGGGGACGACCATGGTTTCCTGAGGGTGATTTGTGTGTGGTGCGACGGAGGGAAGACCTTCAGGCGAGCCGTTGATCTCCAACAGCACGTTGCCAGGGACCATTCGGAAGAAGACATAAACACGAAAATCCTAACGGAAAGTAACTGGTTGTGGTTCTCCCTACAAACAGCCCATTACAAGAAGGTTGTTAAGGAACCATCACATGAGGACCATTATTCCCAGAAGGCCTGTGACCTAGTCCTCGCCTGGTTAGACGACGGGGACCAGGATGGCATCCTCCAAAGGAGTACAGCCGAGTGGAAGCAGGGATGGGGCATTGAAGACCCAGACAGCCAGGACACAATCTCCATCCATGCACCTAGCTCCGATGAACTCCTGGAGGAATACGATCCCACCAAGCCGGCAGGGTTCAAGCTTGCCGACGTTTCCATGGTGAAACATGGTGTCGAGTTTGACATCACAGTTTGCGGAGCTGCCTGGAGTTGGATCCTAGTTACTCTGGAAACCCCAGCTGTTGACCCAGAAAGAATTCGCTATGGGTCTGATGGGTTTGTTTTTCAATCGTGAGGGGACGGACCGCAGTCGTCCTCCTACCCCGGGCCAGCCTGTTAGAGTGGAGGACCTGCCAGAAAAACTTGAGGGACTATCAGCTTCCCTTGCAATGCAGATACCAAGGGAATCTGTGTTGTCGGCGTATGGCTGGGCCCGGCCAAGTGTAGAGAGACCACTGGAGGAGGAATCCACGCCCGAATTATCTCTGACTCCTACCCCGGGATCATCACTATTTCTGACTCCGACCCCGGCATCAGTACCAGCTCCAGCAAAAAAGACCTCTGTCAAGCAATCCAGTTTGAGGGACCACAGGAAAGTCATCCTGGACCCGAGCCAGCCGCCAATCAAGAAGACAAAGACCTCGGCATTGGCCCATTACAGGGCCTTGCCCCTGTTTCCAGCAGCCCGACGTCAATGGCTGAGAAGACCAGAGGCCATCACCTTCAAGGACGCCAAGCTGGAGTGGCCACCTAAGGGTTGGACTGCCATGACGCCGGATCAGAAACTGCTCCATTGGGAATTTGCCGCCATGCAGCTGGAGTCACAAGCAGTTGGAGGGATGCCGGACACCACCCGCCAGGTTTTGTTGTTTCGGTATAACTTACTGGCCCTCCCAGGAACTGCAGAACCCAAGGTGGAAGACAATGAAATTGCAAAACTAAGGTTATATTATTAGTTACACGGTGTTTTGACAGGGTGTACGGGACTGTAAGACCCTTGTATGTTTCGTATTTTCCTGAGGCGCAGCCGAAGGAAATGCGCAATATACAAGGGTCTTACAGTCCCGTACACCCTGTCAAAACACCGTGTAACGAATTTATTACCCTTTAGATCTATTATTTGTACTTATTTCACTCATTTTCGATAAACAAAATAATAGGCTTCATAGCTATTTCAGTTTGTGATAAAAACTCCACACAGTGTGAAACATCAAAAACACTGTAAAGAGTGTACCGCTTCATATCAAGGGAGATAACTCTGCGGCTAAAAAATAATCGATTTTTAAATTATTATTACCTGATGAATAATAGAGAGACACATGTTTTTATTGAATTAGTTTATTGACGCAAACAAAATAAATAATGTATATAGGTTGAAATCACCGTACTTATATTCGTTAAGGTAAGTTTCGAACCTGAAATTCCGAGTCGAGCAACCGTTTTACTTCCGCTTTCCATCTAAGGTCAAGGTCATCCGTACGACCTGTGTAGTTAGTCACATGACTTGTCTCACGGGTCATACGGAGGGTAGACCCTGGCAAATCCGCCTACACGGTTTCGTATGCATTGGCTATTGACCAATCAGAATTCAACAAATTTATCTAAAGGGTAATAAAACTATGTGTTCCTTGTGAAAGCGGCCCTCACCAAAGAAGACAACAACCTCCAAGCCTCAGCCCCAGCACTCCTGGGCATGCTGGAGAAGGCCTCCACCCTCAGAGACACCTCCTTGGACATTCTCATCAGGCAGCTCGATGGCTTTCTGCTTAGACTAGAGGCCTGACTTTCCTCCATTTAAAACCACGGAGAGGTTTTCCCCAGTGTAAAGGAGGGGCGAGGGTAATATATGTTCTATCTTTTAAATTTTTAAATTTCATCATTATTCACTTGTTAATTAACCATGTAATGATATGGCCGTTGTCTATAATTTATAACAACATTTCATGTGCATTCCTGTAGCGTAATGTGGTAATAATTAACAGTCTTTTCATATCCATCTTTTCTCATGTTTGACACGGCACGACATCAGTACCTCCATTTTCGTGCAAAATAAATAATTTCAATTCTAATCAGCACGTATTCATAAAAAGATCACTTACTCGTTTTTGCTGACACTATGTTGTCACATTTCACGGTATTATTCCAGATTCCATCTTGTCAATCTATGTTGCTTGTATTACGCTATTTGTTATCCAATCCCATGTTTGCATTGCTTGGTCTCGAACTGTCGTAACATTCATGCTTTCATGACCGAAGAGCGCACTGTGTCATTACGCATATGTTGTCGTAGAATACTGATGTTTTATTTTTTTTTGAAGTAATATAACGATCTTTATTGAATTGTACATCATTTCTGTAACATGTAGAGATTTTACCATCAATAACTTTGACGTGTTTTATCGGAACTATTTCTTTTCTGCTTTGTTGTTATTTTGGCGCTGTCAAACTTTCGCCACTCAGTAAGAATATTGTGTTTTACCTATTATAGATATTTAGAGTATTTATAATCAATGAGAGAATGACCTATAATAACCATAAATATTATTCGCTACCGTTTCACCTATATATCTTACTTCATTCTTCCATAATTTAACTTTCTTTTCTGTTGCCTTTCAGGCCGCCATTACCTGTCAAATTCTATCATTCACGGCCGCCTGAATCCAAACTTTGCTGTCCTTATCATTATTCCTTTATTATATATTGTCTTTTTGATCTCAATCGAAAGCTTGTTTTTAAATGATAATTTAGGACACATAAAGGTCATTCTATAACGATTGTATATTTCCGTAATTTAACTTTCTTCTCTGCTACCTACAACCCCTCCATGACCTGTCAAATTTCCGTCATTGCCGGCCGCTTGAATCATAACTTCACTGTCCTTATAATTATACTTTCACTGTATATTGTCCTTTTGGTCTTGATTAAAAGCTTGTTTGTAACGGTCATTGAGGACATTTAAAGGACAATTCATAACCATTGTATATTTTAATGATGCTTATAAATCTTGTGTGAACTTTGACGTGAACGTCAGTCGCCATGTGTGATGCTGTTATTTGATTAGTTGATTAAGGTCACGTGGTCACTTGGAAAGTTTATATAAGCAAGCGCTCTCATTCACTCTTCACTCTTCATTTGGCTCTCACTTGAGACACTTGAAATTTGACATTTTGGCCTGACATTCAAAATCTTGTATTCTTTTTAGGAATCAAACCCAAATTAATATAGGTAAATAGCAATTAGTCTGCTACATCCTTTTAAATTATAATATTAATTGATATAAGTAATAATTAGTACTTGCTTACAGCTTTTCCTAAGTAACACAAGTGACCTCACACATATTGGTATATTCCTCATATATATATATCGTTCTGAGATTGTCACCCTGAAAATAAACTGTTGACTTCATGGAACCAAATCTTCTTGCGTATTTTATCTGAATGTTCTTGAAATAACTTTCCCTTGTTGCACCCTCGCGGTTGTGACAGTATTGGTTTGGTACTGAGGTTTTGTGTGGGAGAGAAGGGTATATTGGCGACAACAGTTTCACCATTGGTGGTCTCAATAAGGCTGAAATGCTGAAATAAATCGAAGAAAGGTATTAGATAAATAATGTCACCATTAGTAAAACACCCGTCTCTCTTAGGAAAATCAAGTTTGAAAATTAGTGCACAATAAATGTTCACAATAAAATAATAGCCATGCAATGTTTGCTTTATACGCAACACCGTTATTACCACTACGGATAATTGGTTTGTGTAATGAGATATGTTACCCTCTAAGTAAATATAAATGACCAAAAACTTTAATAATGGGAAATTTGCAAACATAAAATTTGCAAAAAAACGTGCTACGAGCAAAGATAATAAGTTAGTACATTTCCCAACATCATCTGTGTCATTGAAAGATATACACAAAATTGTTCGCAGATTCTTTCGACCCCATTTAAGCGGAGAATTCGTGTGGATCGATTCTTTTATTTACAAACGCAAATGCATTGTGGTCAACTTTCATTCAGTAAAGCCCCAGTCACAATGTACGTAGTTTAACCTAGTTCACTGAACGTAGCCACAAAACCTCTAACTTGATGAAACTTTGTGCATTTTTCGTAACTACGTTAACGTTTCATTACAACATGGTTCACTATGTGTACCTAGTTAGCCGTGGTTTTTCGTAGTTCAGCGTAATTATACTTACTTAAGAGTAGTTAGACGTATAGGAACCTACTTTAACGTCAATGCGTCAATAACAAAACTACCAAAACGTAATTTAAACGTGTTGATAACGTAGACAGTCGTACTAACACCTAGTCTTCTGTTTTGAAACGTTCTTCAACTTAAATTATACTAGCGTAGTTTACTGTAGTATAACGTAGTCAAACGTAGTACGACGTACTTTGATGTATTTAAACGTAGTAATACGGGCTTAAATATCTAGTAAGGTGTAGTTATTCGGGGACAAATTGTAATACGTTTAAGTACATTCTTAACTAGGTTTAACTACAATTAACTAAGTTCAAATGTTCAATTCACTACGTCAAAATACATTCAACTACGTTTCTTAAAACGTAGTTTAAAATTGCGAAGCTTTGAACATATTCAAAAGTCACAAACTACGTTTATCTCACGTCTATGTCTACGTTTTGAATACGGATAATCAAGGTTAACTAAAGATTACTAGGCTTAAGTACAGTTAACTACGTTAAGCTACGTTCCGCGCGCACCACTACGTTAACTCACCTAAGTGTGACTGTTAAACAAACAACCAAACAAAAGAAGAACAAGTTAAGAGAAGTCCTACTAACGGAAATGGAAATACACACGTTTTTGGCAAATCTATCAATTAGGCTTAGCAATTAGGCATTATGCTTGCACTGTATAATAAGGGAAACACGTCAACATAACAATCTTCACAATCATCACTGATTGAAGGGGAAACCTGTAGGACAAAGATAGTCGAGAGAAAGCATTTGCACATGCACGTTGTCATAGCCACATTGCAATTGACAAAAACACCCCAAATCCCCTTTTTATTGTGTTCAACATTATACTTGTAATAAAGAAAAAACAGGTTAAATCACATTAACATTCAGTAGTGCCACTAATCAAGGTCTTCGAAACTGAAATCCATCGGATTGTCAGATTTGTCATGATGTAAAAATTTAGTTTAAAACCGACGGCGTTAGCCGGAGGTTTTAAACGCTGAAATTTGCGGGTGTTGAATAGCAGTGAATCCCAGAAATTTTACAAAAGCAACTATTTATCGATATTGTAACATGACCGTTAGTTATCAGGCGTTTTGAAACGAACTCTCTGAGTTGAAAGGACTTTGCGACTGTTCCATTTTTGTAATAGTTGCGGTCAGGTAAAACAACAAAAAATACTCGGCGTAATATGTACATTAGGAACAATTTACACATAAGCTCACACAGTGTCACTCAACTATGTTCACTTCAAAATATTCACGTATGCTTTTAGATGGTTTTAAACATTTTATTTACTTGAAATCAAATAATTTTGAGAGTTATTTGTTACCTATACCGCTATACACAAGTTAGAAAATGACAATGCCACCTGTCAAATTTGAGTAAGGTGCACTTATTAAGAGAAATAGAAAAATAAAATTTTGAGTCGGGCCGGATCTTGTGAACATGATGTACATGTTCGCGGAGATTCACCCCAAATAATTTGCGGGTATTCATTGTCATTCAACATAGGAAAATCAACCAATCAACTTGTTGACCTTTGCAACAGCATGTACAACTAAAAGGACCAACGTTCCTGAAAGCAAATGCAAAATAAAAA
Organism: Gibbula magus; assembly: GCA_936450465.1. NCBI lineage: Eukaryota > Metazoa > Mollusca > Gastropoda > Trochida > Trochidae > Gibbula > Gibbula magus. Next base: position 15,853,282 of record OW388293.1, on the reverse strand, counting down.
CTTTACACGGCTACAAAATTACAATGAAAATGAAAGTCTACTTTGTATAGTAAAGCTTATATACACCTACATTTTCTACACTTTACTGATACACCTTCACGTTTTAGCAACTTTATAATTTACTAATACGTGGTGTCAATTTCTAATCAATGTACACGTTTTCATATGAAACCCAAGTCGTTGGTTTAGGGAGAATGATATACATGATAGTCCTCACTGAAAAATGTAATACATATTATACTGTAACGGTAAGTAGGGTAGGGTATCACACTCAACGAAGATTCTAACTATCTAGTGTCATCTAGTGCATGTAAACAACTAAGTAAATATGTTTGGTAGCGCGACTATGTTTACAAAAATATTGCTAAACTCCGCCTACTTGCCTTACACTACGAGTTCGCTTGTTCCACCAAGTAGATACTTTGCTGATACTAAATAATGTATGAAAATGTCTTATGATTACTATGTGTAAGTTTCTCAAACCATTTCTTGTACTTTAATTTACAGATAACAAACTTCTGCTTTTCACATCTGGAACTTCGAAACCAATGCAAAGTGCCAGATCATCGTGAACGTGAGCCATATTTACCTTAGAAATGCTAGCTCCTGATTGGTCAGATCCTTGCGTGACCACTCTTTGACCTAAGATCCATGAGTACTTATGAGCTAGCTGACGTTCACAGATGGCTGAACATGGCATTGGTAGCGAAAGCCCGCATAACTTAAAAGTTCTCGCAACACAAAAACTTTCCAAAGAACAAACATAGAACTTTATGGAAAACACAAGAGATTTTTAAGAGTAACAATAATAATTTATTCTCAAGACATGAAGTTATAGGCAAAAGTGATAAATATTACCTTTATGAAAAACCTAACATGATCCTTATCGTGACGTCTAAGTCCTAAAATTTGCCAACTGAACTTTAATTAATACTTAGTACGTTTCCCCTAATATAGTTAATAAAGAAACTTAGAAAATCCTGGTTACATTTACAAATTACGCATAAAAAGATAGAGTCCTGACGACAATTCTGACATTCTCACCTTGTCGGCTGATCCGGAGAGCTTGCTGCTTACTTTAGAGAGGTCCAGAAATTGAGATGCAAGCCTCGTTTGATCAGCCGACCGCCCCTTTTATAGTAAATAGTTATGACGTCACAATGAGGATGCACCGGCTGCCTAGATCACGTGACAATGCGAGAACGACCCAAACAAAATCGCGGAGCTTACGAAAATACTTGTCATCCCTACGCTAATTGGCTACTCTACTAATTACTTGGCTCCTTTAGACTCATAAACATAACGGTAAGATAATAAAACAACATAATAATATCCCTGAAACTATTCTACAGCTTCACAATTGTCTCCTTACGTAATAATTTAACCTAGCACCCTAGTGGAAGTAAACTGGACATTCCATTTTAATATTTATAATTTATGACGTAATAATTATGACGTTTATAGAACAAATTAATGATACCCTATTGCGCTTCAACTTTCCCATCCAAAGAAAAAGGATGCGTCCTCGCATTTGTATAAAGGCCACGTGATCACTTATTTACCTAACCCTAAATGACGATCTGTCTCTGGTTGTACGCCCTGTAATTCGGATCTGTCTGAGGTTGTACCGACATCACCTCCCTCTATACTATGATTGGCAGCGAAAAAGAAACCCCTAAGAACACAATTTAACGACTGTAAAGCAAAACAAAGCAATAGATATCACATTTTTAGCATTTTTATAACAATATTTACAATATATATCACAATATTTACAATTACATTTCCAATTTATATAATATAATTGTATAATTTTATATTTACAGATTTGTATAAGATTTTAAGAAATTTGATGACTAAATAACGACATATAATTTTAATTCTTACACCGAAAAAGAAAAAGACATCTTGCAAAGGGGGGTTGTGAACACCAGTATCAGAGTAATACAAAATTTATATATTACTTCTTGCCCGAAAACTAATCCTACTACATATCACCCATTATTTCACTTCCCCGAAAAGTTACCGTTTTTATATTACCTCCCATAAATAAAAATAAAAATAAAATTGTGTACTACCCCAACCTAGGCCTCATGCCTACTCCTCAGTTGCTGGTGTCCACCACTCCACTATATTAACACTGACATGCCTATTTTCTCTCTATCTCTCTCTCTCTCTCTCTCTTCTCCCTTTCCTCTCTCTCCCTTCTCTCCTTCTCTTTTGTTCTCCTCTGCTGCGTCTCCCTCTCTCTCTCTTCTCTCTTTCTTCCCTCTCCCTTCTCTACCTCCTCTCTTTCTCTCCTCTCCCTCTTTCTTCTTTTTCTCTAGCTCCTCCTTCTTCCTCTTTCTTTTTTTTCTCTACCTCCTCCTTCTTCTTCCTCTTCTTTCCCTTTTTATGTCTTCTTTTCTTCCTCCTGGTTCTTCTTTTCTTCCTCCTGGTTCTTCTTTTCTTCCTTCTCCTCTTTCCTCTTACCCGAAGAGGAAGAGGAGGACGAGGATGATGATGAGGATGACCTTGACCTTGATCTTGAGCTTGATTCCGAGCTTGATACAAACTCTTTGCTGATCACCCAGGACCTCGGCTTCCTGACGGTGAGGTCCCGGTGAATAGCCCTCTTATGTTTGTTTAGTTCCGTCATTCTGTTAGTACTTAACTCGCATTTGTCACACTTTTCTTTACGTTCTTCCTCTTTCTTGTGGTCCCCCATCATGTGTGACACCAAGGCCCCCACAGTCATGAAGACCTTGGTGCACTTAGTACACTTAATCGTTTTCCCGAGTGAAAAAATCTTCAACAGATTAATGAAAGTCAGTTACATCTTCATGTAACGTCATATGTATATACATGGAACTCTATCCCCCAATAGTTCAGTTGGCACTTTATATATATATTCATCTCTTATATGGCACCAGTAAGTATTTATAATATGTAATCCTGGAGATAATGCGGACTTCTACGGGTTCTTTTCTACCCGTACCCACCAACCTCTTCAATCGGTACGTTGTCCTCCACTACAGGCAAATCTTCTGTTAGATCCTCCTGGTATTCTTCTTCCGGAACGATGGTTACGGAAATGTTATTCGACTCAGTTTATGTAATATTTTGAAAGGTCCTTTCCAAAAACATTGAAGTTTAGGACATATGCCTACCTTCCTATGAGGAAAATAGACCCAAACATGGCTACCTACTTTGTAAGTAGAAGTTTTTGTATGTTTGTCATAGTACTTCTTCTGTCTTAATTGATTTTGTTTCAGATTGTTCCTAGCCAGAAGAAATACATCTTCCAGGCGATATTTTATATCATTTACCCATTGGTGAGTTGAAGTGACTTCATCTTGGAGTGGGAGTCCTACAAACATATCAACTGGTAGATTGATTTCCCTCCCCAGTTTGGGGTGAAGTTTGTACTTTCATGTACCGTGGAACGGTAAGCCATACTTAAATAAGGTAAGTAGAAGTCCCAATCCCTCTGATAAGCACTTAACATAGCTTCAAGTGTCCTATTGAACCTTTCCGCCATCTGATCTTGGATGAAATGGTGTCCTAGTTTTGTGTATGTTAAGAAGTTGACACATGCCCTGGAACAATTTTGACTCAAATTGTTTCCCCTGATCAGTATGAATTTGTCTGGGTATTCCAAATTTGGTGATAAAATTTTCCACAAGTGTTTCTGCAACAGTAAATTCCTGGTTTGGCATTGCATATGCCTCTACCCACTTTGTGGAATAATCAGAGACAACTAAGATATAAAGATTCCCATTTTCAGTTTCTGGAAGTGGTCCTATGATATTCACATCTACCCGTTTCAGCGGAACTCCTGCCCCTGACAATTGCATTGGACCCTGACGTTTTCTTGGAGGAGTTTTCGTTTGCAACAAGCGTCGCAAGATTGAATCCATAATTCTACATCTCAGCCCACACCAGTAGTTTTTCTGTCTTATCTTTTCTAATGTTTTCTTTATTCCTAGATGTCCTCCTGTCAAGCTATAATGAGCTTGCTCAATGATTAACTTCTGTTTACTCTAAGGAATTAGTAATTGAAGTATAACTTCGTTATGCTTTGTCTGAAACTTTCTGCAAAGTTCATCATTCTTAGTGGTTAATTGATCCCAAACTGCACATTGAAATGTCTGACCATTTTGGTTTGTGTCCCTTTTCTAAGAAAGCTAACATTTTACTTATGTCCTCATCCTGTTTTTGACTGTCGATTAAGTCCTGTTGACTGGTATCGACTAACTGTAATTGTCAGACTTCCCTAGTTACAGGCGAGTCCTCTGGTGTCATACCACACTGTCGGCAAGGAAGGTGAGAAAGACCATCTGCATTTGCATGCTTACGCCCAGGCCTGTTTCATAGTGGTAAGGAGAGTCAACCAGGTGAGTGCACCATGATCTGTCCTGATTAAAAAGGAATAACCATAGAGATATGGTTTGAAATGTTTGACAAAGTTCACCACTGCCAACAACTCTTTTCTGGTGACACAATAGTTTCTCTCTGGTTTTGACAATGTTCTACTGGCATAAGCAATTGGTCTTTCTACCCCATCTTGCACCTGACTTAACACTGCTCCTATAGCAAATTCACTTGCATCTGTGTCAAGAATGAATGGTTTTGTGAAGTCAGGATGAGCCAAAATGTCTGCACTTATCAATTTGTTCTTTAGATGTTCAAAAGCGATTGAACATTCCTCAGTCCAATTGTACAGTCTACCCTTTTCTGTCAACTTATGCAGGCAAGCTGCAACTTTAGCGAAACCAGGGATAAAGCGACGGTAGTAGCTACACAAACCAATAAAACTTTTAAGCTCTGAAACGTTCTTCGGACTCGGACAGTTTTTGTCAGCTTCTACCTTCTTCGGGTCAGTATGTACCCCTTGTGCATTTACAATGTGTCCTATGTATTCTACTTCCCTTTTGAGCAAGTGACACGTCTTTGGTTTCAACTTTAACCCTGCTTCTCTAAGTCTATCAAACACTTGTTTCAAACGGCTAATTGCATCATCAAAGGTACTGCCAAAGACAATGATGTCATCTAGATAAACTAGACAAGTTTCCCACTGTAATCCCATGAGTATTGTTTCCATTAACCTCTCAAAAGTGGATGGTGCATTGGTCAGACCAAATGGGAGCATTAAATTGAAATAGCCCTTGTCGAGTACAGAAACTAGTGATTGGACGAACATCAGGTTGGACTTCGACCTGCCAGTAGCCAGACGTCAAGTCCAGCGTACTGTACAAACTGGAACCTGCTAATGAGTCTAACGAATCGTCTATCCTCGGGATCGGGTAGGCATCACAAACCGAGCGACGGTTTACCAAGTGAAAATCTATGCAGAACCTCCTTGTTCCATCTTTCTTCTTAACCAAAACAACGGGAGACGCCCAAGGACTATTAGATGGTTCTATTACATCTTTGTCTAACATATCCTGAATATGTTTCTTAACTTCTGCCTAACTACGGACGGGTAATCTCCTAACAGGTTGTTTGATAGGCTGAGGAATATCAACAGAATTCTATGTTGGACCACATTTGTTCTGCCTATGTCAGTTGACGAAGACTAGGATATCCTGATACTCAATTAACATTGATTTAAGCTGCGAGCTCTGCTCTGGACCTAAGTCTGCTACAGCTTCCTTCGTCATATCCTCTAAGTATTCAGGTAACTTTGTGTTATTCTTCTTGATATTTCTTACTCGTCCTATGTTAGGTCCGTCAAACTGTACTGTCTCGACATGCTCTATTGGAAAACATTCCGCAAAATGAGTTCCCTCATAAATTCTGATATCTTCAGAGGATGGATTGAGCACCCTGACAACTACCCGCTTTTAGTTATATAAGACTGATTCCCTTCAATGACATACTCTTTGTTTACAGCTTTAGCACTATCATTGACAATTTGACCTGGCAAAATCATTTCATGACGTGCCAGGATATTTATGGTTTTCTCACAGGATACTCGAAAACAGAAATCTGAATCCTTCTCGTGTTCACAAGGTAAGATATTTTCTCCTATCTCCAAGGAACCATCTCCCATGTTCAAATTACATGAATTTTCTTTGAGAAATTCCAGTCCCAGTATGCCCTGATTTCCTATTTCAGCCACCCAAAACTCATGTATACATGTGTGTTCTCCCAATTGTATCTGGAAATATCCTTTCCCCAGAAGACTTAAAGGTTTTCCATCAGCCTGCAATATCTTCTCAGAAGAAGCCTCTAAAGTAGGTTTCTTATCTTTGTGAATTTGTGAATAACTTTTAACAGACATTAATGATACAGATACGCCGGTATCTATCAACATGGAAAACTTTGAACCATTAATAACAACAGGAACACAGATTCCGGATACATCACAATTATCATTTATTCTACAAAAGGGTCGTTTGTCTTCAGCCTTACTCTGACCCGTGAGTGCGGCCTCATCTAGTTTCCCGAATTCTGTCTGAACAGAACTGGACAGTCACGCTTATAGTTTCCTTTCTGATTACAGTGAAAACATTCTATGTCCCTGTGCTTATTAAAAGGTCTTCTACTTTGCATCCCTGCAGAATTCCCCTGAACCATCTGAGTGAGACTTGCCACTGCTTTAATCAATTCTGTTACTTGAGACTTTAAATCTTCATCTCTAGCATCCCCTAGAACTCTAGCCATCTAACGTCCTCCCTGTCGTTGAATTTCAGCAAGCTATAAAGCCACTAACTCAACAGCCAATTGAACAGCCTCATCTAATGTACTTGGTCTAGATTGTTGTACCCTTAGTCTCATTTCAGATTCCTGCAGTGCCTCAATAAAGTGATCTTTAGCCAAAATTTCTACAAGATCATTATTTGCATCAGGATATGCCATTGTAGCCAGTCTTCTAACACTTTTTCCCAATTCAGATAAAGTTTCCTCCCTATGCCTAGTTCTTCTTTTAAGTTGCACCTTATACAGTTCTGTCTGATTACTAGGTGCAAATCTCTGTCTCAAAGCTTGTACTAAGCTTATCATAATCACGTCTATGAGCAGCTGGTAAGTTCCCTAATACCTGCTGAGCCGAAACCCTCAGCTGAACAGCAAGGTATGTTGCTTTTTGGACTTCATCCCAGTGGTTTAGTTCAGCTACCATTTCAAAATGAACTTTAAAATCAAGAAACGAGCTAAGTCCATCAAATGTCATGGGTCAAGATAGTTGGCTTATCCCGGTACACCCTCCGTTCAGAGTTAGATATCCCATTAGACCCTGCCATCATTGATACCCTAGAAGTTGGTCGGTCCCCTAGCGGACTATCAAAGACTTCCCAACAGTTTGTCTTCCTCTGAAACCGGTCATCTGTAAAACTGAGATGACGCTTTGTCTCTTTACCCAGTGGAATTCTGGGGCCCTTAGCAATTCCACTAACCTTACCCGGCCGCCTAGGACAAACCCCTCTAGGCTCGCCCTGGTCTACCCGAGAGATATAACCACTCTCAATTTCTCTACCATAACCAGCTGGTATCTTCGAAATTATCTCGCCAGACTCGCTTAGAGTAACCTGTAATTCCCTGGCTTGACTCCCTGACATGTCTAAATCATGCTGAAGAAAAGCACTAGAAGAACAGTGGACTGGTACTTAATATCCTTGTGCTCGGCCATTCTAGTCCAACTAGATTTTCACCAAAAGCCAATCCCACCAACTATTCTATCCGATTAGTATGACCACTTATAAACCACAGGATGAAATCAGAAAAAGCCACTCCAAGTCCAAGTTTTTCAAAGATTAATTAATATATTTACAATAATTATCCCCCCACTACAAAGTAAAGGGGGGGGGGGGGGGGGTATATAGCGGTCATTCCGTCCGTCCGTCCTTCTGTCCGGTCAATTTTCTCATAAAACGTCAAAGGTACATCAACCAAACTTTGTTCAGGTGTTAACCATGTTCTTCCGATCGCGCACAGACAATTTTCAATTTTCTGAGATTGATATTTTTTGTCATTTCCATGGAAACGTCACTTTTTAGGTCTTCAAGACTACGTCTGGAAGACCTATTGTTATTATCCTTGTTCTTCATTATTAGGTCTTCAAGACTACGTCTGGAAGACCTATTGTTATTATCCGTGTTCTTCATTATTATTATTAGGTCTTCAAGACGAAAGTCAGAAGACCTATTGTTATTATCCGTGTTCTTATTATTAGGTCTTCAAGACGTAAGTCATGAAGACGTATTGTTATTATCCGTGTTCTTCATTAGGTCTTCAAGACGTAAGTCATGAAGACGTATTGTTATTATCCGTGTTCTTCATTATTAGGTCTTCAAGACTACGTCTGGAAGACCTATTGTTATTATCCTGGTTCTTCATTATTATTATTCTTTGTACTTTTTTTGTCCAGAGCTTTCTGAAGTAACCACTGGGCCGATTCACATGACATTTTCAGGGATGATAGCCTGTGACCCAACTTAGATTTTAACGAGTCACTTTTTGGATTTTCGACTTCTTTCTTGAGTTATCTCCCCTTGAAGTCAAAACTTTAAACCTTCATAGCTCGAATACTAATCAATATATTTTCTCAAAACTTTCACCAAAATGTGGGCAAGAACATTCCCCATCAAAAAGGTTAATGACATTTTTTCGGCCGGCAGAATAGATTTTTTGCTATTTCGAAAAAACTGAATTTTTGGTGAACTTTCGCGGTTTTTAGGGTATGCGTCTAAGAAAACCTTCTCGTCCTTCAATTTTTTTAGTACAGCTACATATGATAGCTTATTTTAAAGATAAATGAATTCTGCAGAGGGTTGTAGTTGTCGATTTTTTAATTTCATCCTAGAATTTTATTAATCCGTCATTGAACATGGTCATTTTTAAAAAGACCGAATTTCGGGCTCATGTTCAAAGGGGCATAACTCTGTAAGAAATGAAGATATTTCAAATATACGTATTTCCATGTGATCACAATGCGTTACTGAACATTTCCATAACAGATCTATATCATGTAAAAGTCGATATTTAGGCCACAATTATCGCATTTGTCAAAATGTATGATATTTCGCGATTTTGAGAACTTTTGAGGGGCATATTTTTAGAAGAATTTTCGATCGCAAACAACTGAAGATACAAACATGTTTAATAGCTCATTTTGAAGGAGAGTTATCATGTCATTAAGGACAATAACTTTCAAGCATGTGTCTTTCATAGTTTACGTCTGACAAGTCATAGAAGATTGTAATTTTTCGAAAATCGCCATTTTCAACAAAATTGAAAGGTTCATAACTGCTTAACTTCTTATGCTATTGACATTTTACATACACCTACGTATGCACAATTTCAAGAAGAAAAACCTTTATGTTGACTGCTTTCATCAAAAAGTTGATAGTTAAGCCTCGAACATCGCGAACGATGTCTAGGGGTACGAAAATGAGCATATTTGAGTATTTTCCTGAATATTCAGAAGAACATATCGTATTAATTATGTATGCAATCTTAATGATGATATCATCTACTAACGTGGAAATCAAAGTATAACATCTCCTATGTTACACCCTATTATGAAAATGTTGACAGTTTTGTCTTAATCGTGAGAAAGATCATGTAGGGGTCCATTAATATGTAATTTTTCCATTTTCAGAGGGTCATTGTCTTTGGAGAATTTTTGTAAAATAACTACTGAAGATAGAGACATGTTTGATAGCTCGTTTTAAAGCAGAGAAACTGGTGCATAAGCGAGAGTCAAACATGGAGTTCAAGGTCAAGCAGAAGTCTTGAAGACCTAAGTATTGACGCGTCAATCCTAGTTAGGTCTTCAAGACGTAAGTCATGAAGACGTATTGTTATTATCCTGTTTCTTTTTCTTATTATTATTCTTTGTACTTTTTTTGTCCAGAGCTTTCTGAAGTAACCACTGGGCCGATTCGCTTGAAACTTTCAGGGATGATAACCTGTGACTCAACTTAGATAATAACGAGTCACTTTATGGATTTTCGACTTCTTTCGTGAGTTATCTCCCTTTGAAGTCAAAACTTTAAACCTTCATAGCTCGAATACTAATCAATATATTTTCTTAAAACTTTCACCAAAATGTGCGCAACAACATTCCCTATCAAAAAGGTTGCTGTCATTTTTTCGGCCGTATATATAGATTTTGTGCTATTTCGAAAAAACTGAATTTTGTGTTAACTTTCGCAGTTTTTAGGGTATGCGTCTATGAAACCCTACTCGTCCTTCAATTTTATGAGTACATATACATATGATAGCTTATTTTAAAGATAAATTAATTCTTCAGAGGGTTGTAGAAGTCGATTTTTTAATTTCATCCTTGAATTTTAATTTTCCTTCATTGAAGACGGTCATTTTTAAAAAGACCGAATTTAGGCCTCATGCTGAAAGGGCCATAACTCTGTTAGAAATGAAGATATGTCAAAGATCCTTATTGCCATCTGATCACAGTACGTTACTTAACATTTGTATAACAGATCGATATCATGTAAAAGTCGATAGTTAGGCCACAATTATCGCATTTGTCAAAATGCATGAAATTTCGTGATTTTGAGGACTTTTGAGGGGCATATTTTTCGAAGAATTTTAGATCTTAAACTACTGAAGATACCAACATGTTTAATAGCTTATGTTAAAGGAGAGATATTATTTTATTAAGGACGATATTTTTCAAGCATGTGTCTGTCATAGTTTACGTGTGACAAGTCATAGAAGATTGTCATTTTTCGAAAATCGCCATTTTCAACAAAGTTGATAGGTTCATAACTGCTTAACTTCTTATGCTATTGAAATTGTATAGACACCTACGTATGCACAATTTCAAGAAGAAAAACTTTTTTGTTGACCGCTTTCATCAAAAAGTTGATTGTTAGGCCTCAAACATGGCGAGCGATGTCTAGGGGTCCGAAAATGAGCATTTTTGAATATTTTTCTGAATATTCAGAACAGCATAACGTATTAAATATGTATGCAATCTTAATGATGATATCATCTACTTATGTGGAAATCAAAGTATAACATCTCCTATGTCACACTCTATTATGAAAATGTGGAAATCAAAGTATAACATCTCCTATGTCACACTCTATTATGAAAATGTTGACCGTTTTGTCTTAATCGTGAGAAAGATCATGTAGGTATCCATTAATACGTGATTTTTCCATTTTCAGAGGGGTACCTTATTTGGAGAGTTTTTGTAAAAAAAACTATTGAAGATAGAGACATGTTTGATAGCTCATTTTAAAGCAGAGAAACTGATGAATAACTGAGAGTCCAACATGGAGTTCTAGGTCAAGCAGAAGTCTTGAAGACCTAAGTATTGCCTGTGGCAATCCTAGTTATTATTATTATTCTTTGTACTTTTTTTGTCCAGAGCTTTCTGAAGTAACCACTGGGCTGATTTGCATGAAACTTTCAGGGCTGATAGCCTGTGACCCAACTTAGATTTTAACGAGCCACTTTTTGGATTTTCGACTTCTTTCGTGAGTTATCTCCCTTTGAAGTCAAAACTTTAAACCTTCATAACTCGAATACTAATCAATATATTTTCTTAAAACTTTCACCAAAATGTGCGCAACAACATTCTCCACAAAAAAAGTTAGTGACATTTTTTCGGCCGTATATATAGATTTTTTGCTATTTCGAAAAAACTGATTTGTTGGTGAACTTTCGCGGTTTTTAGGGTACGCGTCTAAGAAAACGTTCTCGTCCTTCAATTTTATGAGTACATATACATATGATAGCTTATTTTAAAGATAAATGAATTCTGCAGAGGGTTGTAGTTGTCGATTTTTTAATTTCATCCTAGAATTTTGATAATACATCATTGAACATGGTCAATTTTAAAAAGACCGAATTTCGTCCTCATGTTTAAAGGGGCATAACTCTGTAGGAAATGAAGATATGTCAAAGATATCTATTGTCGTCTGACCCAAATACGTTACTTAACATTTCTATAACTTATCTATATCATGTAAAAGTCTATAGTTCGGCCACAATTATCGCATTTGTTAAAATGTATGAATTTTCGTGATTTTGAGGACTTTTGAGGGGCATATTTTTCGAAGAATTTTAGATCTTAAACCACTAAAGATACCAACATGTTTAATAGCTTATGTTAAAGGAGAGATATCGTTTTATTAAGGAAAACAATTTTCAAGCATTTATTTGTCATACCTTACGTGTGACAAGTCATAGAACTTTGTCATTTTTCGAAAATCGCCATTTTCAGCAAAGTTCAAAGGATCATAACTGCTTAACTAATTAAGATAATTTCATTATAGTTACACCGTCGGATACACATATTCAAGAACAACAACTTTTATGTTGAACCCTTTCATCATAAAGTTGATAGTCAAGGTCCGAACATCGCAAACATTCTCCAGTGGTCAAAATTTAAGCAATTTAGAGTATTTTATTGAATATTCAGAAAACGATAACGCATTAATTATGTATGCAATCTAAATGATGATTACATCTACTTAAGTGGAAATTAAAGCACAATATTTTCTATGTTGCAACTTAGTATGAAAATATTAACCATTTTGTCTTAATCGTGAGAAAGGTCATGGAGGGGTCACTTAATAAGCGATTTTTCCATTTTCAAAGGGTCATTGTCTTTGGGGAATTTTTGTAAAATAACTACTGAAGATAGAGACATGTTCGATAGCTCATTTTAAAGCAGAGAAACTGGTGAATAACCGAGAGTCCAACATGGAGTTCAAGGTCAAGCAGAAGTCTTGAAGACCTAAGTATTGACGCGTCAATCCTAGTTATTATTATTATTCTTTGTACTTTTTTTGTCCAGAGCTTTCTGAAGTAACCACTGGGCTGATTTGTCTGAAACTTTCAGGGCTTATAGCCTGTGACCCAACTTAGATTTTAACGAGCCACTTTTTGGATTTTCGACTTCTTTCGTGAGTTATTTCCCTTTGAAGTCAAAACTTTAAACCTTCATAACTCGAATACTAATCAATATATTTTCTTAAAACTTTCACCAAAATGTGCGCAACAACATTCCCCACAAAAAAAGTTAATGTCATTTTTTCGGCCGTATATATAGATTTCTTGCTATTTCGAAAAAACTGAACTTTTGGTGAACTTTCGCGGTTTTTAGGGTACGCGTCTAAGAAAACGTTCTCGTCCTTCAATTCTATGAGTACATATACATATGATAGCTTATTTTAAAGATAAATGAATTCTGCAGAGGGTTGTAGTTGTCGATTTTTTAATTTCATTCTAGAATTTTGATAATCCGTCATTGAACATGGTCATTTTTAAAAAGACGGAATTTCGGCCTCATGTTTAAAGGGGCATAACTCTGTAAGAAATGAAGATATGTCAAAGATTTTTATTGTCATCTGACCCAAATACGTTACTTAACATTTCTATAATAGGTCTATATCATGTAAAAGTTGATAGTTAGGCCACAATTATCGCATTTGTCAAAATGTATGAAATTTCGTGATTTTGAAGACTTTTGAGGGGCATATTTTTCAAAGAATTTTAGATCTTAAACCACTAAAGATACAAACATGTTTAATAGCTCAATTTGAAGGAGAGACATCATTTTATTAAGGACAATAACTTTCAAGCATGTGTCTGTCATAGTTTACGTGTGACAAGTCATAGAAGATTGTCATTTTTCAAAAATCGCCATTTTCAACAAAGTTGATAGGTTTGTAACTGCCTAACTTCTCATGCTATTGAAATTTCATAGACACCTACGTATGCACAATTTCAAGAAGAACAACTTTTATGTTGACCGCTTTCATCAAAAAGTTGATAGTTAAGCCTCGAACATTGCGAACGATGTCTAGGGGTACGAAAATGAGCATTTTTGAGTATTTTCCTGAATATTCAGAAGAACATAGCGTATTCATTATGTATGCAATCTTAATGATGATATCATCTTCTTACGTGGAAATCAAAGTATAACATATCCTATGTTACACCTTATTATGAAAATGTTTACCGTTGTGTCTTAATAGTGAGAAAGATCATGTAGGGGTCCATTTTTTCGTGATTTTTCCATTTTCACAGGGTCATTGTCTTTGGGGAATTTTGATAAAATAACTACTGAAGATAGAGACATGTTTGATAGCTCATTTTAAAGCGGAATAACTGGCGAATCACTGAGAGTCCAACATGGAGTTCAAGGTCAAGCAGAAGTCTTGAAGACCTAAGTATTGCCTGTGGCAGATACAAACATGTTTAATAGCTCATGATGAAGGAGAGATATCATTTTATTAAGAACAATAACTTTCAAGCATGTTTCTGTCATAGTTTATGTGTGACAAGTCATAGAAGATTGCCATATTTCAGAACTCGCCATTTTCAGCCATGTTTAAAGGATCTTAACTGCCTTACTAATTAAGATAATGAAATTGTATTTACACCTTCGGATGCACAAATGCAAGAACAAGAACTTTTTTGTTGAACCCTTTCATCAAAAAGTTGATAGTTAAGCTCAGAACATCGCAAACTTTGTCTAGGGGTAAAAATGTCAGCATTTGTGTGTATTTTCTTGAATATTACTCATGTATGCAATCTAAATGATGGTTACATCTACTTAAGTGGAAATTAAAGCACAACTTTTTCTTTGTTAAACCCTAGTATGAAAAAATTATTCATTTTGTGGTAATCATTAGAAAGATCATGTAGGGGTCCATTAATAAGCGATGCTTCAATTTTCAGGGGTATTGTCTTTGGAGAATTTTTGTAAAAAAACTACTGAAGATAGAGACATGTTTGATAGCTCATTTTAAAGCAGATAAACTAATGAATAATCGAGAGTCCAACATGGAGTTCAAGGTCAAGCAGAAGTCTTGAAGACCTAAGTATTGCCTTGGCAATCCTAGTTATTATTATTATTTTTTGTACTTTTTTTGTCCAGAGCTTTCTGAAGTAACCACTTGGACGATTCACATGAAAATTTCAGGGATGATAGCTTGTGACTCAACTTAGATTTTAACGAGCCACTTTTTGGATTTTCGACTTCTGTCGTGAGTTATCTCCCTTTGAAGTCAAAACTTTAAACCTTCATAGCTCGAATACTAATCAATATATTTTCTTAAAACTTTCACCAAAATGTGCGCAACAACATTCCCAATCAAAAAGGTTAATGTCATTTTTTCGGCCGTATATATAGATTTTGTGCTATTTCGAAAAAACTGAATTGTGTGTGAACTTTCGCAGTTTTTAGGGTACGCGTCTTTGAAAATCTTCTCCTAAATCAGGGAAAAACATACAGCTATATATGATAGCTCATTTGAAAGCTGAATACCTGCTCCATAGCGTGCTGTGGGCCAAATTTTGAATTTTGGCCTGTAATTTGAGTAATCTGCCCTTGAATATGGTCCTTTTTTAAATGTTCCTTTTTCGACTGCATGTTCAAAGGGGCATAACTCTGTTAGAAATTAACTAATGTCAAAGTTATATATTGCAATCTCTTTATAGTAACCAGCTTAACACTTCCATAACATAACTTTATCATGTAAAAATTTATAGTTTTGGCAAAATTTGGACATATTCCCAAAAAAGTAAAATTTGGTGATTTTGAGACTTTTCGAGGGGTACTTTCTTTTTAGAATTTTCGATTGTAAACCACTGAACGTACACTTATGTTTAATATATCAATGTGAAGTAGAGATGTCCTTTATTAAGGGGAATAAATTTCAAAGATTTTTCTGTCATAGTTTATGTGTGACAGGTCATAGAAGATTGCCATTTTTCAGAAATCGCCATTTTCAGCCAAGTTTAAAGGATCATAACTGCCTTACTAATTAAGATAATGAAATTGTATTTACACCGTCGGATGCACAATTTCAAGATCAACAACGTTTCTGTTGAACCCTTTCATCAAAAAGTTGATAGTTAAGCTCCGAACATCGCAAATGTTGTCTAGGGGTTAAACTTTAAGCATTTTTTAGTATTTTCTTTAACATTCAAAATAATATAACCCATTACTTATGTGTGCAACCTAAATGATGATAACATCTCCTGAAGTGGAAATTAAAGCACAACATTTTGTATGTTACACCTTAGTATGAACATATTAACCAGTTTGTCTTAATCGTGAGAAAGATCATGTAGGGGTCAATTAATAAGCGATTGTTCCATTTTCAGAGGGTCATTGTCTTTGCAGAATGTTTGTAAAAAAACTACTGAAGATAGAGACATGTTTGATAGCTCATTTTAAAGCAGAGAAACGGATGAATAACCGCGAGTCCAACATGGAGTTCAAGGTCAAGCAGAAGTCTTGAAGACCTAAGTATTGACGCGTCAATCCTAGTTAGGTCTTCAAGACTACGTCTGGAAGACCTATTGTTATTATCCGTGTTCTTCATTATTATTATTATTATTTTTTGTACTTTTTTTGTCCAGAGCTTTCTGAAGTAACCACTGGACCTATTCGCATGAAATTTTCAGGGATGATAGCCTGTGACTCAACTTAGATTTTAACGAGTCACTTTTTGGATTTTCGACTTCTTTCGTGAGTTATCTCCCTTTGAAGTCAAAACTTTAAACCTTCATAGCTCGAATACTAATCAATATATTTTCTTGAAACTTTCACCAAAATGTGCGCAACAACATTCCCTATCAAAAAGGTTAACGTCATTTTTTCGGCCGTATATATAGATTTTTTGCTATTTCGAAAAAACTGAATTTTGTGTGAACTTTCACAGTTTTTAGGGTACGCGTCTTTGAAAATCTTCTCCTAAATCAGGGAAATACATACAGCTATATATGATAGCTCATATGAAAGCTGAATACCTGCTCCATAGCGTGCTGTGGGCCGAATTTTGAATTTTGGCCTGTAATTTTAGTTATCTGCCCTTGAATATGGTCCTTTTTTAAATGTTCCTTTTTCGACTGCATGTTCAAAGGGGCATAACTCTGTTAGAAATGAACTTATGTCAAAGTTATATATTGCAATCTCTTTATAATAACCAGCTCAACACTTCAATAACATATCATTATCATGTAAATACTGATAGTTTTGGCACAATTTGGACATATTCCCAAAAAAGTAAAATTTTGTGATTTTGAGACTTTTCAAGGGGTACTTTCTTTGTAGAATTTTCGATTGTAAACCACTGAAGATACAATTATGTTTAATATATCACTGTGAAGTACAGATGTCCTTTATTAAGCTGAATAAATGTCAAAGATTTTTCTGTCATAGTTTATGTGTGACAAGTCATAGAAGATTGCCATTTTTCAGAACTCGCCATTTTCAGCCATGTTTAAAGGATCTTAACTGCCTTACTAATTAAGATAATGAAATTGTATTTACACCTTCGGGTGCACAAATGCAAGAACAACAACTTTTTTGTTGAACCCTTTCATCAAAAAGTTGATAGTTAAGCTCCGAACATCGCAAACGTTGTCTAGGGGTAAAAATTTCAGCATTTTTGTGTATTTTCTTGAATATTCAGAAAAATATAACGCATTACTCATGTATACAATCTAAATGATGGTTAAATCTACTTAAGTGGAAATTAAAGCACAACTTTTTCTTTGTTAAACCCTAGTATGAAAAAATTATTCATTTTGTGGTAATCATGAGAAAGATCATGTAGGGGTCCATTAATAAGCGATGCTTCAATTTTCAGGGGTATTGTCTTTGGAGAATTTTTGTAAAAAAACTACTGAAGATAGAGACATGTTTGATAGCTCATTTTAAAGCAGATAAACTGATGAATAATCGAGAGTCCAACATGGAGTTCAAGGTCAAGCAGAAGTCTTGAAGACCTAAGTATTGCCTTGGCAATCCTAGTTATTATTATTCTTTCCAGATTTTTTGTGTCATCGCTCCAGCAGTAACGGCTTGACCGATTTTCTTCAAACTTTCAGGGATGATAGCCTGTGACCCAACTTAGATTTTAACGAGCCACTTTTTTTATTTTCGACTTCTTTCGCGAGTTATCCCCCCTTGAAGTTAAAACTTTAAACCTTCATAACTCGAATACTAATCAATATATTTTCTTAAAACTTTCACCAAAATATGCGCAACAACATTCCCCACAAAAAAAGTTATTGTCATTTTTTCGGCCGTATATATAGATTTCTTGCTATTTCGAAAAAACTGAATTTTTTGTGAACTTTCGCGGTTTTTAGGGTACGTGTCTTTGAAAATCTTCTTCTAAATCCCGGCAACACATACAGCTATGTGTGATAGCTCATTTGAAAGCTGAAGGAACTTGTGACATTCTGACGAACCGGAATTTTGAATTTTGTCTTAGAAGTCGAGTTATGTGCCCTTGAATTTTGACCTTTTGAAAAAGTGCGTTTTTGGGCTGCATGTTCAAAGTTGCATAACTCTGTAACAAATTAATTGATGTCATAGTTACTTATTTCAATCTCTTTATAATAACTTGTATAACAATTCCATAACACATCATTATCATATAAAAGTTATTAGTTTGGGCATAATTTGAGCATATTCCCAAAACAGTGAAATATTTGGATTTTGAGACTTTTTGAGGTGTGTATCCTTTGGGGAATTATTGATAATGAACCACTGAAGATAGGAAGACTTTAAATAGATCATGGTGATGTAGAAACGTCATTTATTAGAGAAAATTTTTTTCAAGCTCAAATCTATCTTAGTTTTTTTGTGACAAGTCATAGAAGTTTGTCATTTTTAAAAAAATCGCCATTTTCAACAAAGTTGAAAGGTTCATAACTGCTTAACTTCTTATGCTATTGAAATTTGACATAAACCTACGTATGCACAATTTCAAGAAGAACAACTTTTATGTTGACCGCTTTCATCGAAAAGTTGATAGTTAAGCCTCGAACATCGCAAGCGATGTCTAGGGGTCCAAATTTAAGCATTTTTGACTATTTTCTTGAATATTCAGAACAGCATAACGCATTAATTATGTATGCAATCTAAATGATGATTGCATCTTCTTCAGTGGAAATTAAAGCGCAACATTTTCTATGTTACACCTTAGTATGGAAATATTAACCATTTTGTCTTAATCGTGAGAAATGTAATGTAGGGGTCCATTAATATGTGATTTTTCCGTTTTCAGAGGGGTACCTTCTTTGGAGAATTTTTGTAAAAAAACTACTGAAGATAGAGACATGTTTGATAGCTCATTTTAAAGCGGAGAAACAGACGAATAACCCTAAGTCCAACATGGAGTTCTAGGTCAAGTAGAAGTCTTGAAGACCTAAGTATTGACGCGTCAATCCTAGTTATTATTATTTTTGTACTTTTTTTGTCCAGAGGTTTCTGAAGTAACCACTTGGACGATTCACATGAAATTTTCAGGGATGATAGCTTGTGACTCAACTTAGATTTTAACGAGTCACTTTTTGGATTTTCGACTTCTTTCGTGAGTTATCTCCCTTTGAAGTCAAAACTTTAAACCTTCATTACTCGAATACTAATCAATATATTTTCTTAAAACTTTCACCAAAATGTGCGCAACAACATTCCCCATCAAAAAGGTTAATGACTTTTTTTCGGCCGTATATATAGATTTTGTGCTATTTCGAAAAAACTGAATTTTGTGTGAACTTTCGCAGTTTTTAGGGTACGCGTCTTTGAAAATCTTCTCCTAAATCAGGGCAATACATACAGCTATATATGATAGCTCATATGAAAGCTGAATACCTGCTCAATAGCGTGCTGTGGGCCGAATTTTGAATTTTGGCCTGTAATTTGAGTTATCTGCCCTTGAATATGGTCCTTTTTTAAATGTTCCTTTTTCGACTGCATGTTCAAAGGGGCATAACTCTGTTAGAAATTAACTTATGTCAAAGTTATATATTGCACTCTCTTCATAATAACCAGCTCTACACTTCCATAACATATCATTATCATGTAAAAGTTGATAGTATCGACACAATTTGGACGTATTTCCAAAAATGTAAAATTTTGTGATTTTGAGACTTTTCGAGGGGTACTTTCTTTGTAGAATTTTCCATTGTAAACCACTGAAGATACAATTATGTTTAATATATCATCCTGGAGTAGAGATGTCCTTTATTAAGGTAAATAAATTTCAAACATTTTTCTGTCATTGTTTATGTGTGACAAGTCATAGAAGATTGCCATTTTTCAGAACTCGCCATTTTCAGCCATGTTTAAAGGATCATTACTGCTTAACTTCTTACGCTATTGGAATTGTGCATACACCAACGTATGCACAATTTCAAGAAGAACAACTTTTATGTGGACCGCTTTCATCAAAAAGTTGATAGTTAAGCCTCGAACATCGCAAGCGATGTCTAGGGGTCATAATTTAAGCATTTTTGAGTATTTTCTTGAATATTCAGAACAGCATAACGCATTAATTATGTATGCAATCTAAATGATGATTGCATCTTCTTCAGTGGAAATTAAAGCGCAACATTTTCTATGTTACACCTTAGTATGGAAATATTAACCATTTTGTCTTAATCGTGAGAAATGTAATGTAGGGGTCCATTAATATGTGATTTTTCCTTTTTCAGAGGGGTACCTTCTTTGGGGAATTTTTGTAAAAAAAACTACTGAAGATAGAGACATGTTTGATAGCTCATTTTAAAGCTGAGAAACAGATGTATTACTCTAAGTCCAACATGGAGTTCTAGGTCAAGCAGAAGTCTTGAAGACCTAAGTATTGCCTGTGGAAATCCTAGTATATATAACTATTGTGCATGTAAATTGGACGTGCAGTTACGGTTTCTACACATGCATAATGATGTTACTCGTTTTTAAAGTAAAAACAGTAATTATGATATTTGTCGATTTGGGATAAATATGCCGAGTGAATTAAGTTGTACTGTAAACAGCACATATGGTGTGATGGAATGTTTTAAACCCAAATCAAATTTTATGAAACACAATGGATGCCCCTTTAATATCAAGGAAAACTGGTGAGAGAAGAAAAAGTGTAAGTGTAATTTATCCTGACCAAATTTTCGATAATTGATAAAAAGGTTTCCATTAAGGTTCACATTATCCATATAAAAATGAATAATCAATGCTGGAGTTGACCTTGTCCTTTGTCAACAAACTTAGAGTACAGGACATAAGGCAGGACGATAGTTACAGTGAGGTTCAGAAAACAGCCCATAGCCTCAGAAGTGTAAACACATTCATAAATTTCATTTCTCTTAACTGCTTGAGATTAATGAATTAATAAATGCTGAGATATATAGTGAGAGAGAGTTTACCTATTTCCCATTGTCCAGGCATAGTGTACCCCGATACAGAGAAGTAATTGATCTCATGAGGCGTAGGGTCCTCGTATTGCATGAGAATACGTCTTCCAATCTCTCTGCCTTGACCTACAGCTATAGTGCCGTTCTTGAAGGATATCCAGAACTGCTTGAAGGCATTGCAGTCGAGGAGAAACCCTCTGTATTCCACCTTTCGATGACATTTAGCAGTTGGACATGTTCTAATACCAGAAACTGTGTTGTTCCAACAGCCCAAGAACACTTCATACATGTGCTTTTCTGATTTCTCGGGTAGCGTTTGCAATCCGATTACAACATCGGTGCAAGTTTTGACTTTGAACCAGAAAGCTGTTTTGGATCCACGTTTTATACCATATTGAATCAGAGGTATGAACTTGTATTCTGCTTTAGTTAGCAACGTAATTCTTCGTATTATTGAATCTAAAAAGAGTAGACACCATATGAATATAATCTGAACAATAGCCATTTTTAGACGAATGCATACCAATGTATATGAATAATGCAATAATGATGGTATGAAAGTTTTAAAAGTAAGTGTTTAATTGAATTCTATATAAATTAAAGTTTAAACAATTGTTTCAGAAAAAAAGGTAATTACGTGATATTAAAACATACAAACCCGTTTTTATAGTAAAATTCCTCTTTTGTATGTGAATTGTTGCCTGTTCATTTCTTGATTGGTTGGGTGATTTCACCGATTTCTCCCATAAACTACCTTCAGTTGACACTGGGACATTCGAACCGTTACCTGCCTCCTGAAGAATAGTGCACACCCCAGTTTCAGAGTAGCTTACGATCTTACACTGAGGAAACTCCATACATTCCCTGATACAATCCACAGTTGAGAAAACTGTTGTTGTTTTCAAGGATGCTGTGTTCGTGAAGGTTGTGCCTCTTGTCAGCAACCGGAAGACAACAGTTTCTTTGAGTACATCTAAAATGATCGTCTTTGTTTATTCATCATCCAAATGTTGAGGTATTGTTAAAACATTTAAAATGTACATTTCTAACCATCACTATAAGTAACAAAATAAGGAAATATGGTAAATATTGTGACGCAGGCAGTAGGTATTGAAGGCGACACATATGCAACATACTTGCCCAAACTACCAAGTCAAGTCAAATCTTTTTTTCGCATATATACCAAGGGAGACAGACATTTTTGAGAAGATAATATGTAACTAATTTGCCCTAAAACAAGGATTAATTTGTCCTTACCATCTGTTGGTACTGCATGCAATAATATGTAACTTACAAGTTCATGCTACAAAATATAACTTTTTTTTTTTATCAGATATACATTTATTAACCATATATAGTTGAAAATAACCGTGTTAATATTTTCGATACGAGCACATGTGTACATATCACTTTTGCCTAGCAACCATCGTTTCACCACGAAACTCGTTCAAATTTGTGCAGAATCCTTGCTCTCGCTCGGGCAATACAAACATTTACTCGTTTCCTGAGAGTCATATGACACACTTCCTCTGGTAATAATCTATATTAATTAAATTACTTACCAGCCGATGCCACCAACGAAGACATCAGGAGATATTGTAGGACACACATTCTCGCCACCCTGTAATCGTCTAAACAAGAGATATCTACTTCACGAAATTTAGATATATCTGAAACAAGGTGTTTGTTCAAGTGTACAGTTAGTATATATTAAACTGGTAATTAACATATTCACTACTGCCGATTTCCTCCTACATGTTTCACTTTTCCCCCAGAGAGGTTTACATTACAGTCTAATGTATTTTCGTAGTAAAGAGATATTAAAACAAGATTTCCAGATAACAATTCGTTTTAAGTTTTAGCTTCTAATTGCTACCATTTATGAACTGAAGCATGAATATCAATAATATATTAACCGGTATGCAAAATGGTTCGATATGGTATTCTCATTAAAATAGCGAGATTGATTTTTAACTTACTTAACTTCTCTGATCGATGTGGTATGAAGATAGACACTGGATTGTTTGTAAATTTACTATTCCTTTCAAAAGTACATATCTTGTTGGACTTAGTTTTATTGTGTTCAATGGGGACAAGTTTTCTCGGATACTGTTTAACCTAGGTGAATTTTGGTTGTGAGTACTCATGACCAAACTCTTTATCGAGTTCGAAAACCAGTTCCGAAATATTATTTTTTACGGAGTTATGGCCCTTTAATCCGAAATTGAACCAAAAGATCTGTGATGCTCCAATGGGGACAAGTTTTCTCGGAAACTGTTACATCTAGGTGAATGAAATTTAATATGGAGCTGGAGGTAGTCCAGATGATACTCTTCATCGAGTTTGAAAACCAGTTCCGAAATATTATTTTTTACGGAGTTATTGTACTTGAATCCGAAATTGAAGTTGGTACCAAAAGAACTGTGATGCTCCAATTGGGACGAGTTTTCTCGGAAACTATTACATCTAGGTGAATGGAAATTTAATATGGAGGTAGTCCAGATGATACTCTTCATCGAGTTCGAAAACCAGTTCCGAAATAATATTTTTTACGGAGTTATGGCCCTTGAATCCGAAATTGAACTTTGTACCAAAAGAGCTGTGATGCTCCCATTGGGACAAGTTTTCTCGGAAACTATTACATCTAGGTGAATGAAATTTTACATGTAGGTAGTCCAGATGATACTCTTCATCGAGTTCACAGTCCAGTTCCGAAATATTATTTTTTACGGAGTTATGAAGCACTTGAATCTGTAATTGAACTTGGTACAAATTACCGGTGTGATGACCTAATGGGAAAAATTAAGTTACCTGAAAAATATTTCATCTGGGTGAATGAAATTTGTAATAACAGTCAGTTCCTAAAATTATTTTGGACAATTTTATGATGCTTGAAGCTGTTTTTTAAACATAGTAACCTTCACATCTATAATTCTCAATGGACGGATAGCGGATGGCGGGGGTATGTGAGCCATGCTCACTTTTTTCTTGTTATCCAAAGAACAGCTCCAACATGCAGGAGAAAATTAATTATTACAATATTTACAGAGATTCCAGAGATGACTCAAACTCCAAGGTGTGAATTAAAAATATATTATTTACAGTGATTCCACAGCTCAACTCCAGAGGCAAAGTCCAACTACAGACAAATATTTCTAAGATAATATTAATGCATAAGTTAAATTAATGCACCTTCTACAAACTTATATCTAACTAATTAATACTAGTCAAATAAATTACTCCAGACAGTCACAAAGACAAAGACGGTTACAATAGTTCCAGTCCAAGGAAATCAGAATTTCAATTTATAATAACAGTCCAAGTTTCTCCTGTGAAACGTAATAAAATGAGATATCCACACGACCAAGGAACTTGAAACACACTGTAACAACAATACCAGGATTTTAAATAACGTATGTTTTTGGGAACTAAAGCATTCCCATCCCAACTAAATACTACGGAAAAACTGACAAAGTCTAGACGCTACAAACTACAGAAAAGTACAAGTACAACTTCAATATCGCTTAAAACGATTTATCAACAAAATATCTATCCTCAACGCTGCCACCAAAAATCTATGTAACGGTAAGTAGGGTAGGGTTTTACACTCAACGAAGATTCTATCTAGTGTCATCTAGTGCATGTAAACAACTAAGTCAATATGTTTGGTAGCGCGACTATGTTTACAAATACTGCTAAACTCCTCCTACTTGCCTTACACTACGAGTTCGGTTGTTCCACCAAGTAGATACTTTGCTGATACTAAATAATGTATGAAAATGTCTTAGAATTACTATTTGTAAGTTTCTCAAACCATTTCTTGTACTTCAATTTACAGATAACAAACTTCTGCTTTTCACATCTGGAACTTCGAAACCGATGCAAAGTGCCAGATCATCGTGAACGTCAGCCATATTTATCTTAGAAATGCTAGCTCCTGATTGGTCAGATCCTGGCGTGACCACTCTTTGACCTAAGATCCATGAATACTAATGAGCTAGCTGACATTCACAGATGGCTAAACTTGGCATTGGTAGCGAAAGCCCGTGAAACTTAAAAGTTCTCGCAACACGAAAACTTTCCAAAGAACAAACATAGAACTTTATGGAAAACACAAGAGATTTTTAAGAGTAACAATAATAATTTATTCACGAGACATGAAGTCATAGGCAAAAGTGATAAATATTACTTTAATGAAAAACCTAACATGGTGCATCCTTATCCTGACGTCTAAGTCCTAAAATTTGCCAACTGAACTTTAATTAATACTTAGTACGTTTCCCCAAAAAATAATTAATAAAGAAACTTAGAAAATCATGGTTACATTTACAAATTACGCAAAAAAAGTTAAGAGACCTGGCGACAATTCTGACATTCGCGAGAACGACCCAAACAAAAGCTCGGAGCTTACGAAATACTTGTCATCCCTACGCGAATTGGCTACTCTACAAATTACTGGGCTCATTTAGACTCATAAACATAACGGTAAAATAATAAAACAACATAATACTATCCCTAATACTATTCTACAGCTTCACAATTGTGTCCTAACGTAATAATTTAACCTAGCACCCTACCGGAAGTAAACTGGACATTCGATTTTAACATTTACAATTAATGACGTAAAATAATTATGACGTGTATAGAACAAATTAATGATACCCTATTGCGCTTCAATACTATCTAGTTCCTGTGATTATTATCACAATAATAATCATGATGTAGAAATCATCCAAGAGCCTGTTGCAAAAACATAATGTATAATATGCAATTTATGTTGAGTAATGGAAACTGTTTATCTATTCAATCAAAATATATAAAACCATATCTATTCTGACTTTTCGAGGATGTACGATTTGAATCCATATACGGCATCAAATGCTCAGAGCTGTTTAGTTCGCTCTCATCAATATAAATATTCTTCATTGCTTGAAAAACATCTCCCATCTTGTGACATTCTAGCGGACAGCGGTTGGTGTGTATTAAGGGCTAAATTAAATCGTGTTTTGGCCCAAAATATAGTTTCAAGTTGAGATCTCGCGAGTTTCATGTAAAATGTCTCAACATTGACATTGCCTCACGGCTTTCCAATCTCGGGCCATTTGAAGGTCTCTACCGCTCGGCGCAAATGAACATGACAAAGGATGACAAAAAAGTGAATGTCGTTGTCGTTTTAAGCATTACTATGTAACCAGTTCTTTTCAAAGTAAACTCGACCTGAGTG
The DNA here is from genome assembly GCA_936450465.1 of Gibbula magus. NCBI lineage: Eukaryota > Metazoa > Mollusca > Gastropoda > Trochida > Trochidae > Gibbula > Gibbula magus. The sequence goes on along the minus strand of OW388293.1, from coordinate 15,826,941 downwards.
GGTTTTTAATTTGTATCAAATGAGATCACATGTTACATCGGCTAAGGAAAACACATTAAACGATAAAACGTTAATCTTACGTTTCTATTTCCAAAACTAGCACAAATGGCGCGAGATTGGCCCAGTTACCTTTACAACATGTACAGCGTCGCTGATTGCACAACTAGATTCAAATTCAACCATTCAGGATTCTCCATTTCTAGCCTAGAAATTCCTCATAGTAGAACTGCGGTTAGGATCGAGGAGGATAGAGAGTTAACTATGTGGGAAGAGAATGACGGGAAACACGATATGTAATATATATTCGTAGGAATAAATCCATAACTCTGCGTAGGGTATTAAGATGATTATAAAACAAACATTATCGACTGATGGAATGTATGTTAATGCTATATATGGTAAGATACTGCCAGTAATGGTAATATTTGTAGTAAACCCATCGCATAAATGACAGATTTGGTTTTACATTCCTCAAGTAGTTTCGAATTACTTGTTATTTTAAATGTTAATATCTGGAATACTATAAGCATTTTCTTTATTTTTCTTGGCTGTGGACGCATTATGAAACGCCATCATCATCATCATCGCCAACGACCTCCGTCCACCGTTCACCGCCCACCGTCCATCGTCAAATATCCCTCGTTCTTGTTCCTCCTCAACAGATTGAGGCGCTGGTGTCATGATATTCGGGGGCGAAAATTAGTAAATAATAAAAACAACTACAATGTAAGTTGCATTTAGTTGTACCTGTAGAAATGTAGATGAAAGAGGAGAAATGATTGTCTGTTCGGATCAGCCTCGGCCAGGAAACACATTTGTTTGAAATTGATATCGCAAACTAGCTAGGAGGACTAATGAAAAGAGAATTTTTATCAATAATACTGTTTTAACAAATATAGCATATTATATATCAGATTTTAATATGTTTGATTCAAACATATTATTTCAATAGAACACACAAATCATATTAATATTACGTATAAATGATAATGAATGAGACATATTACATGACAAATGAATGCCATGATTTCATTATTGATAAAGAGCTTTATTGTTCTCTTTTACATATGTTTTAATGATCAACAACGTCATAAATAGTTAACAGGAATGGCTATAGATTGCCAACAGAACTCGTTTTCTGTTAATCAAATCGCAAATATTTGCTCCAGGCTATTGAAAAAACATAGGATTCTAATTTTGCCTTATATGAAATTCAATGCAAAAACTGAATGATAATTAAGAAATAGATTTCATAATGTGTTTGTTCACTGGCTTATAAACGGTTTGAAAGGTGCAAGTTAAACTTTGCAATTTAAGTGTTTTATAATCAGTAAATAAACTTTTGAATATAAACAATTTCTGCAAAAATGTACAGTGCATGATAAAACAAATGTTTAGTATTGTCTTAGATCAGGGGCTAAGTTCCACCCACAATAATACCGCATCACTTATGTGTCATCACGCGCCAAACGTAGTTCACCGGAAATATGTATTTAATTCTTGGTTCTAACATGCTGTTTTAATCAAACTTTCAATAAAACTACAAATAGAATTCACGGTGTAAGGTTTTAAAATAGTTTAACCAAGAAAAGAGCATGTGATAGCAGTGTCATAATTGTACAACGAGACAGCGATACCGCAGTAATACCGCAGGTTATTATTTTTAAACGTCAGAGTTTGAAGGTTATCCTTTTCAGCTGTCAATCTTGTGTTTGTGAGAATGTATACTGGTCACAGGACCTTGTTAATCCAATCAGCAGAGAGCATATCGCTTAAATTTCAAAATCTGAATTTATTGATAATTGTATATCACTTACATTTTGTTATGCTCTTACTGGTGATTTTATTTTAAACAATATTAAATGTCTACAACAAAACATTATATTTGAATAAAGTAGGAGACTATCCAGATCACAAAACACATTTCTGTCCATGCATGTTGGTGTGTTACAATACATGATACATGATACAATACGTGATCGAACCTAAATATCCCCTTCAACAATTCTCCCTATCTAAATAACCATTATATGAAACTAAATGGAACAAGTACATGTTTTGAATTAAGGCAATCGCAACCTTAAATTTAACACGGATTACTGTTAAATGTGTACCTAATTTAGAAGATTACAACTCAGTGGTAACGTAAATGTCTCAGAGATTGAATTGGTAAATCAGTTGTGATGTCCAGGGCTACGTTTCGTTTGAAACATAGGAAAGTACCTGGTTTATTTTTCGTTATATTGATGTTTACATATCTATTCTTGGTCATGTTATTCAATACATATAATTATCAATATTCTCATATGTCAGAATATAATTAATATTTGTTTTCTAAAAATGACAAGGACCTGAAAAGAGTAAAATGTGAAACAACGTGTCATCAAATATAAACCTTTTTTCGGAATTTCCCTAACGTTTTTTTGCTTGTTCCGAAATTAGGTCGTTAAACTAACATTAGTGGAGGAAATTGAAAACTTGCGTCATGATAAAAATTTAATCCAAATGCAATTAGCGTATTGATTAATAAACATTATAGTTCGGAAGGTCACCGGATTGTTTCATTTTGAAATCCCCAATAGTCAAACACCTAATATTTTTAGCATTTTATGACTATTAGTTCCTATCAAGAAGTCCAAACAGGTTTTAAGCTTAATGGTATGGGCTCTGTAACCTGAGGGCCATAAAATGTACAAGTTTTTAACCCACATTGTCCAAGCTACATGTAGCTGTACACAAGATTCAGGCTTCTTGTCTCACATCCCCAGTCAACTTTGGGATTATCGACTTAGCCTCAAGAACCCTGGATAAAGGTGACCATTGGACCACTCAAGTCTGATGAACTAACACGTACAAATGTGCTAACAAATCTGTGTTTCTTTTCCTCATATAAGAAATATCTGTAAAACAAATAATAAGACAAGCTTAAACTATTGTGCTCGGTAAATGTTAACACAACTTCCCTACGCCAAACATAACTCGCCTCAGTCTCCATCACTGGCTAAATTAAGCCTTGCAGCATATCCCTCACTTAAACAGTGTTAAATAAAATCGTTTCATTACTGATATAGCCACTTGTTCCTATATACTCACTTTATCATGAGGGTTTCTTCTATTAATTTCCAAGTGTCCTACATATGATTTCACTGGTTACGAATTATATTTCTATGAGAAATGTTTCTCCATGCGAGATGTACTATATGGCGATATATTTTGGTAAAACGTATTGATCATAAAGGTTTCTTCTTCAATGTATCAACTGACCAACTGACCAACAAACAAAGGATAATATCTGTAATCATGTTTGTGTATACATCGTGTATAAATGTGAACCCATATATGTACACTAGAGAGCCATCGAAATATATAAGCCATATTGTTTGCCAATATATTTTTTTTCTTCAATACAATACGTTAAAATATATTTGAACGAGGTTATCTGATAGCAGCATACATGGCTAAGTATCATATTGCATGATATACACTTGTACGACAAGCATAAATAACCAACAACCCACGTTTATAACCAGGAAGTAAGACAATATTATGTAAACAAAGAAACAGTGGAATTTAAAATTCCAAATTGATTTGCACTTGATTATGAACTACAGCATTAAGCTTTGGAGGTTATTAAACACTGTATACATGTAGACATGTTAACCTGAAAGAAAGTTTACATGAATTCGCCGAAATAATTTATTGATAGGTTGATGAAAAAACAGAAACATAAGCAAGAAGAGATCCTCATTCCTAATGGAAATTTGTTATGATTAAAACAATTTAGTATTGTTGTTTAGCAAGTTTATAGCAAGCAATTAAGACTTCTTTTAAAATAACATAACATACGTACACTCCCATAATCGATAACAGAGAATCTGGTTGCAAACTGCGTGATGAGAAGAGATTGATGTTCAATGCAGTTGTAAACATAGATATTTACAGTAATTCGAATCGTTTCTCGTCGCATAAATCACATGTATCATGTGTGTCAATGTTACTAAATCTTTCACACAACACAAAGAAGTGTTTGGAAGAATAGTAGTTGTTGTCATTAGGAAACCTTTTATCAATCTCATATTTTAATGATTTATGAAAACTAGCATTGTAATAACCAAATATGGTAAAAACATTTGAACATAAAATAATATGTAGCAGAACGACGCATTTAACATATATAAAGAAATGGTGATGATTCTTAAAAAGGCACACCGTCATTGCTAAATAATGTATAGAAATGTATACCGAAGTTGTTTTATCATAATTTGTTATGACGTCAAACTTTACTATCAAGAAAAAGATGCCGACTTCAAAATAGATCTAGTGATAATAAAATTGCATATATACATGTTCTCATGATAGCTACGTTAAGGTAACCTAAACCTCAACATGTACTTCAGACACCGATTTCTCAAGAAAACTTACCAAATATAGAAGCGTTTTAACAGTATATGATGATTAATATTTAACAACACCTGCCAGAGTTTGAATGTAGTATTTGTTGTACATGTATTTACCTTTAATATCTAATGACAATAATACATTGTTATGAACATTACATTTTAGATAAATTGCAAGTGATTTAGAGTTCAACAGATTGGACAATAATTGTTTATCTCGTACAGGTGATACAAATGGAAAATATCTGCTTCTTGAATGTAAATATTTCGTACAGTCAAATAATATATGGAATTCATCTTCAACATTACCTGAATTACAATATTTTTTAATGTATTCATTATTATCAAACAAAGTTTCATTTCTTTTTTCGAAAAGAATTAATTCTGAAGTCGTAGAAACTATTTCGGAATTTTCATAAGGATATTTTTAGTCATCAATCTTCTAAATTTCTATTATAGAACTCGGGATCCAATAAACATTTATGGTAGGAGTAATACTCTGAATATCTTGAATTACATATTCACATAGACCATTCTTGGAAATAAATATATTTCAGGCGTTGTTAAAATGTTAAAAAATCAATTTATTTCCAACCTCTTGTGAAATCCATACGTAAAAAAAATGCCGTCGAAACAAGTAACTTCCTAACCTCTGATGCCAAGTTAATCTTCCCTATATCATCTTAAGCTTGTAAGTTTGAAAATAAATGACTTCGCCTCGGGTACCTATATTAATCTATTCTTAGTAATTTCAGCCAATATTTAACAATTCTTAATCTAGTAAGAACAACTAAATTACAGTAACCAGTTTCCCCTAGGATAGCCATATTTCCATATTTCCCCAAATTTCGATAACGTTTAAACAATGCTGCTTGTACTTTTTCTACACAATGTAAGTATGAAACTAAATATTTGGTCAATCAGAAAGCAAAGACAATTGAATAAGAAGTATACACCAATGTGTATTAAAAACTGAACAACGATACCAAACGATACCATGGAAGAAGACTGACATCCCTAGACAGATAGCAAAACCTAAGACAGTGCGTCGCCGGACAAAATAGTGAGAACGTTGGAGAACAGTGAGACCGTGTTGAAATACAACGTGGACATCGAAGAAAATAAAGAGAGTGCTGACATCGAAGAAAATAAAGACGTAGGAGAAAAGTAAGACAAGTGCGAACATCGTAGAAAATAAAGACAGTGCCGACGTTGGACAAAAGTAAGACAGTGCGACGTCTGAGAAAAATAGATGTCATAGAAAAGTAAGAAAGCGCTACGTTGGACAAAAATAGACGTCGGAGAAAAGTAAGACAGTGCAGCCACTTAACAAAAGTAAGACAATTCGGCCGTTGGAGAAAAATAGACGTCGGGGAATATTAACACAGTGCTGTCAGAGAAAAATAAGACAGTGTGGACACTGGAGAAAGCACTCAGAAAGTTTTAGCGGAGACCAAGGCATATCTGTTATTATCCGTGTTACTTTGTAATTTCTAAATAGCTCTATTTTTTTAACTAATAGAGTTACAAAACATAATGTAGTATCTATCTTCATAATACGTACATGTAAGTCCATATAGAAGAAATATTGAAAGCAATTTACACCATGTCATAAGGTTAGAAAATACAAGGACAGTTACCTGTTTTAACACATGGAAAATACAATGACATGTTTTATTTGCTAATTGTTCGTTTTTCTATCATTAATGATAAAGCAATGTTTGATGCTCATATTACAGTTCATTTAAGTAAAAAGGAAAAAATATTACTTAGGTGATTATAGCTTGAATATTGTCATTAATGTTTGGTTTCATACTGTAGACTTAATTGATAGATACCATACTGCGACAAGTTTTCTAGTATTCTACTCCTTTTATCCTATAAGCCTTGTACAATCCATTATTAGTATTTACATTGTAACATATACTCTTTGGAAATGTACAACCTTGTATGTAAGTTACGTAAGCCTATTAAAGAGCAAGTTTGAAAAAACATCAAAAGCAGAAACACGTGTTAGATCAGATGCCATGAAAACTACTAACATTCACATCGATAGGATCCATGTTGTTCAAACTTCCTTAATGCTGGTTATTCAAGTTATAGCTGATACATCGTGTCTTCGCGTGAGTGACTGTCATAACATGACCATGCCAAAGGGATAGATTACAGACATTTCAACACGTCACGGAAGCATTTGCGTTAATTCCAAGTATATCTATCACTCTGGCAGGCTCGTCAGTCCCGGGGGAATCTTTCCGAGAAGTCCACTCGGCACATTCTGCAGTATGAAACACTTTGAGTGATTTAATGAATGACAAATATTTCCTGTGTGCGAATAATTTGTATTATTTATTGATTAATTTATGTATACAACATTGGTGTTCCGATGTCTCGAATTTATGATGAAATTACTAGCTCAATTGTTTGAGTTATGTGCCCTGGAAGTTGAAATGTTGGTGGATATTTTAAAAAAAGCTCCTGAGTTGGTACTCACTGTATTTTCACCAGTGAAATGCAAAACCAAGCATTAGACAATTATAGTTTCATAATGTGGACTTTTAACTACCAAATACAAGTGCTTTAAGAGGATGACGTTTTTGAAAGGCGCGCCTGTTAAAAAATGTTGTCATGCGACATAAGAATTCGACTTAATAATAATAATAACAACACTTTATTGTCCTCATTACAATGAATTCAGAAATTCGATGTGTGCCAATGGCACCCGGCAGCCACAGTGCAGTGCCAGTTTAAGCATTTTTCTATCCTTATAATGCTGAGCGTCAAGCAAGGAAGCAACAACTCCCATCTTTTAACGTCTTTTGGTATGACGCGGTCGGGAATCGAACCCCGATCTACCTACGAGCAGACGCTCTACCAACTGAGCTACATCCATACCAAAAATATAAGTAAAACAAAATATGCATCCTTTACATGTTCCCCATGTTAAAACTCGGAACACTTTCTGAATGTCAACTTGTGACTTGAAATGACTGTTTGCGATTGATTTTATTATTTATTCTTATACATTATAAAGTTGTTGTGTATATCTCCAAACATCATGCACGAAAACTGCAATTATCCGTCCATATTTCTAAACTATGTCCCATTGAAAGTAAATATGTTGACAAAAGTCACCTGACTTTGACAACCACTATAACTTATCAATGAGTTGAACAAATTGTGATTGTGACAATTCGGATATATTCGTATCTGTCGTAGTATGAATACAACTTTACTACGTTTAAATACCCCCTTACACCTTATGTAGAAAGAATAAGTATTTTATGAATGAAACATTATGTTTTTGTACTTATAAGATCTATATCGAAGATGGTCACATATATTCTATATATATATATATATTTTTTAATCCCCAGAAATCACAAATCATGTGGGCCAACATAACGAATGTTTACAATTGTTGGTACAGATGGAATAAAAAAAACACATTCTTTGTTGATTTGTATGTCGTGTCAAGTTAAAGAGTGTTGACAATCTTCATATACAATGATATGGCCTAATCATTGGAAACAGAAGTTTTTTCTCAGTACATTTTTAAAAAAAAGGATTGTGTGGAACAAGATAGTTATTATGTGTAAGGTTATGTTAATAGAGTGTGGATCATATATTCTATATTAAAGACTATCCATAAAGACGATTTTCTCTAAAGGCCTATACACGGATTTAAAAAAAAAAATTCTATTCCTAAACAAAGAGTTTCATGTTTATAATGATCACATTGGTTTCAAACCATAGAAACAAATGGAAAAAATTATGAGCATGAATTCAAAAATGAAAATGAATCCTCATATTCATATGTCATAAAAAGAAAGAAATCAAATATCGTGAGTGACATAGACTCTACAGTTGACTTAGATGGACGATTAGAATTATAAATGAGTGTGTAGATGTCATTGATGTACGAGTTTAAAATCTTGGTACGAATTTTGACTTTATTAGAAATGAGGTTACTGTGTACGTTCTAATATGAACGTGGTTATGGAGTGTCTGGTCTATACTTGTATTAATTAAGGTCAGACTATGTTTGATATATTTGACTAGCCAGGATATAATGTATGGTAATCACGACTACGACATACCTGCTAAAGTACAGTGTTGAGGTCTGGATTGGTTTTCTCTAGGACTCTAATGTTGATATAAGTGTATTATATCTACATTGTATTTGTGCGTTAGAGTCGTTTGTATTGAACGTCAAATATGTTATGACCATTTAAATAAAGATCATCATTTAAATAAAGATCATCATGTTTTTATTTCTGTTAAACCATTTCCAGAAGTCTTTCTGTGATTTCTTTTTTAAATCTATAAATTCATTTACTGACCTTTGTATAAATGCATTTTCTTTTTCTATACATTCCGCTTGTATAGTTTGATTGTGTAGTACATGTTGTCTTTGTTGTATACTTGAGATTTTTGTAACATTTGTTTTAGCAAGTTAAGGTGTAATATTCGTCGTTGAACCACTTATTAGAACATGTTCTCTGCAATTGCTCATAGTTTTGTTTCACATTATGTTTGAAGAAGTTGTCTGCGATATTTACAACTTCAGCTGCAAAGCATTTTAAAACACTATCTGGTGAGGAGTCTATATTGTTTAAGCCTTCCTTTGTAATCGGCTGTGAACACGTCACTTACTTCTGGTTGTACTTGCGGTAAGTGAAGCTGGAGATGTTGGTTTTTTCTGTGTAACTGGAAAAAGTGCCTATAATTTTTAGTAAAAATCCCGACATCTTCTAATCGATCTTAGGTCGCTGCTGGTGTGATGTTCTCCATCCTAGGGAAGTCGGCGTCGCACGTGGAGACCATGTGATCCATGTGATCTGTGAATGGTGTAAGGCGTAGCTATCTGTCAAATATTACTATTGTGAACAGAACTTTGTCTTTCGGGTTTCGTGCATGTTGTGTTATCTGTCTTTACTGGCCACTATCTGTGTTACGATGTGACGTGTTTTCGCCGTTTAAAGGGACAATTACGGTGAACTCTATCAGAGGTCTCACATGTTCTTTTATTATAAACTGGTCATGGCAAAAATATTCCAAGAACATTTCACAGTCTTCATCTGGATCTCTGCTTTACTAAACAAACACACGATTCTGTCTCATTTGTTTACATTGGAGATTAAGATCTATTTTGCTTCTTTTGGCTTTTGTATTCCAGTTGCTAAAGATTCAGTATTTTAAGTTCAGTACTTTCAGAATTCAATTTATGTAACTAGTTATGGTTGTCTGTGGTTCTATTTCCTAATTAAGTTAAGGATGGTGTTAGCCCTTGTTGTTCCACTTCTAACTTTTGGACTTTCATTGTAATATGTTTCATGTTCAATTCTTTGTTTCTGAGTGAAATTGCATGCATGTCGAATTCGAATTCGAATTCGAATTCTAGCATTATGGTTATGGATATTGCCAGTCTCAGCAAGATATGCCTAATCCATGGAGGAGTTTCATTACTTGGGAGTGTTGCTGAAACAGTTCTAGGGTACGAGACCTTTCAGAGTGGGCGGGGATTGTGTACATTCCGTGCTGACATGACCGCATGGCCGCCATTATGTTTGCCGAGGCGTACGGTTGCATAAGCTACAAGTGATCTGACAAGTTTATTTTGTTCAGCGAAAGTTACACATTATCTGACGTCCATACATTATTAGTGACCCGCTAGCAGCATGTGGGTTTCGTATTGACGCCTGGCAGTACGGAGCTCAAGTCGGTTCACATGTCTCTCCACCTGATCACGACGTATACATTTCTTCAAAAGGCATCCCCACGCAATCTTTTGTCCGCATGTCAAAAGTTTCTGAAGAACTGTTATCACATAATGTATACATAATTTGATCAGAAATGCTAAAATGAAAAAGTTCGTTTACATGCATGTCATCAAGTGACCACATGAGCAATATCAGTAAACATCAGTTTCAAGGCAGTCATAAACATAACAGGAAATAATTATAAAGTTTGTTCCGTTAATAACATGTAATAACATTCTGTAATAGGCGCAACTATGCAATCTGATGAGTGTATCTTGTGTAAATCAGTAAGTTCTTGCAAAACTTATAAGAGATATATATAATGCTAAAGAATGTTTTTAACATTGAATATGTGCCACTTGTAACAATAAGAGTTTTGTTTTCCCAAAGTAGTTCAGGAAAATAGTATCTAGAGGACTACTCAATACTAAGAACAAAATTTCAAGGATTTTTTTACAAACGAAATTTATTTAGAAGAGTACAACTTGAAAAATCAGGTTTGACAAAATGTATAGATTACAAAAACTGTTATCTAAAATAAATCTAGAGTTTATTCCAATGTATTATGCAAGATTCATGAAAGTGAACATGCATACCTGTAAGTCCATTTCATGATGCAAATTTTATTTTATGATGCAATTTTTTTTTTTTATGATGCAATTTTTTTCTTTCAAAATTGCCAAAACAGATTGTAAATATCGTGAATTTTCAACTTACTAGGGCTATACGAGTAACATTGTAAGGTCTCTTTTGTCATGAAAAAAACACATTCATCTCTGGTTTTCAATGGTTTCGATATGAAAACAGCGTTAAATGTTTACTTGCCCACAAAATGATGCTATAAGCTTGCATTAGGTAGTAAGCAACGTCTGTAAATTGTATCTTTATATATGGGTTGTTTGCGTGAGTAGCTGTCATAACATGACCATGTCAACGGTGGGGATTACACTCACTTAACACTTGTTGAAATTATAGATGTTGTAATAATAACTTTGTCACACAAACCAATCATCTCATCCGTCTTCCTTATGTCTTATCACAGAGATGTAATAAACGACAACAGCGCTAAACGCGGGGAGAAATTGGCCTTACACATATTCACGTTCCTGTACTGTTGGGCAACGTAAATGTACAATGTAATATTAAGGATGTTGGTCGAGGTATGTCTTCATACTGTTTTAGCATTCTAAAGTGGGCGTGCGGCTTGTCCAAAGGAATAACGTATGTTATTGGGTATGACGGTTATCTTCGCATATTATGAATTATAATCCGTGAAAAAATCTCCCTAAAGCGCGGTAGAATCAGGCAAAATGTCATGTTTCCTGACTACCTTCTCCTCCTCCTCCTCCTCCTCCACCTCCCACACACAAAACTGAAACTATCTGGTCATTGAACGCTGTTCTCATACAATACACAAATTGTTTTAGGTAGTACACTTATAAGATAAATAGTTGCGTTTGTAAAATTTCCGGGATTCATGGCTATTCAACACCGGCAAATTTAGTTTAAAACCGACGGCGTTATAGATATTGTAACATGACCATTAGTTATCAGGCGTTTTGAAACGAACTCTCTTTGCGTACCTATCTCTGAGTGGAAAGGGCTTTGCGACTGTTCCATGTTTTTAAGAGGTGTGGTCAGGTCAAAATAAATGTAAATGCTCGGCGTAATATTTACATTAGCAATAATTTACACATAAGCTCAAACAGTGTCACTCAAGTTTGTTCACTTCACAATATTCACGTATCCTTCTAGATGGCGATAAACATTTATCTACGACATCACAGTAAAATACCTAGGAAAAAAATTCTTAAACCTGCCCTAACCCATTGTGACAATGACGCTTGCATTGTGACGTCAAAACGGTTGATCACTATGACGTCATGCCATGGCAACGGCATTCGGTAAACACAACCGCATGGAAGAAGGCGTCAAACTTGGACAAATCTTACTAGTTGAAAACATTGTAGTTACTTGAAATAAATTAATTTTGAGAGTTATTTGTTACCTATACTGCTATACACAGGTAAGAAAATGACAATGCCACCTGTCAAATTTGAGTAAGGTGCACATATTAAGAGAAATAGAAAAATAAAATTTTGAGTCGGGCCGGATCTTGTGAACATGATGTATATGTTCGCGGTGATTCGCCCCAACTAATTTGTGGGTATTCATTGTCATTCAACATAGGCAAATCAAGCGATCAGAATCAAGGATACACCGAAATCATGTTACAATTAGGGTTAGTGGTATAGCATGCCATAGCGTTATATGGTGCCATCAAACCTTAAAATCTGTGAATCCTTTGTTCATACGTATTGGCAAATGTGGATTATAAATTGTGGATCTTGGGACTCTGTGACCCTCAAAAAAGTCCACAGTGGTCACACCCTAAAAACATGTTCCTGCTGACTGTTTAACTGACCTTTTGGTAGATTGGGATTAGCAATTGCCTATTTTGTAAGAACCACAGCGACCACTATATAAATCCAGTTCATTATTCATCTCTTGAACCAAAGTTAATTGAAACCTGAACTATTATATTCAGTCCCCTTAAAGGGGCTGTAGCAGGTAATTTTGCAAATTAAATTTGTTTCCAATTGCCCATTTATAATGATAGTTTATGACATTTATATTTACTTTAGAGGGTAAAACATGTTGATGCACAAATCAATTATCCATTTTGGTAATAACGGTGTTGCGTATAAATCAGAAGGTACATGACGACCATTTTAATGTGAACACACAAATATCTCAATTACACATAATTTCAAAATCTCAAAATACTTATGTTCATACCAAAATCAAACAGTTAACTTTACAAGGAAACAAATTCTTAGTAATACCAAGAATCAAGATACACACAAGGAGTTCATACATATTTACCCAGTGAAACGCAGAAAATTCGGTCTCTCACTTCTACTTAAATTGAATATTAAAATGACAAACTCTTCAAAATATGAGGTGAACATTAACAATTTTCAAATACAAACTATTTTACAACAAAGAATCACGATGTCAGTATAGAATTCAACGTAAATTCATCACAGAATACACATAAGGAGAATCAAGCTCAGGTGGTGCGAAATCAGGCAACTACATATATACATGCCAATCCATTCGTTGAATGCCATTTTGGGTGGGAAAATAGTTAACAATCATTACCCGCTGTAGTCATCTTCAAGAACAGAACCTGCTCCGATTTGGCAAAGACTGGAGGTCGAATATTGTGGGCTCGCAAACGATTAAGTATGGTTTTCGGATACCTGATCATGGCTATACAAGCTGCATTTAGCAGTTCATCTCTCCCACTTTGAGTTGCAACAAAGCGCTGACGCAACGCTATTTGAATGACAAACCGCCCTTGATGATGTGACGTTGATCTTTGCCTACCAGAAAATCGCAGTTTGGTTAGAATTCTCTGTGCCACATATTTCTGTGTTGACTAACCTCACAGGCAAGCATTGGCTCTTCCTGTATCAATATATTTTCGCTGATGTATATTACCATGATGGAGTATCCATTGAGAGCAACATGGTCATGGTAGAGATTTCAATGTTCAAATTGTTCACAGAAATTGCATATTTAACATGCACAAAGGCCAGACGATGCTAACAGCTTCATGGGACCATGTCTTGAGCTTAAATTAGTTTTTTTCCAGGTGAATGTCATACTTGTTGTGTTTCCAAATGGTATATGCTTTGAACACACTGTTTTTGTCTTTAGGATATACTGAACCCATTTTTATAGAATGCCTGCTTAGAAATTGTAATCTATAGCATTTCTATGCATAGAAAAGTGTTACACAAAATTTTAGGTTTGAGACTTAACACCTTTTGAGTAGTTTACAATATGACTGCGTCACAAGTACAACACAAATCCGCAACACAAATACGGCAGTTCCGCAATACAAGTAAGGCAATTTCGCAATACAAGTGCGGATCCACAGCTCCAGATCATCTGTGCTGGCTAAACTGGTTCATATGAGTAGCCACTGGCTGAAGTTATGTCCCTCTTTTGCCCGTTTATTTGATGTGCCTGTTTAATTCATTCTACAACTCCTTCTTTTATGTATCACTGGCGATGTGAACAAGTCGTTAGTTTTCTTTTATGTTCAACCAAGGAACAAAACAGTCTCGTGAGACCAAAATGTGGCTGAAACAATACATCTGCATATATCTATTATGTACTAAATAACCAGTGCAACATTTACACGAATAATAAGGAAGTTAGAAGAAGTGATCAGTTAGTTTAGTAACTAACTATTCATGCTTTGGGGCATTAATCAGTTTTTCAAGATTTGTAACAATATGTTCTAACGAATTTGAGAAATCGATACCAACAACTCCATCGTAATTTAATCAGTGTACTTTTTCAGTATTATTTAAAGAAATTAGTATATTTTTTATTTACTATGTCGCAAATTATATATGATGATACTGCAATCATCTCCCTGTGATGCCTGATTTGTAAGATTACAAGGCAGTGTCTTTGTGACCACTGTGTTGGCTATACAAAATTGATTAATTGACTTTGGCAACAAGACATCCTTTGAAACTTCCCCTGTTGCGTGTATGACACGCTGCTTTAATATATATATACATTACTTGCATTTCTTGATAACATATAGATATAGTTCTTCTAAGACGTTGGTCCAGGTGTTAAATGTTTGCTTTAGTAGGAGGTCAGTGAAAGGTTATTGTATTTGTACCTTATGTCTATTTGACAAAATGTTCCTTTACACAATTATATAATTTTCCTTGATCAGGAAAATACTTTCAGTATCATTGACCTCGTCATTATATAAGTACATTATATACTCTGCATTTATGCATGGACTGGTTTATATATATGTTAATTTACCATATCTCAAATTGTGCATCACTTGAAACACGAGTAACAAAGTTATTCTTGATTATATTACCCTTCGATATAGCCGCAGAGATGCATCACATTGAGTGTTCATGTCAAATAACCACTCGTTTCACATAAACACTCATATTCACAACACGTATATCTTACATTTATTGTTAAGCTTTTAGTTTCAAAATGGCACGTTCATATTTGACTTAGAATTTCAGTTAAATTAGAATCATATCCAATTTACTTAAAGAACACTTGTTAGGTTTAACGAAAAACTAAGCAGACATTCACCCAATACCAAAAGAAACTTTGCATCTCAGTTGATTTTAGCATATGTATGTTTTTCAATTACAAATATTTCAAGTTTTGGACATCGTACACTAAAACTGAAAAGTAAAGGCGTATTGTCATCAGTCAAATATTTTTTCCAGAAGTTTTAATTTTTTTTACAAAAAATGAAATTTAAAACAAATTTAAAAATAAAATTTTTAATTTTGACAAGACACACATGTTAAGCGACTAACGCACTACTGAAAAGGTTTCTGATGTTAAAAGTCCGTTGATATTACCCATTAGGAAAGACCACCGAGTACGAGACCACCACCGAATCACAGACGAATTGATCAAACACATTTTGATACCCCTCGTATGTTGATTCGTCCAAACTTTTTATTTAAATAAACTTTTGAAATGAATATTTTCATACATCGAATGTAAAATTGAATAATTATTACAATACTAAAAAACCCAAATCCAATCGTTGCCTATTATGTGATTTATTAAGACAAGAAGATGGGTGCAAAGTTTCTTTTGGTATTGGGTTTAGACATTTGACAGTGTGATATTAAGAAACGGCTGATTCAAGTGATAACTGCTGTTATTTTTATGAAAAATATTTAATTAGTGTTCCATTCGTAGATACTGGCTAGTGTAATGTTTGAACAAACACTGAATAAACCAATACTCAAGTCCATTCAAATTGAAGGCTACATGTCAGGATGGGACTATGTAAACGACATCATTGCAGTGACCAAGTTGTTGCAATAGTAACGGCTGGAGACACGTTTTTGGCCTGAACAATATAGACAAATCATGTCAAAAACACTTTTTTAATGTCTAAATCTGCTATTAGCTTCCTTAATTTGCTTATTTCCGTGTGTTGTCACGATGCGGTGAATTAGTGCTTAGTTCGCTTTTGTGTAATACAATATAAGTATTCCTGTGTACCAACAGTCGTTCATATTAAGAAATTCGCTTGACAATATCAGTCGAAATATAAGTAATTATCATACAAAACTATGTTTCACGGGAAATATCTGGTGTTGATGAGATCAAGCTATCATTCTCGTCACCCCTAAGTTATTTTCGATTAATTCAATTCATGGCACGATGCAATAACACCGTTTGGCAGTAGTTTTAATGAATTAATTGGTGACTGTTTCATTTTTTTTATTACAATATATTTTTTTAAACTACACAGGGGTAAGAAATGAAATTTACAACAATATGACCCCTTCTATGTGTAAAATGATGTAAATGTGTGCAGAACGAGGAAAATATAATTTTCACAGAGTTTGTGTTATATGTCGATGAACAGTTGTGTTTTATTCAAAATTTAAATTTAAATTATTTTTTTTACAAACACTTCGAAAACTCGAGACATTTGACGTTGAAAATTATAAATATGATGAAAACAACTGAGGGTCGACGTTTCGTTTGTGCTTCAGTTTACAATGCTCTGATATCATCAAGTGTATTACTCTCTATGCTAATAGTGATTTCGAAACCTAACACTTCACAATGCTATCAACTCACTGTACTGATAGTCTAACGATAGTGCTGAAGTGATGTATAGTTTTCCTTTGAAAACAAATTAAAATTATTTGGGATGCCAAACAGTATCTCAACTCGTGTTAATATAGTTGATATCAGTAGACATTTGAGTGATATAATCTATTTATTCTACCTGCAATCCCAGCAGTATCTGTTTTAACTCACGATTCACTTGTAAGATATTGGAGGTTGGATAGTCACGAACAGTTTACGGTAGTCAATTATAAACTTGAACAACAAAACAGACCTTATTTCGTTGCTGTTGGATGCTGTCTGAGAGCAGTGCTGTAAGCCACACCTCCGTCCATTATCCTCATTCTGAAACTCAGGTTTGTTCCCACAACATACTGCCCTTGAGCCTTGTTTAAGAGTTGACAAAGTATCCTTCAAATCATTGAAACTGTTGTTATTGCCAAGCATATACGAACTCTACAGACATATGTCATTGATCTTTCAGTTATAAATACAAAGTTTTCAACCTTTCAATTCCAGAATAGAAGCAATCAGCCGTAGTCTCCTTTGATTAATGATAGTGGTACCAATACACATTGGTTATTTTCTTCAATTTGCTTTCCAGACAGAAAGGGTATTAGGTGACGATGACTTTCAGTTTACGGTTTCAACGCTTTCTCTTCTCTTCGTTAAAAGTCATCAAATTTGAATACCCATGATATACGAAATATGGGGTACTTTGTTCATCGGCCCATCCGTCGTGATGGATGATTCCGTGCTCTCAAATAAGGGCCACAGGGTCACAAATTAAAAACAAATTGTCATCAAAAGCTACAGAAAGCTGCAATCATGTGTTCAGTCTCCTCGGCCAAATGAGATTATAGAATGATGACAACAAGAAAAGACTTAGTTTCAAAAGGCATCGTTTGTGCCACATGGGTTATGCATTCCTTATAGTTTTCATGAATATGACAAGATAGATTGAGAACAGTCCATTCAATACTAATACTACTTGGATCGTTTGTATTGAGCGAGAAGATGTCATGTAAGCGGAAGAACAACGAGTTCGAAGAGAGAGTTTTTTCTCCGCTTCCATGACAGATTCGAGTTCAATACAAACAGTCAAAATGCACAAGTATGATGTTCTATATTTATTATATACCCCGTTTAATTAGAAAATTGGTAAACAAATAAAGTTGCATAAATGTACTGGTACGACGTGCTGCGCATTGATACACGGGCGGTTATTTGACTAGCACGACTCACGATTTGATGTCTTACTAATATCTTTATTTTCTCATTTGTCAGCCCAATAGAGCTTTAACCTGTATAGTCCCATAGACCCATATATGTGCCCCTCCATCAAAACCCCCTATAGTGCCATAGGACCATTTATGGTACCAAACTATGACCCCTCTAACCTCATTGCTATTTTTCAAAATTATAGATCAAATCAAGTTGACAATAATTTTTGCAGAAACCCTGTCAACTTAGCTTCAATGTGATACCACTTTTGTGCAATATAACTAAATATTAACAGAGATTTCATGAAGTTCACAAACAACTGTGATCAACAAAGTTAATCCCCTCTGCAATGGTGCTATTGTCTACCTCTCTACATTGCATATCTAAATGTATACAAGTATTACAGTAAAAGAACAATGTAACACAACCAACCAAATTCACCAAAACAATCTACAGTGTGTCTAGTTTTGAAATCACATGATAATAATTAAAAAAGACGTTCAAGTTAACCAGAATGGACCCTGCAACCCATAACCAAGAATTGCTTTTAATAATGGCTATCTACGTTGAGACTACAGGAAAACCGCTGTGATGCAAAACCTGCATCAATATATTTGTATGACATGTACACAGAAAATAAAACACGAATTTATTGTACAGAAATGAATTTCATACAAGAACAAACAACTCAGCAAGAAGTAACATGTATAAAACATGCCAAATAGTATATTTGAAATGTGGGTATCGACCATTGTTTACTCCAATTGAAATTGAAACAAAATGGCCTGTCAACTTGGCTAGCGAGGGGAGCATGCCTAATTGATCATTATTATTGAGATATTTTGATACATTAACGATTTGTTTTACGAAAAAGAATGGCAGAATATTTTGCTCAAATTGATTTTAGATATGTAGGTGAATTCTACAGAGTAAACCCCCGTATGTCACAGTGATACGGCTTGTGTCGAATCAAGTAAAGGCTTCGTGTCAATGACAAATTTGGCTGAACTAAATAAAGTTGCTACACGATTCGCATATTCAATATTTTGGTGTCCCGTTTACGTGGAACAATGTGGCAACATTACCTGAAAATACTATCAAAAGATAGAATTTTTATTTTTGTTTATGTTTCTGTCCGTGATTTTCTTGTTTGATGCGTTCAACACAGTAAAACTGCCGTATTGAAATGCAGTGTAAATTGTACCTCGCGGGCCTTTGTTGACAAGATGGCGGTGACAATGCAGATACCACTTTCCGGAAATCTTATTCCAATTAACTAATATGTTACGGACATCTGATGGATATAATGAAATTAATAATGATATTCATTGAACCTTTACAATTTTTTTTCGCTTTTATATTAACTATTTATATCAGAAACTGTATTGAACTGCAAATGTCAAGTTATTGCTCTATGAAATCTAAAAATATTGACAAATATAATGTATTTACCCATCCAAATTACTTTAAAGACAACGGGAGAAAAGTGTCAAGCAAATGTTATCTTATCATATATTTGATTGAAAGATGGAAGGGGTATTTCAATACATAATTTTGAGGGAAATATAACCAAAGGACGATAAGAGTTTTTATGTTAGGTAGTATGTAAGTTACAATGGAATGTTTTATCTGGCGCAAAACAATGTTCAGCTGTCGGGGAAACAGCACGAGAGATGATACATGACGTTTATCACGCGAGTCTTGACGTCATATCCTGAGATCCACAACGTGCGTGTACATATTTCGGGAAAACCCACGTCGCGGACGAAATGTTATTTAATTTTGAATTATGAAGCTGTAATAAATTGACAGCTCCTTTGGCACTGACAATCCGTTGATATTGTAATCGTCAACGGGACTGACACCCGACTTGATCAAGTTAGATGCACTCATTCTCATGAATATTCAAGAATGGTGCAACACTGAACAAAAAGTAAGCTGAACAAAGATTAATATTATCCAAATTTAAATATTTTTACAAGAAGAGGGTGCCAGTAGAATGATTAGCTTTTTGAGAAACAGAAAATGTATGAAATGTGAGGTAAATAAATTGAATACAATGAATTTGTTGTCAGATTTATTTACATTTGTTAAAACATTGTGTATTTTCAATTATAATGCAATTTTCATGGGTTTTTTTTCTATGAGTTTATTTTATTATGAAAATATTTCCAAATTTCAAATTTAGAATATTCTACAATAAATTAATGTTACGTGTATTGCCAATTAAGTAAACAATTATAACTTAATAAATATAACAGTAAAATGTATTTAGAATTTTCAAGTTTAAATTATAAAAATAATTATTAGTTAAAAAGCTAATGGCAAACATCACATCTTCTAAAAAAATTGTTTTAAATTATTGTTCAAATTAGAAATTAATGCAAATATTATTGTATAATCTGGAAAAAAAATATTATGATGAATACTACAAATTTGTGATTTGACTAAATAATATGTTGGGACATGTCTCCATTATTAACATAAGTAATTTATTAACCCCTTTTCCAAAGCAGACATTTAAATCCATGCTTAATTTTTATACTTGGGGAAAATACATTTTAATTTCTCTATGTCATCTAGTAAACAATGTTGAAAGGTAAAGCACCAGGTAATGAGAAACAATAAATATTTTTATGTGACATTTGCTTAACAATATATTTTTAAAAGAACTGTCTTTAAATGTAGGAACATGTAATTTTTAAATAATAATTTCTTACCGTTGTTATTTTTTATGACCTGAATATTAGTTTTTCTATTTTTTATTTTACATTAGGGGATATATCATAATTACTTTTTTTTACAAAATAAAACTTAATACATTAAAACGTGCATAATTGATGCATGCAAATCCTGGTGAAATTTTAATTTTGTTTCTGTTTGTCCATAATAAAAAAAAGTTGAAGTGACAGTCTCATCAGTTCAAATGATCTTTTGTCATCGACTCGGAAGTTGTGATGATCAAAGGTGAGACATTGCAGAGCAGGGGCGTGGCCTGCGAAATATCGTTATTGTTTATTTTTGATGTCACGTTAATTGAAATGAACTAACAGATAACAATATAAATCTTAAATAAATTGGTGTCCTGCAAGACAACTACAAAAACAAAAGAGTATACGACGACTACGTTCCCGCCATTTTTTGCGCCAATGTGCAGGTGAAGTGGGCGGGGCTTATGCGATGGACACGGGCCTACATGTTTGTCGGGGTTCGAGATACATGTCGGCTTTACATGCGTTCTTCATGTACTTCCGTGTCAAGTAAGGACATAAAATCTACTTGGTAGAGAATATAATTCGAAGCTTTCGTCTAATTTGAGAGTAACATTTATTTATGGTATTTTCAGTTCGTTTACCGAAACACCAAGTTGTCTACGGCAACTTTTACAATTTTCATTTTGACGGAGTTCCGTGAAATAAACGTTCTGCAATGCAATTTTCGCTTGATAGATACATATTTTAGTGAATGATGTGTGGTGTACACATCTGCCATGATTCAAGATATGTTCATGAAAAATAGCCAATGGAAAAATATTACACATGGATGTCTATGTATTCTAGTTTGCAAATCTATTTCAATTTAGTACTTCAGTTCGGTATAGACGCGACCATTAGACACTTGTTTATACCCTTGCGTTTCTAGCTATCAAAATGTGTTTTACCCACTGAAAACGGGTCTCGCTTATGGACTTATGAAACACGACATTTATTTCCTTTCAAAGGTTTCCGAAATGTATACCATTCTAAGCTAGAAACAATAGCTATCAGTCGGTGAAATCTCAGTCACTAAGCTTGTATTTCGCAAAAGTACGAAAGGTTACCATGCTGCACAGTACTTTTTACGGTCATTGTTTGTCAATGACGTCACAATGAACAATGTTCAACCAAATGGTTACAAAAAGATAACTTGTATTAGTTCGTGAACTAAAGGTCGCATGCAGAAAGTAAACACACCAGCGTGATCACTGACTTTTTCTGTCTCGAAAAATAAAAATTAATTACATTTTTGAACACATGAATTTATTTCCAAGCTAGTGAACAAAGATATACGCATACGTGGCCATTGGTAATTTTACGCGAAAAACGTCTTTGCCGTTTATAATAAATGCTTATTCGTTTTCATACTAAATATTTATAACAAAAAAATACTTAAGTAGAGAGACAACCAAATTGGTATCCTTCAGTTAAAATTTCATGAATAACGCCCTGGTGACATTTTATGTACAACGTTGACCTTAATCTTGAGTGACTCAAAAAAGTTAGCGGCACTGTGTGAGCGCATAGCGTAAACGGCCGGGCACTAAGAAGATTTCGGCAATTCTTCAATCCCCTTATACTTTGCGCTATTCTGCCTTGTTAATACTAATTTGAGTGACATATTCCCTGCTTGTGTTGTTAATATTAGGTCTAAATCCAAGCTGGCACTTTAATCAATTGCAAAAGTACGATCAGTATTATCAAAAAACAAATTCCGGAGATTGAATTGGGACAATTTTTGAAAAGTACGGAAAATTCCGAGAAATCCCCCGAAATGCCAGCATTTTTGGTTATTTTTCAAATAGGCTTTTACAACTGTACCGAATTGGACTAAATATGTTGAACATTAATTTTTCAAATTTGCAATATTGCAAAAAATCATGATTTATAAGCTTTCGGGCCATTAAAAAACTAGTTTTATCATACTTTGGCCTGCACTATATTGTTTAAAGCCAAGAAAGTGAGAAACTTCTTTGTCATGCCACCATATGGTCCATACGTGTCTCAATCGTGTCATTCGTATCACCGAGATGCGAGCTTGTGCATTAGTGTTCTCATCCTGTTGTCTTCTCTCCATTGGGATCATCGTGTAAAACTCTAACGCTGGTTGCCGATACTATGATCCGGTCTAATTTTGCATCGCTTTCACATGGTGGCCATGTTAGATATCTCATTGATAGTGCATGCATATATATGATATAGGAACTGCCTCCGATGCTGATTGGATTTTGATCATGTTCACGTGTCATTCGCAATTTTGATTTTGTGTTTGATTCTTTTATTACAATCGGTGTGAATCCGACAGTAAACCGTATCTCTTAACTTTTCAGAGTTTAAGTCATAATTCGGGAAAAAGTACATCGTATATTTTCTCGATTCAATAAATTAAGTCCTACTAGTATTCATATGAAGAAAAATGTACTTCGGAGATGAAATAAAATTACCTATGTACATTATTGAATTGTATCAACACAGACTGAAACAACTTCAATCACATTTTTTCTCAACAAGGACAAAATAGCTAGAGAGTATATTAGGAAAACTATATTAACACACTGAAGCTTGTAATGAAAGAACGACCTCTTACAAATCCAAATAAAATATAGCAGTGCCTTCATTACACTTTTAGACAGAGTAACTGTGTTACATTAAAAGGCAACAAGTCGAAGTAATACTCACGGACTTTGAAATGAGCATTTACCCATCAACGGTATAACTAACTAAATCCATACATGTAATGTTGGCACAGTACTAGCAGTAACTGTTCTGAAATCACAAACACCATGAAATAACTACTAGATTTAACCGTAAAGTAACGTTATGTATATTATGTATTTTATCATAATGAAATCCGATAACACAAACCCATGATAATTCCTGACGTACTTAAACGGTCCAATTAATTATGAAAATCAAATATATATAATTTTCATAATTAATGTGACTTTTCATAATTTAGCACATGAAACAAAATTGAAAATGGAGAACATGATGATGAAGCAAAAACCATTAAAAAAACTATATAAAACTTTAAACTGATTTGTTTTCCTTCTCTGTCCAAAGGGGAATTAGTATACAAAATAACCCGTACAATGACAATAAAACGTTGCTTTTGCTATTTGATTTAATGTGATAAATGCCACCAGCCCTTGGGCGTACGTGTACGTATAGTAATCATTTTCTTTTTTAGATCAATTAATTCTTGCTTAGGAGTATAAATCGAATAAATTAAAAACAACATGTTAAAAACAGCATAATCATATGAACAGTGTTTTTGAACATTGTATTATTTAGATGTCGTGTACAACTGTACATTTTCATAAACCTAATTATTATTGTACATGTATTATAACAGTTCGTATGACCATTGTGATATAACGTATATCGGATAATCAAAGTGAAAGAATAGTTCCCAAGATTCAGATTTTCAGATACATATCTAGTTTCAGACCTGGAAAGGGAAGATTTAGATTCAGACCTTGCAAGGGAAGATTTAGATTAAGACGTTTCAAGGGAAGATCAGATAAAGACCTTGCAAGAAACATTTAGATACTTGCCTGGCAAGAACAATTCAGATACATACCTGGCAAGAAAACATTTAGACACGGACCTGGCAAGAAAACATTTAGATACAGACCTGGCAAGAAAACATTAGATGCAGACCTAGCACGAAAACATTTAGACACAGACTTGGCAAGAAAACATTAAGATACGGACCTTGCAAGACAAAATTTAGATACAGACCTTGCAAGAAAACATTAGATGCAGACCTAGCACGAAAACATTTAGACACAGACCTGGAAAGAAAACATTTAGACACAGACCTGGCAAGAAAAAATTTAGATACAGACCTGGCAAGAAAACATATAGATACAGACCTGGCAAGAAAATATTAGATGCAGACCTAACACAAAAACATTTAGACACGGACCTGGCAAGAAAACATTTAGACACAGACCTGGCAAGAAAACATTAAGATACAGACCTGGCAAGAAAACATTTAGATACGGACCTTGCAAGAAAACATTTAGATACTGACCTACCAAGAAAACCTTCAGATACAGGCCTGGCAAGCGACGACTTAGATTCAGACCTTACAAGGGACGATTCAAATACAAACGTTGCAGGGGAAGATTCATATACAGAACTTACAAGGGAAGATTTAGAATCAGATTTTTAGATACACTGTCAGCAGCATTCTCTTGCCACAGAGGTTACTCCCTTCAGATTTCCGATCGTAACCTCTTGTTATATCAATTGAATCGAGTTGTGCAATAAGGGACGCCGTTGTAAAAATGACACGTCTTAATAATAAAATAAACGTAAGAGAAAAGTTTTTTCGTTTAATGTGTTTTCCTCGAAAAATGCTATTTGATTTCGTGAAAACTATTGATCAAATCAGAGACAAATACCCAAAATAGTTCATTTATGTTATTTACATCAGACATATTCGAAGGACATATGCAAATAAGCAAGACCCTTAAGAGTCAAATGCGAAGATCTTTGAAGTCACTCGGTCGACTTGGCCGTTGAAAGATGAGTTTTCATTGGTTAAAAAGCAAGGACACGGTATAAAGTTCCCATTTCCCCCGCTAGGGAATTTTGCAGGAGTCCTCCATATCAAGCGATAAAGAACACAGGTTTGGATCGGAAATCTGAAGGGAGTGACCTCTGTGGGAAGAGAATGTGTCAGCAGCAGAACCAGTAGACTCTTGTGATAATTAGATATCAGACTCACGTGGCTTTCAGTTGAGTTATCACATTTGTAGTAAATACATTTCATCTTAAGAACGCCTATTATTTAATTTACAACATTAAACTGTTGGATCGTCTACTTAATCTGGTTAAAGTGGAATAATGCTAAATGCTATTAAATGTATTTATAGCTTTGTTGAAGCTTGTGTTAGAAAAGTTAGCAGTTTAACATATTATTTTGACTGACCAATCTGTTTGAAAAAGGTTCTACACTCAGTCCTCTAGATCTACTGTTCTCTCTATGTATTAATGAATTATCAAATGAGTAAGCAACACATGGTGGAAATGGTCCTCGGTTCTTTCTTGGCGTGATAGCCGTTTTATTACATATATTCACAGATGATGTAGTTCTCCTTTCCGAAAGTATAGTTGGGTTACAAAATGAACTTATTATTTTGTTCTATGAACGTTCAGGCTCTTAATTTAGCTGAGATGATCTGGCACAGGAGCAATCGAATTCCAACTCTGTTAAACTTACTATATAAGGAACTCAGTATCAATAAGATAACCCTCATTATTGTAAGGATCCACTCTACATCAATGCTATGTACATTCGTATTGTCTCAAAACGTTGGCTTGATGTAATAAACTTAAGGGCAAAAGAACATGATATATATTAACAGCCATTGACAAGTCTATGAAGAACAAACGTTCTGATAACGTTGGCCAAACTTGTGAAAGGGAAACATAACGTGAATACCTTGTACGTTGAGCTTATGACGTGACAAATGCGAAAACGAGGTTTCCTCCTCTGATATAACTATGCTGGATAGGTCATGTCATCTCATATCTACTGAAAAAAACATTAACAAAATACCATGATTGAAGCCAAACTAGAGAGAGAGACTATAGAGATAGACAAGGATATATTTATTGATGTTCTTCTGTATTTCACAAGTTGAACATCCATAAATATATCCGTGTCTGTCTATTACACCAACTTCTAGAATGCCCCTCAAACAGTTGAACTATACAGATGTCTGACATGGGAGCGACGGACTTCAGAAAATGCAAGAACATATTGTTCTTCGCCACTGTCGGTAGAACGGTTCCTTCAAAGATACACACAGACAGATCAACTACAAGACGCATCATAGAGAGAAAACGTGTTACAAAGATCAGCGCATACATTTGATACACCTTGAAAACCGGCGCAACATCGACGGACTGTCCTCAGACATACGAGAGCAGGCAGGATAGGCTATTATTTACCCTTCACCAGTTATAAATCCGATCAAACATGTGCTTGAGCATCTGGGAAGACAAATTCGTGGTCGCCAATACCGTCCACAGACAAGACAAGAGGTGATAGTTGCACTGAGGGACGAAAGTCAGCAACTGCAAAATGGTGTCTTCCAACTCTTTACGTCATCAATAAGACGTCGTGCACGAACTAAAATCGAAACATCGACGCCATTTGTGAACATACACGCTACTAACATTATAATCTTTCCAGGAATAAACATTACGGCCTTGTGTGTGCTTAGTTTGTGAAAGGAATATATTTGTGACTTTGACATTTACCCCGTGAATGTTTGAGTGTCAATATCACCTATAAGTTGTTGCAGTTATGGCATGGTATGGACACAGCGACTATTTGATCTTCAAAATGACCTAGACCCATATTTTCGAAGCTCTTTTAGCGCTAAGATTTCCGTAAGTGCCATACATTAACATTGACTTACGACTATCTTAGCAGTACGACAGCTTCGAAAATATGGGCCCTGTACTTTCTTTTGCCCATGAGTTTATCTTAAATTGTACTTTCTTATACGTCCATAATAAGAATGTGTCTCATACAAAATATGACTATAAAACAAACAATTGTCACAGAGGTGACATTATTCCCCGCTCCAAATTATCACTTTAAAACTCAAGTGGAGGTCTTATAGTTTATGATGAGAAATTAGAAACAGAGACATGATATAGTTTAAATTTCTTCAGATATTTTACGATTGTTGTAAAAAAAAAAATATTTTGTTTTTAAAAACACATGATTAAATAATGTGTACGTCATGCTCATAAGGTTCACGTGTAAATCTTTAATGTTGCCTTGGAAATAATGCCAAGGACACAAAACTAATAGCTATGATTAGTAAGGCATGCATCGATAAATATTTCTAAATCGGTTTAAAAGCGTAATATAATAAGGGTATTTCCTATAAAGGTGTATTTGATGTTGAAGATATAACTAAAGATGAAAACGATAATGTTTGAAAAAAGGAAAAAGGATAAAGCAATAGTATAGTCAATTCCATTCAAAATGTTAAGGGTAGTAGGTGATAATATGATCTTCACTAAATTCTTGCTAAGACCAAGTTGTATGATTTCAAGACAATGCATATCGGTGTTCTATACAATCTTGGAAGAACAGATATCTTAAGATTTGGCCTATACCATTTTGGAATATTTTTCATATTTTTTCTTCCAAGATTGTATAGAACATCACCACCTTTTTTCTTTAAATGGCTGTTATGCACCAGTTAGTCTAACACTTTGACTGTAAACAAACATTGAAAAGGAGCCTTTTTTATATTTCTTACAGTCTGCTTTTCAATATTTAATAAAATGGTGATAATATCAGAATAAATACTTGTTCATAGTCTGAGTGTAAGACTATGCACCAGTTTATTTTTTACGCAAGACCAAGCTATCTGTTTTAGGATGAAGTGACAGTTAAATGCATGTCAGTGCTTTCCTGTCCGTTGTCACAAAGTTCTCAGCGCTGTTAATTATGACAAATTTTCATTATCTACCTACAATATATCATTCTCTGATGATGGCTGGAGTCCAAACAGCTGAAGTCAAATATACATATACCTCCTGCAAGAGCCATTTACAAATACATCTTTAATTAAAAAGGTTAATATATGTGATTATGTTGTCTTTCTTATTAACTCAGCACAACAGTGAAACTAATTCAGTTAACCATTGGAAATGAACTCACGATTTTCAATCCAGAAACAATCAGGTTTAGTCTGCTTTGAGTAATTGTATTGGTACCAAAACGTATCAAATAGTAAATTGGATTTATTTTTCAGACAGGTGAGTATTAAGTCTTCATGTCTGTTCGTTTATGGTTTCAAATATACTCTTAGTTATACGTCAACACATTAATATCATACTCGGTGGCCCGTCGTATATACGAAGCTACTGTCATGTGATTCTGCATATATAATTATCAAGAGTAAATGTATATATGTAAGTATGATACATTTCGGATTAAAACCTGGATGAAACACAGAGATACATTCATTTGTAGATGATTCACCTGGGTGCAAACAGAGACAATTGCCTATATATATATTACAGTTCGTGTCGACATGAGTCAGTTTTGAAACAAAACAGAAAAAAAAGTCATTGATCAATTAATCGTATCAATAACCACATGAATCATACAACATACTATTCCATTGTATAATGCTATACGATCTTACAGCAATCAGTAATCAACCAATCTGTAACTTTCTCTTCACTTTAACTGTGAAGATTGCCACATTACGTCTTCTGGAAAACATATGTATGGAGGGGACGCCATGGTTGTGAACTCTCATCTTCTCTACGAGGTACATGTAATGATTATGAATTTGTAGACAGCACGTGAATGGATTTTGCCCTCAGTGCTTCGATAATGCATTTTCCTCAGCCCCTGTGCTATGCAGCAATCTTCTTTTAAAGGGACAGTAGCACGTTTTTTGCTCACATAAATTGATGAAATGTATTTGAAAAATAATGTCACTAATAGTAAAACACCTTTTTCTCTTCGGACGGTTAAGTTACAAAATGAGTGTACATGATTCAGTAAAGCCATGGGAACTAGGTTTTTTTGTAATTTGAAATAATAAAATGTGTTCACATTAAAATGGCTGCCAAGCAATATTTGCTTTACACGCAACACCGTTATTACCACTTCGGATAATGGGGTTGTGTAATAAGATGTTTTACCCTCTATAGTAATATAAATGACATAAACAATCTTTATAAATTTGAAACAAAATTTGCTAAATACGTGCTACAGCCCCTTTAGCCACTTATTCTGTGTCCAACTAGTCACTTTTCAAAATATAAATATTGTATGCGGCACGCTCGTCTTCAAATAAGTTTCAATTACAATCTTTTTTAATACATTAGTGCTTTCTTGAGTACAACTCCTCATAACTACAGATATATAATTATTATTTGATGTATGTTTATACAAAAACAAGGATATCTATAATTTGTGTACAAATCGCCTCAACAGCAAAATTATCAAAATATTGGGAAATCCGTGAATTACAATAACATCACTATGATTTCCATATTAGTTTACATTGTGAACGATATATTTTGCATTAATAATATACCTGTATTACATGATCTCTTCACTCAAGTGAATATTTCGTTGTCTATGCTTTGTACATGTGATTTTCTTAATGCAAATGTATGAACGTATAGTGAAATAAAAAGATATATTCATCTGTGGATGATTCAATTCTAGACATACATAAACAACAGCCTACATATACTACAGATCGTGTCAGTATTCATCAAAAATAGAAACACGAATCAGAACAGATGCATTTATTTTTGGTCATTGAACAGAAACATTGTTTCAATAACCTGTTACACAAACTGAACCATGGAATACTGTTCCATAGTCTATTGTCAGTCTGCATTATGAAAACATCAAATACAACTTTACGTTTATGTCATTTTAAAAGAACAAATTATGTATGCGTTCAACACAGCTCAACGTAAATAATCATTTGTACATTTTATTTGTAAAAGATCACTGCCTATAAACATATAGATAATATAAAGATCGTGTCGACATGAGTCAGGATTAATGACGACGAGTCAGAATGCATCTGGATAGAGAAATGATTCATTGGTCTTATATCAATGAATGAATATATATTGTATCAATATCCCCAAAATAACAGCCTCTTGCTGTTGAGAATGAAAACGGTCTTTTAAATGTTCATATTCTAACGTTATTATTTGAAATATCTTTGTTAAAATGTTCAATCCAAGGACTTGTATCTATTTAGTAAGAGGCTTTCTAGATATGTACGACAGGCTTTAAATATATTGCCTGGATCTGGAATCTGCTGAGTGAGAAAGCACCCTAACTTTCAAAAAGAAGGCTTAGTACAACCACACCCACGTGATATCGTGTACATTGATAGACAGGGTGTTGTATATATGCCGTGATGTACAACATATGCTCTATGAATGCGAGATGATGTTATCACTGACTAAAATTGACCTCTATATAAAATACTTTAATTTAAATGGTCAGTGACAATTGAAAATTCATCTCCCATGGGCAGGGAAAAATGAACGCGTAATATCTGTTACCGCGATATACAACAATCTCCCAGCACAGAAATGGTTTCGTGGACATGGCATCAGAATACATAATTAACATGGCTTGAAAACCTTTCGATCAACAATTTTTGAGATCTAATGTACACCTCCATTTAAGACGTTTTATGTTTTAGTTCATTTTTTATGCATTAAATCGTTTGCACACAAATATATTTAACTTATTTATTCTAGTAAAATAAAGAAGTTATTTTCAGAGTTGATGTCAGTAAAATTACATCGTTATTACCATCTACACTAACGAGCAAAAGAAAGTAAACACCTCACTTCGATTAATTCAATATTTAAAGAAATGAGATGCATTTGATTATGGCACAACACGATAAAACATTTTGGCAGTAGATTGAATGACTTAATTGATGACTGTTTTATTTCTTAATTAAAATGTAATTTTGTAGATAGGGGTAAGAAATGAAAATTACACTTACATGACCAACATGTTTAACATGTTGTAAATGTGTGCAGAAGGAGGTACATTTATTGATTTTCACAAAGAGTATGTGTTATCGTTTTATCAAAATTTAGTTTGGAGGATTTTACAATTTGAAATTCAATTGGATCAAAGGTCACAATGCATTTGTTTAAAATCCTTTGAGGATATCTATCACATTCTCATTGATAGTTATGATTCATAAGCTGGTTATAGACTTAAAAAATGTGACACTTAACAAGTCAAGGACAGCCCACTCACCCGAGAAAAACATCAACTACATGGTCACGATTATTCACTTCCACACAAATTACCACCATCATTTACTCATTTACATAGAACAATAGATTGCATGCAAACTGTAATGAGGCTAGGTAACTATTACTATACAATTTACGAACGGTGAAGTTAAAACAATCGACAAAGAAATTACACTGACATTTATAAATTAACATTAGCAAGGTTCATGAAAGTTTTATTATAACATAAAGAGTGAATGCATTAAATGTTATGGCAAATTAAGTGTTACTCTGTAAACGTTACCAGATATAGTCAATACCAAGGTACATTAATGAATCACATTTACACTTTATGAAGAACATTATAGATGTTTTCAATTAATCAGGCTTTGGCATAGTTAATAACCTGAGATTCTTCTGAAACATATGTCTCTAAAATGATTTTATTGAAAGCTACGTATACCATGAACCAGAAATGTGAGCATTACCTAATGGTAGTTTGTATATGCGAACTCAAAATATATTCAATCAATATTTGATATATAGAATAGCCAGTAGGGATAGAAAATAGTTTAATTCAAAGGAAATTAGAAATAAGAACTATCTTTTATAGTAATAGCAATAGTATGTCATAATCATGTTACGCTAGATGAAATCTCATAATAGAATGATATACATTTTACTTGTAACATTTCCCCCTTCAGGCTATGAGTGTATGTAATCAGAACAGGAACCTATCTTGGTTTAATTTAATCTGATTGTGCCATTGTGGTAACACATTTCCACAAGAGAAACAAATGTTGGTGCTCGTCCCATTTACTTTTGGAACATTTCCCTGACTTGCGCATGCTGTTTAACCCTAAATATTCAGTTTCGAACATTTAAGTGCCAAACGACTTGTTCTTTCACACAACGGCTCTTGCTTTCTTATCTAACCTCGTGGGGTAGAAAATGTCAGGTCTACCAACATTTTGATTTTACCCAGACGACAGCTAAATACAATTTTAACAATTAGTTACAACGCATATTACTTCAGCTTTTAAATTCGGATCATAGTAAAATGTTCACTTCTGTACGGAAGCGTATTAGGGTCATGATGAAAGAATACTCTGTTAAACTACTCTTACGTAGGACTTAATATCTCCCACGTAGGACATATTATCTCCTACGTAGGATATAGCTGGCATATCTCCTAAGTAGGAGTAAGTATTTCCTGTGTAGGAGTTAGTACGCTTATCTCCTACCTAAGACATAACATCTCCTATCTCGTAGGAGTTAGTATCTCACACGTATGAGTTAGTATCTCCAACGTAGGAGTAAGTATCTCCTAAGTAGAAGCTAGTTTCTCCTACGTAGGAGTTCGTATCTCCTAAGTAGGACATCGTAGGTCTATCACCTCCTACGTAGGAAATAGCATATCCTACGTGATACTATAACACAACAAAAAACTTAAATCCATACCCTTAAAACTTCTCATATACCCTCATACCTTATTTTGTAGGCATTTGTTGGATTGTTTAACTGTACAAATGTGATTAGAGGTACTGAACAGTTCAAAGTACAACAGGTTTCCTCATAGCAAAATGTATACAGTAATCAAAATCTTAAGCCTCGTATTTATCTTCTTGAATATAAGGCACATGTAACACTAACATGTACTGTCACTAAATATTTTTACAACATTGCATTATAGAACTGCAAACACAAATGTTGATCTTTGATAGTAGATAGGAAGCTATTCAAATTATTTGTTTTATTATATGTAAAAACGTAAATTCATTTGCAAAATGAAATTTATTATTTAAATACCTATCTGTTGACTAGACCTACTTTGCCTTACCTCCTATAGGTAATGCTATTTCAACCTTAACACAGACGAACTTGAAGAGTGAAGAAGGGGTGCGTAAAATCCCTTATCCAAGGGCCGGTAAGTCTAGGTGGTCTCGTGACGTCACTACCTGTTCAGGTCACTCTCCTATTAGTTGCAGAGCAAGACAGACGTGTTTGTTTTGATCTGAGACTGGGTATTTTTAGCGACTTTGTTGCTAACTTGCTAGCCATCTCCTACTATTTTGAGGGATATTTTCAACTGCTATATCTACAATTCGTCGTTAGCAGATTGTTTAACAATCTGTTTTAGTCGGTGTTGGGGTACAAGGGCCTTGTTGACATGTGCTCGATGTGTGGCTGCCCGAGAAGTGGCTGCTTGCCTTGCACGTGCAGCTCGTGTCCTTGTATTTCTCTCACCTGTCTTCATTGATTTCTTCGGTTCGCACGCCTTGTAAGGCGTACCCTCCGCCAGTCACCTTCGACTGTTGGTTGTTGACTCGCTTCGCCATATGCCTGTGAATTGCTTCGCTTGTCATTCGCGTCCGCCAGTCATACGCCTTCGGTCCGTATCAACTACCTACGCGTTTCGCCAGTCACTCGCCAAGCTTATCACTACGCGAGCGGACCCTTCGCCAGTCATTCGCCTTTGGCTTGATTCTACTGTACTAGCATCTACTCGCCAGTGTCTCGCTTACGCCAATCACTCGCTTCGCTAGTCTATCGCCTTAGGTTTGAATCAACTTGACTCGCTCCGTCTCGCCAGTGATTCGCTTCGCCAGTTATTGGCTTCGCCTACCATTCGCCTTTGGCTCGATTCTACTTGACTCGCAT
Organism: Gibbula magus; assembly: GCA_936450465.1. Taxonomy (NCBI): domain Eukaryota; kingdom Metazoa; phylum Mollusca; class Gastropoda; order Trochida; family Trochidae; genus Gibbula; species Gibbula magus. Next base: position 15,792,681 of record OW388293.1, on the reverse strand, counting down.
CTACCCGCCTGTGTCTCGCTTACGCCAGTCACTCGCTTCGCCAGTCCATCGCCTTAGGTTGAATCAACTTGACTCGCTACGCAGCGAACCCCCCTTCGACAGTATTCCCCTTTGGCTCGATTCTACTTGACTCGCATCTACTCGCCAGTGTCTCGCTTACGCCAATCACTCGCTTCGCTAGTCTATCGCCTTAGGTTGGAATCAACTTGACTCGCTCCGTCTCGCCAGTGATTCGCTTCGCCAGTTATTGGCTTCGCCTACCATTCGCCTTTGGCTCGATTCTACTTGACTCGCATCTACCCGCCTGTGTTTCGCTTACGCCAGTCACTCGCTTCGCCAGTCCATCGCCTTAGGTTGAATCAACTTAACTCGCTACGCAGCGAACCCCCCTTCAACAGTATTCCCCTTTGGCCCGATTCTACTTGACTCGCATCTACTCGCCAGTGTCTCGCTTACGCCAGTCACTCGCTTCGCTAGTCCATCGCCTTAGGTTGAATCAGTGGGGTTCGTTTCGTCTCGCCAGTGATTCGCTTTTCCAGTCACTTGCTTCGCCAGTATTTCGCCTTAGGTTCGATTCTACTGACTCGCATCTACCCGCCAGTGTTTCGCTTAGGCCAGTCACTCGCTTCGCCAGTCTATCGCCTTAGGTCGAATCAACTTGACTCGCTTCGTCTCGCAAGTGACTCGCTACGCCAATCATTCGCTTCGCCAGTCATTCCCCATAGGCTTGATTCTACTTGACTCACATCGTCTCGCCAGTGTCTCGCTTAGGCCAGTCACTTGCTTCGACAGTCTATCGCCTTAGGTCGAATCAACTTGACTCGCTTCGTCTCGCAAGTGACTCGCTACGCCAATCATTCGCTTCGCCAGTCATTCGCCATAGGCTTGATTCTACTTGACTCGCATCGTCTCGCCAGTGCCTCGCATAAGCCAAGCACTCGCTTCGCGAGTCTATCGCCTGAGGCTCGTCGCTCGCGTTAGGCCCGATTCGATTTAACTTGATTTAAACATATTTTATTCATGAAAAACATGAAGGGATTGGCCAACAAGCTCCGAAGAGCTTATATCAAGGCCGCTCCCATTCGTTTTGTTAGTCTTTCGCCTTTGGTTTGTATATTTGATTAGTCTCGTCTCGTAAGTGGTTATCTTAGTCAGTGTAAGCTGGTTCGCCAGTCACTTATCTTGACTAACCATAACTTGATATTGGCTTTGTCCTCTTCGAGTTCGGAGCCTTGTTTCAACTCTCTCGATTAACTATCGGAGGAGTTTGTTGGTTCTTACGTTACGCTACGTAAGTGTCTCGCGTTAGTGATTCGACTCGTCTAGTGACTCGCCTCTTCTACGCTTTGCGTGCGAGTGTCTCGTCCTTCGCCCTCCTGCGAAAGTGACTAGACTGTCACTACCTTTCGCCTACGTCACGTAGTCAAGACCAAGTCAATCCGGACCTCATTCTTGCGTTCGTTAAGGACAGGATCTCTTCATTGCTGGATGCTCGGTTTGGTCCGCTGGCTTTGCCTAGTCTCACGATCCCCTCTACTACGCTAGATCGTGAACCCAATGCGGACTGCGTGTCTCAGGGTTCGCGTCCAACGTCTTCAAGGGCCTCCGGGTCCGCTGCCTCCTCGCAGGTTTCTCACACCACTATGCGCGTGTCACGGTTGTGTCGCCCACCCGGGATTCCTCGCTAGACTCAGCGGAGCGTGACGTCCGCTTCGTTGAGGTCTCGGACCCTCCGTTCATCAATATAGTGTCGGATGCAGAGGGTGTTGGGTTGTCGGAGGATCCACCGGTTATCGACTCAGTCCCAAGGCTGTAGGAGATGGCCTCATTCGCGGAGGTTCCACTCAGTCAGGTCAGCGTGTCGGGACCCCGTTCGTCGGCAGCCAGGAAGGCTTCCTTTTGTTCTGAAGGGGACTTAGCTCCCGCGCGGGAAGGGGAAGTCTCTCGCATAGGCTTTGCTTCGCCAAGCATTCACTTCGCCAAGCATCCGCTTCGCCAGTCATTCACCTTCGAGTTGAATCAGCTTGACTCGCGTTGCCTCGCCAGTGACTTGCCTTGCCAGTTACTCGCTTCGCCAGTTACTCGCTTCGCCAACCTTTCGCCTTAGGCTCGATTCTTCTTCACTCGCATCATCTCACCAGTGACTCGGTTCGGCAGTCACTCGCCTCGCCAGTCATTTAGACTCGACTTATAGGCTCGACTCTGCGTTGACACACCTCGTCTCGCCTGTGACTAGCTTCGCCAGTGTCTCGCCTCGCCAGTGGCTTGCCTCGCCAGTCACTCGTTTTTCGCCTGTTACTTGCTAATCATTCGCGTTAGGTGAGTTTCGACTCGACTTGAGTGCCTCGTCTCAAACTTGCGTATTAATCACTTAAACGTCTCGTTATCTACGTTTGTGAGTTTACACTCTTGGTGTTGTTGAAGTATTTAACTATCAGAAGGGTTGTTGTCTTCGTGTCGCAACTGAGTTCTTACACTGCGTTGATTAGGTGTTTCGTATCAGTGACTCGTTTGTCATTCACCTCGTCTGGATGACGCGAGTTAGTGAATCGCCGGTCACTCTTCTGTTTAGGATAACATAGATGTGTCCTACTCTAAAACCAGCTATCTACAGGTTTCTACGTTTCGTTTGCTTAATGCAAACGTCCTCAAGATCACTTTTTTGTTTAGTGATGTGAGTGCCACTCACCTGTCACTCACCTCGTCTAGACTACATGCGTTAGACTGTCACTCACGTCGTCTAGATTACGCGCGTTAGTGATGGGCCTGTTACTCATCTGTTGTCTGTCACTCACCTGTTAAGTGACTTAAGTATCACTCACCTGTCACTCACCTCGTCTAGATTACACGCGTTATAGGGGCTCGGCTGTCACTCACCTGTTAGGTGACTAGACTGTCACTCGCCTCGTCTAGATTACACGCGTCAGTGGCTCGCCTGGCGCTCACCTGTTAAGTAACTTGAGTGTCACTCACCTCGTCTGGATTACACGCTTTATTGGTTCGTCTGTCACTCACCTGCTAAGTGACTCGACTGTCTCTCACCTGACACTCACATCGTCTAGCTTACTCGCTTCAGTGGTTCGTCTGTCACTCACCTGTTAAGTGAATTGAGTGTCATTCACCTCCCCTAGCTTACACGCGTCAGTGGCTCGTTTGTCAGTCACCTGTTAGTGACTGGATGGTCTCGTCAAGGTCTAGACTATCACTCACCTAGTTACTCTACTACCGCCGTTTTTGCTTCACTATGTACTCTGCGTTTTTGTAATTGCAGAGGTAGGAAGTCTGCTAGGACTTGTATGAAGTGCAAGGAACTGTGTAACGAGTGTGTCAGGTTTCCGGGCGTATGTTTCAGTCATTCGTAAGTCCATTGCTTCGTCTTTGAAGAGTTCTACGGAAGCATCCTAGTGCCACAGTGAGAATTGTTTTACTATCACCTAATTAGGAGATACTAACTCCTCATTAGGACTTAATTATCGCCTAATTAGGACATAACAAAGTCCTAATTAGGAAATAAGTAAGTCCTAATTAGGAGTTAGTATCTCCTAATTAGGTGATACTAACTCCTAATTAGGAGATACTTACTCCTAATTAGGAGATATTTACTCCTAATTAGGACTTAGTTATTTCCTAATTAGGACTTAGTTAAGTCATAATTAGGCGATAACTAAGTCCTAATTATGAGATAACTTAGTCCTAATTAGGAGATATTAACTCCTAATTAGGAGATACTAACTCCTCATTAGGAGATACTAACTCCTAATTAGGAGATAACTAAGTCCTAATTAGGTGATAGTTATGTCCTAATTAGGCGATAACTAAGTCCTAATTAGGAGATAACTAAGTCATAATTAGGGGATACTAACTCCTAATTAGGAGATACTAACTCCTAATTAGGAGATACTAACTCCTAATTATGAGATACTTACTCCTAATTAGGAGTTACCTATGTCCTAATTAGGTGATAGTTATGTCCTAATTAGGCGAAAACTAAGTCCTAATAAGGAGATAACTAAATCCTAATTAGGAGATAGCTAAGTCCTAATTAGGAAATAGTATCTCATAATTAGGTGATAGTAAAACAATTCTCACTGTGGCACTAGGATGCTTCCGTAGAGTTCAGCACTACTTCGGGTCAAGTCGGGTTTTTTTCTCCCTTTCGGCAATTGCAAACCTATGTCTCCCATGTAGGTAGCCAAGGCTTCAGGAACCTGTTTCCGATTCAGCCGCGGAGAGATCTGCTCCTCAGCAGGCCAAGCGAAAGGTTACACGTGAACCCTCAGGGTTTCTGCCTTCACGCTTGGCTTGTGTTAAAAGAGGGCTAAAGAGCAGTGGATACTCGAGGTCCGTCGCCAATGCCAAAGCTAGCTCTCATAGGAAGACCACTAGGAAACTATGTTTTCCAGTGGCAGGTCTTCGCCTCCTTCTGTGCTCGGAGAGATTTCATCCCGACAGAGGCCTCAGTTCCTCAGGTGGCGGAGTAATTAGTATACCTAGGCTACACCAGGCGTCTTAAGGCGTCATCGCTTAATACCAACATGTCTGCTATCCTCTCCGTTCTCAGGAAGAGGGGGCGGGATAGCGCAGTGATTAGCGCGTTCGGTTTCGGATCAAGAGGTCCGGGGTTCGAATCCCGCCAGGGGCACGGCATTTTTGTCTCTAGTAGAGAATGCAGTAAGTTTTAGGTGCAGGCTACACTGAACTTCAGTGCAGTATCACCCATGGTTCGCTAGTCGCTCGCGTTAGGCCCGATTCGATTTAACTTGATTTAAACATATTTTATTCATGAAAAACATGAAGGGATTGGCCAACAAGCTCCGAAGAGCTTATATCAAGGCCGCTCCCATTCGTTTTGTTAGTCTTTCGCCTTTGGTTTGTATATTTGATTAGTCTCGTCTCGTAAGTGGTTATCTTAGTCAGTGTAAGCTGGTTCGCCAGTCACTTATCTTGACTAACCATAACTTGATATTGGCTTTGTCCTCTTCGAGTTCGGAGCCTTGTTTCAACTCTCTCGATTAACTATCGGAGGAGTTTGTTGGTTCTTACGTTACGCTACGTAAGTGTCTCGCGTTAGTGATTCGACTCGTCTAGTGACTCGCCTCTTCTACGCTTTGCGTGCGAGTGTCTCGTCCTTCGCCCTCCTGCGAAAGTGACTAGACTGTCACTACCTGCAGAGTAATTGCAGAGGTAGGAAGTCTGCTAGGACTTGTATGAAGTGCAAGGAACTGTGTAACGAGTGTGTCAGGTTTCCGGGCGTATGTTTCAGTCATTCGTAAGTCCATTGCTTCGTCTTTGAAGAGTTCTACGGAAGCATCCTAGTGCCACAGTGAGAATTGTTTTACTATCACCTAATTAGGAGATACTAACTCCTCATTAGGACTTAATTATCGCCTAATTAGGACATAACAAAGTCCTAATTAGGAAATAAGTAAGTCCTAATTAGGAGTTAGTATCTCCTAATTAGGTGATACTAACTCCTAATTAGGAGATACTTACTCCTAATTAGGAGATATTTACTCCTAATTAGGACTTAGTTATTTCCTAATTAGGACTTAGTTAAGTCATAATTAGGCGATAACTAAGTCCTAATTATGAGATAACTTAGTCCTAATTAGGAGATATTAACTCCTAATTAGGAGATACTAACTCCTCATTAGGAGATACTAACTCCTAATTAGGAGATAACTAAGTCCTAATTAGGTGATAGTTATGTCCTAATTAGGCGATAACTAAGTCCTAATTAGGAGATAACTAAGTCATAATTAGGGGATACTAACTCCTAATTAGGAGATACTAACTCCTAATTAGGAGATACTAACTCCTAATTATGAGATACTTACTCCTAATTAGGAGTTACCTATGTCCTAATTAGGTGATAGTTATGTCCTAATTAGGCGAAAACTAAGTCCTAATAAGGAGATAACTAAATCCTAATTAGGAGATAGCTAAGTCCTAATTAGGAAATAGTATCTCATAATTAGGTGATAGTAAAACAATTCTCACTGTGGCACTAGGATGCTTCCGTAGAGTTCAGCACTACTTCGGGTCAAGTCGGGTTTTTTTCTCCCTTTCGGCAATTGCAAACCTATGTCTCCCATGTAGGTAGCCAAGGCTTCAGGAACCTGTTTCCGATTCAGCCGCGGAGAGATCTGCTCCTCAGCAGGCCAAGCGAAAGGTTACACGTGAACCCTCAGGGTTTCTGCCTTCACGCTTGGCTTGTGTTAAAAGAGGGCTAAAGAGCAGTGGATACTCGAGGTCCGTCGCCAATGCCAAAGCTAGCTCTCATAGGAAGACCACTAGGAAACTATGTTTTCCAGTGGCAGGTCTTCGCCTCCTTCTGTGCTCGGAGAGATTTCATCCCGACAGAGGCCTCAGTTCCTCAGGTGGCGGAGTAATTAGTATACCTAGGCTACACCAGGCGTCTTAAGGCGTCATCGCTTAATACCAACATGTCTGCTATCCTCTCCGTTCTCAGGAAGAGGGGGCGGGATAGCGCAGTGATTAGCGCGTTCGGTTTCGGATCAAGAGGTCCGGGGTTCGAATCCCGCCAGGGGCACGGCATTTTTGTCTCTAGTAGAGAATGCAGTAAGTTTTAGGTGCAGGCTACACTGAACTTCAGTGCAGTATCACCCATGGTTCGCTAGTCCAGCCGTTGCTCGCAGGTTTCACCGCAATGCATAGCCATATGGTGTTGCGGGCTTTCTCCCTGCCGTAATACTAGCAGCCGTGATATAAGTGAAATATTCTTGTAAGCGGCGTTAAACCCTAACTCACCTCACCTCGGTAAGAGGTCGCCAGGGTTAGTTGTGTCGGTCCTCATGGGCCTTCATTAAAACCTTCCGCTCTGTGGACGGCAGAACGAAGCTTTGTCCCCCTGAGTTGGACTTAGCAAATGTGCTCAACTATCTTTGCTCCGATACGTATGAACCGCTCTCTGGCGTACCCCTCCTCCCTCTCACCATCAAGGTCATTTTTCCAGTGACCATTTCGGAAATCCATGCCTTGCAGGCGGACCTTCTACGTTTTGAGGTCTGGGAGGGGGGATCGGCCTCTCTTGGGTTGGCGCCCGACCTTGTCTGTAAGAACCAGGCAGCTGATGAAGCTGGCCGTACGTTTTCTATCCCGACTCTGGGTTCTGACTCAGGAGAGGTGGATCTCTCTCTGTGTCCGGTGAGGGCTTTGAGGATGTACACGCAGCGTACCCGCAGGCTGAGAGATTGCAGGCGTCGTCTGTTCTTGCCTCACTCGCCGTGGAGCACCAAGGAGCTAGATAAGCGAGCGTTGGGGGTGTATCTAAGGTCGGCGGTCATTGATGCGTACAAGGCCGCTGACTTGCCTCCGTCTTCGCGTTCAAACCCTCATGAGATCCGCGCAGTATCTGCCACGATGGCGTATCACTGCAACATCGCGGTTTCAGATGTCATGGCAGGATGTTTTTGGCGTTCATCAGAGGTTTTCGCCAACCATTAACTACGAGATGCCTCAACAGCAGATCTTGAAGGCATCTCTAGGCTGGGTCCACAGATCTTCGCTCAGGTGAAGGTGGTCCCCCCAACCAGACCAAGAAGGGGTCAACCCCCCTTAGGATCGTTAAGGCTCATTGTAAATAAACATTGTTTACATTGCTAGCTCTCGTGTCTGTTGGTTTTTCTTTAACTTCGCTTTAACACCCCCCTCCCTGTTGGGGTTGGGGGCAGTGTGCTGATCGGAAGTTGAGTGGCAGGGTTGTCTCTTCGATCCGCTTAGCGGTAGAGATAGTATCTCCCGGGCTGTGCCTTGTCCTCACCACAGGGTGGAGGACTCGTAGGTAAGCTTACACTCAGGGCTAGTCGCTGGTCTCGTCACTGAAAAATGAAACTATATAAATTTATTATATATTTTTTATTCCATTAATTAATAACGACATAACACTGCAATCATTAAATATGATCAAACACTTCTAATACATTTCTTTCCCAGATATTGCAAGCTGAATTGTATATGGATTATTTCATAGCATGAGATATTTGGAACACAAAATTGCCGTCTTAACATACACTCTTTATGCTACCACTCTAAATAGCAGATACACGAAATCGGTCAAATTAATAAGTAATGACTACAGGGTCAAGCCCTAACAAATAGTACAGTTGACATGTACATATAAGGACATACTTTTACCCATTGGTTACTGAATTGAACTTACATTTTCTGAATTACTGACTGATATATTCACTGCCCTTTTCAGTGTATTTATTATGTTTTAAGGCTGTTAGTCCAAAAAAGAAATTCTGAGTTAAAAATTGTTGTGTGCCTCAGGAAAATACAGTGCATATGGTCTTACAGAATAACTGGTGTTATCTTATCCACTAATGTTCAAAAACATTTCATTCCCATTACCTCCAAGCTGAATTGTTAAGTTGATTTAATAGCATGTGATATTTGGAATTATGAAAAAATAGCAAATGCTCGAGAATTACATCGGTCAAATTAAAACGCATGACTTGAGTTTGAAACAATAGCAAAATAAACAGTTGAAGTGAATATGTTTTACCCTTTCAAAATCAGTGTATTTGATGCATAAGTGAAAGATTTATGTATCTAGCGTTTAACAAAGAGACGTTATTATTATGCATTTAATTATCACATTCTGAGTTTTAAAATAACATTTTGACAATTTAACAATGGGTTGCTTCTAGGATCTTTGACTATACTAAATAACTGGGAAATAAATATTATATAATCAGTTATTTTGATACATATCCAATTTTTACTTGAGTTTGTACTTAAAAATATGACCCTCCCCGGTTTGATGTAAATATTTAGACGGCCCTTTCCATTTAAGTTAGTTAAAAAAAAAATTCATGACCCTCCCCCAACTTACCTCATAAGACTTTATGAAATTGGCCTTTTGAAGTGATATTTAGTTCTGCATTTAAAACAATTTTCTTTGACACTTTAAAGAAAGATTCTCCTTCGAAAACAGAGTTTATAGAATGTTGGAAAATACACATTTAACATACCAGTAATGAATTTACCATGATGTGTGTGGCTCTGTAGCTCATCACATACATATTATTACAGGAATTGCATTATTCAATATATACATGTTGTATCTCTCAAGTTAGGACTATTAACTGAAGACTAAAGACAAAGACTATGTTAAACAATAAGGCATTACCCAGTCATCAAATTAACAATTTTTAATCCACATTTGTCAACACAAAATTTAATGATTACAGACTGTTACATTCTAAGGAAGAAGTAACAAGTATGTGTTTAACGTTAACCATTCTCCTGATGAAGGGGAAAGGAACCAGAAACAGTGTGCATACAAAAGATTAGAAATTTAGATTGATATAAATGTGTCTCAAACATACATTTTAAAGGCGTGACCTCTACTGTTTTGTTTTATTAGATTTGTTCACTAGTACCACAACAATCTCCTGCCTGACCAATTGTTAAACCTGACTCTAAAAGGCCAGTTCCCCTTTCCCCTTCTCTCTCTCCCATATGAGTCAATATACATCTCTATGTAAGATTTAGAATAGGTTGACTGAAAGGTCCATGTTTGGGCACTGGCAAGGAGTAAGAATAAGCTATATTTTGTTTATCTTAGGAGCTACAAACATTGAATTCGATGGGTTTATGATTACCCATAACACATAACAAAGACAAAATGAAAAATTCAACTTCCTATGTCAACTTGAGAAGATGTTGTTTAGAGGTTTTAGGTAAAATGCCTGCCACATCAATATTTGAGGGGAGTCAGGACCACATGTACATGATCTCAAGGTGCAAAGTACCTACCTCCCTACCAAGCAAGAGTGTACAGCAGTTTGGGAAGCGAAGATAAACAGGTCAAATAATGATGGCTCATACCATCTGACCATGTGACCATCCGGCCTTATGGGCCTTATGGGCCTTATGGGTTAAACAAATATAGCAAATCTTCCTCATTGTTCAAATATCAACATTGGCATACATTTTTATATACTTGTTTAATATTATTATTTTAAATATATGTACAATGTATGTAGTCAGAAATTTGCAAAACTCTTTCCAATGACTCAAGAGTTTATTTTATTTTTATGATATTTATAACTGTATCATTCAGATTGGCTTTTAAAGTATGCCAAATGTTTTAAATTTTACTGACTGTTTTAACTGTATATGCTTACATAGTGACTACAATTAATGTATACTGTTAGAATATAACAAACAGTAACAAAAGCCTTGAAGAAAAACTACCTGTGTGAAAAAAACTGTTTGTTCAGTAGAACTACTTTCCTACTTTTGTTTCTATGAATAACAATGAACAAACGACAGAATTCATGGGGGTCTTACATACATTGTACTAGCATCAGTTTGTAATATCAAGCACTCTTCTCCTTAAAGCAAAACATATGTTTAACCTTTTCCTGTTTATCAAATGCTTTACAATACTTTTCCATGCCCTCTTTTAAGTTTTAAATAATATGGTTTTATTACTGTCTATTTTAATATGACCCTCCCCAAATCTTTCATAGGCGAAGGGACCGGGACCGGAACCAAATTTGGGGGGGGGGGGGGGGGGGGGGGGGGGGGGGGGGGGGGGTCACTGCCACATTTCCAGAGCCTGAAATTTTTTGGGGGTACAAAAATCGAACTGTAAACGCAAATCCAGATATTTAAGACCAAATATATAGAGAAAAACTTTGATTTTGCAAGGTACCTATCCCAAAATGTATTTTTTTTTAATGTACTGGTTCTTGCGAAAGTGTCATATTTTCGGCTTAAAGGATTAAAACGGCATTTTCAAACACCCAAAATATGACTTGGTTTCAAATCATTGGGCAAACTGTAGTAATATCCATTGCTAAAAGGATATCTGAAGCCCAAATATTACGTTCATGACCCTCCCATTGTGACTGTATATTTTTTCATGACCCTCCCTTGAAAACCCCCGGCCCAACCCCCTGTAATAAATGACCAGTCCTTAACGCTAGTTTACATCCGAGGCAAAATAGTTTCAGAGACATTATAATCATAATTATTAATTTGATAGAAGTGTAATTTCATTGCAGCTACTAAGTGCTCCTAGCGATCGTACAGGATTTTACTTCCCATGTTTAGGTACCGATTAAATCTGATTTAAATAGCTCCGTCATACAGCCAGTGGTCGGACTGTCGAGTGTTCTGTTGCGTAAAGTAGGGATCCAGTCTCGAAGTTAAACCAGGACTCTTTGGATGGTTGGACCATCAGATGATGGTCCAACTTTTGTCTGACTCGCTAATTAACAAACGTCATTAACAACTCAAATCAGGTGAGCTCTGCCATTTTGAAGTTGAAACCACATGACAGAAAGATGCACATATGATCCCGCTGAAGACATGTGTTCGTGGATGATTGGCTGGGAGAGAGCGGGAATCATTCAGAGAGTGGGATGGTCTGGATATCCCCGCTAATTCCCAAAAACCGAAAATCTAAAAGATGTTTTCATTGTTTGAGGAAATTTGTGCCAAGTTTACAATCATGCCCTTTTAATGAAAATTTGAATGAGCTGAAAATTTGACCAAGTTTGACGATTTTCTTTCGTAACCGAATCGCATATAAATTTTGACTATCAGACCGTAAGCAACGTAGGAAATCTAATTTTACAATGTAAATATGTAAACAATAGCCATCGGAAGATAGCTTATGATGTATTGACGAATGACCTGATTGCACAATTTAAAGTTACGGTTCTGTATTTTGTCATATTCGACATGCGAAGCCTGCTTAAGGAGAGATGGGACCCATAAATCGAACTCGCTTACGGTAACATTTTGCGACAACAAATTATTGTAGTGAATTAGTCTTAAAATATATGGATTACGTTGTTTGGGGCATACTCTTATCCATACACTAACAGAAAATGCTTAAATTTTCCGTAACGCCTTTTTAACGGTCATTTTACGACATGCCGCATAACGTTATCGTCACCTATATTCGCGGTAACTATGTTACTGTTTGTGTTATTCGAATTACATACGTATCTTTAGTTACTAAATACGAATTTAAATCGCCTGGTATAATCAACTGATAGTTATTCTTCCATCATGCACTCCTAGATTGATAGTATGTTCAATAATGATTACACGGTAGGCCGTCAAAGTTACACTTGAAACCATCTAAATTGCTGTGACGTTAGGTTTTTACGTTTATGGAGGTAAATTAAAAAATGACTTTAAAGTGATGAAAAACCTCCGGTGACCCCCTATTTTTATTTCTGAATTCGTTTATTATTCAAATGTGCACATTGTATTGCATTTTTAGCAATATCTAAAATATGTGTGTCAGTGAGAAATCCTGTTCAATATGCGAAAAACGATGAGAAAAATGCCGTTTTTAAGTAAAAAGTGCTTAATCTAATTTTGTTTCTCTTTCCAGTGTCATTTATTTTCAAAATATAGACTTGCTATGCATCCCCGTATGTAACTGAAATGTATTTTGAAAGGATTCGAGCTTATTCGTTGAAAGCGAGCGCTTCATCTAAATACATCAAATCAGTAAAAAATGGCGTAATTTGCCGACGGGAGTATTATTATTAATGCCGATAACTCTTTAAATCGTTCGGTGACCCCCAAATTTTCTTACATTTTTGGATAAAAGACACAATAAACCGGCTATTTTGAAAAAATAAACGAATTCTAAAATATTTTGTTTCATCGTCCCATCTCTCCTTAAGTCACATAGTTTTCGCGTCATGGTCCAAAAACGATTCAGAGACGCAGAACATTTGTAAAACCGCTTTGTATAGCATCATACTACCTATCGTTGTATTTTCAAGATAACCCACTACGTGATTCGACATCACACTCCCGAAGTCCGGCACCAACTGCTAAACAGCCAGTACCTCGGCCATCTATATAGTTTACGACTGGGACTTAGAATCCATCAATCCTTGACCAGACAATCCAATATACAACGCAGGAATACGATTGTTTTCTGAAAGTATTGATAACGGGTAACCTCAACATGATCATATTGGTCTTGAGGATTGAATTACATCAATATATATATATTTTTTTTTAATGTCCACATTCAAAAGGCATTGTTTTTAAACGATGATTATTTTCATACCATAGCTGAGATATTTGCACAGTGAGAGGTGTCCGAACGTTGCTCAGAAACGTTGTTAATCTTCTAAGAAGTTTCAGATTTCACTGTACACTTTATAAAGGTAATTGCTTAGAGACACTGTTAACATTCAGCTTTCACTAAAGTTGCTGAAACAAATCCCAAAGGGTCAACAGTATCAGTTCACGTCTATTATGGTTTCCGGCTTATATACTGCCGTCCAAAAGAAACGCCCACATGAATCTTTAAGATGAATTATATTACTTTAACACATAATTAATGATCGTATCAGGGTTATAATGAAACAATATTTGATATGACAATCCATTGGCCATGAATTGCACAACCACCCGTGACCACGCCCCCCAAAAACCTGCTACTTCCGGTTTTTGATTTGTACAATAAGTTTATTACAATTACAACATATGCAGAGTTATCACTTTGGTATTTTGTGGACAGGTGAACATTGTCAGGAGGACTTTGGTGGTATGGTCTTCGGATTTACAGAGTATGGTGCAGCAAAATTGTTTTTAAACCATGATCGAAAACTGAACAGTTACCATCTCTAATTTTCCCCCTACAACAACCAAATTTATGAAACTTCGATATTTTGTTAAAAACTTCATAATGCCACACTTTGGTTAACATGCTCCTGATACTTTTTCTGAAATCTCATAAAATATCTGGTGGGCGTTTCTTTTGGACGGCAATATAAGAGATCTCATTTTGACTCTCTTTCTATAGCAGCTTGATGTTCCACGTAAACACATAATGGTCGAGGGTTATCAGTTACACAGGCACGTGTTTAACCTGTGAAGTAGGAATTTAATGACAAGTCGGTCACATTGACACGTGTTTAACCGCTGAGGTAGGAATTTAAAGACAAGTCGGTCACATTGACACGTGTTTAACCCCTGAGGTAGGACTTTAATGACAAGTCGGTCACATTTACACGTGTTTAACCGCTGAGGTAGGAATTTAATGACAAGTCGGTCACATTGACACATGTTTAACCTCTGAGGTAGGAATTTAATGACAAGTCGGTCACATTGACACGTGTTTAACCGCTGAGGTAGGAATTTAATGACAAGTCGGTCAAATTGTATCAGATCATCCTTTGTCCCCAGTCCCATTTCAGGAATGTAAACGGTTTAGTCAATTTTTTTTAAGAACATAAGCGATGAAGATGACCAAGAATGTAAATGGTGTAGTCAAACTTTAAAATATTGAAGGCATACATTTAGTGTACATCAAGTTGGTTAATGTCCTCGACTGCACCTGATTCTAGCTTTACATCAACCAATAAATTAACATAAACTATATAAAACAATTTCTTTCTCATGTTTGACTTGTACATGTCTTTTGTGAGCAGATATAATAAAACATTTAATGATCAGGTTGAATCATGCAAACATTATACATTACCTCATTTTAAAAATTATCCCATTCTTGAACATGAAACCTTCAACAAAATAATTACGAGACACATAACGATAAGTGATACTATAATCTGATGCTATTTTTTGTGTAAATTTAACATCATTTAGTTGCTTATGTTAGGAAAGCATACTCATCTACGTCTACTTCTATCGTTCACGTTATGGCACTCGCATATCCATGTGCCTAATACGATATCATCCACAGAAGCTATTAAATCAAGTATTTCTCTTGGCGTATTGTAGAGTGGCAATGTGAAAAGATGTGGGCACATGTATGTGTCATTTTATCTTTGAATGGCCTAATCTAATCCTTTGACTTTATTAGTTATTATCAAAATCATAATCATCCTGAACAAAACCAACCCAGTTTCTGCTATTCGTGTAAAGTGACAAGATGATTAGAACCATCAGCGTAATATCGCTCATATCGTGATATAGTCATTTGCCTGGAGACAAAGTCGCCTATAATAAGCACGGTAAGAAACTTAATACCATATGTAGAGAAATATCACTTTCAAGCGCCAACATGAGTAAATGAAAGTTACAATACCCGAGGCGAGCCTATTATAATTGATATTTATTGATGAGTTTTGACATTATTATCTAAAAACATGAGAGTAAAATTTTTTTTTTCATCCACAATAAGTTTTCATTACTTTCAATGAAAAGTGCACAAACGTCATTCTCTGAACACAAAATTGCCATTACACTTCCAGTGCGGTTATATCATAGCATTGTAAGTCTTTACTGAATGATGTAAAACATTGTGATGTTATGTGGTTGGTAGTGAAAGGCATTGTACAAAATCTACTGTGGAGTAGTTTTGGATGATACATCGAGAAAAATTTCGTTCTTTATATTATAAACTCTGGAAAACTGAGTATTCTCAGTTTTAAAAAAATGTTCTCATTACTGGAGTTTGATATTGTGAGTACCTCGCCTAAGTGACAATACCACAGAGGGGATGACGTCATATGTACAATTGTATGACGTCGAGTTTGCAATCAGCGCAACGTCACCGCATATGTTTTGTGACAATTCATCTATGACATGAAATATCCAGGATATTTCAATAGAATATGTTTTGAACGTAAAATACAATATCAGACCGAAACATAAACATAGTACAATATCACTTGTCTCATGAAAGGGTAAGCAAGTATGTTCATTGGTGGCTGCGTAATTCATGAAAATACCGCGAGTAATACCTTCATTCGACGAGAGATAAGTTATAACACACTGGAAACAGAAAATATTCTATATTAATATGTCATTAGTTATCAAACATTGTTTGACTAAGAAATGAACTGTTAAAAATGAAACTCATCCAAGAATTGAAGCTATGACGCAAATTTGCCTTTCATGTTATTCTCTATCATTAACTATCTCCCAAAACTTAGAGATACATATTTTTTGGGTCGGCGATACCCTACCATTTTCCCTGGAGCATACTTGCAACATTACTCTATTAGTGTTCACTATATCATGTCCGCTTGATCAGTTTGGACTTTTTAATAATTTTACTGATTCTGTAATTGAAATTTGGACTTACTGATTTGTTTCCGGAGCATAACTGTAATAACTGGATCAATCCTCACCAAATTTGGTATAATGCCTCTCCATATCATATATGTATGCGCCGATTGGGGTTTGCGGGAGGCATCTGTTTTAACGAGTAAAAAGAGACAGATGTTTTGCATTGCATACTATAACTATTCAATCATTTGTAATCAATATGTTCACTTGGGACCTTAATTCGGTAAACTCTGTCACATGATTTGAATATCACCCTTTTCAGTGATTATTCAATTGTATGAGTCGTGTCCCAAAATTGTTCATAAAATAATCAATTATTAGCAGGATCTCTAACGTCTATAAGAACGTTTTTATGTAATTTCATCATCTTTTTGATGAAATATGATACTTCATTACTATCAGTCTTCACTTACATGCTCGAAATTGATTGCTTGAAGTGAAATATTCATGTCGTGTTCAATGGAATGCTCTTTTCCCAATCACTTCTTTGAAATACAATTCAATAGCATGTCAATAAAATCCTCCTCATCATATCAATTTTGATCCAAATTAAATCCATTAACTCTGCCTGGAGACGAACTTATTGGCAATTATATTCAGCAGATTCGGTTTTGAATAAAATGTGTCATTCATTGACTGTTTTTCGACTGTAAATGATAGATGCATAAAACATTCGACCTTTTCCGTGCACACAGACTATTTAAGATTTACACGTCTTTGAAAAAAACATGGCCAGGGAGAACTTGTTAAAAACAATTCGTACATGTGTAAACTGCCCTTCTCCGAAATGTATTATAACTGATTATTACTGGCCCGTGTAAGATACTGCAGTGTAATGTTTATACGGCAATATTAATGTAATACCGTGTAACACCACAATCCATCTGAGAACGTTTTGCTTTGTCACTGCTTCAATGTTCTTGATGCATGTAACAAAGAGAAAGATGTTTGGATGGGCTTTGACTGTCACATTCTTCACCTTATTATGCCACTCTTCGAGGTGGTTGTTTGTTCTTGTTTCTTCCCGCAGGAAACCGAGCATCGTAAGCGTACTGGCGAAGGATGCAACTGATGCTTGGTCTGCCGTATTGGCCAACTCATCCTCGTAGAGCTGATGAATGGGTGTGAGATCCTCTTGTACACGCTGTCGTAGCCTGCTCAGGAGTCGAATCTGGTCTTCTGTTTCAAATGGGACGTGGATGTGATGCGTTGCGGACTTGAAGAAATCTCCAGTGACCCTAATTGTATAACTACACATAAGCTGTTAGTAAAATGGTTTATTACTCACCCGTTGAAAATATAACGGTTTAATAAATCTAACGTGTTATTACATTAAGTGTAATAACATCGCGTGCTGCTGATTGACGTGACGTCATAATGGCAAAAATATGACGTCACAATGTCAGCGCCGCGGTCGCAATGAAGTTTGTCCCATTTATTGATGAGTTTGTCTAGTTAAGTGGCATTTAAATCAGTGAGTAATATGTTTGAAACTTGTGAGATGAAATTTGTATTTAACTCGCTTTCGCTTGTTAAATACAAACCACTCACTCGTTTCATAAATATGTTAGTAAACGGGACGTCGTTTAGTATTCTCTATTAGTATACACAAGAATTTAGGTACTCTGACTTGATTATTTGTAATACTAAATGAACAGGTTCACTGTTTCTGTATGAGTTTGACTATGTCGTGATGTTAGTAACTGGAAAATGGGTTGTTCCATTATGCTATGGGTAGACAATCATTTCCCAAACTGCCTACACTATATTTTGTAGGCAGAGTGGGATGGAGGCAGATTGGGACTGTAGACAGTATGAGACCTAACCTGTAATACCGCTGCACGTATGACGCCACAATAGTTTGCGGTTATGACGTCACAATTGGAGTAACGTCTTCACAATGGTATCGGACTTGCGGGAATCATAGTTTCAGAGCAATGTCAGCTATTTCGCTGGATTATAGGTGGGCGAGTAATAAACAGAATACTAAACTTCCTTCTATCTAATACCATTTTCATTAAACTCGTAAATGCAATCGCCCGTTTTAAACAAAATCTTTAACTCATTTGATAGAAATGGTATTTCATAGAAGGTCGTTTAGTATCCTCTATGGGTAAAACTGAGGTGTGACCACAGCCAGTGTAAGGCCATCTGATTCAAACTACAATTCATCAGATTTTATTCACCAAGGTTGTTTCAACAGTTAATCGGACGACTACCCCTTGAAGGCCTTCCCTGTTCCAAATTCAACTTCGTGACTTTTTTCTATTTCATTAAATATACGTGTACATGTCATTTAGATGAACAAATGTTACATTTATATATTTGGGACTACACTGTCTGCAGTATTACAGATTTTATACCTTTTCGGGTCGAGTCCATAGTGAAAAATTGTCATTTCAGTTACATGTTCAGAAACTCCCAGTTTGCTATACTTTTACGGAAAAAAACCATAAATAGGATTCGTCCTTTCCTCGACAGTAAATGTTGTGGTGTTTGCTCCTTACCATCAAAAAATTATCATTTATAATGTGCATTGTAGGCATTTTATAGTTTTTAAATGTGTTTTAAAGGGACAGTAGCACGTTTGTCCGCTCAAATAAGTTGATGAAATGTATTTGAAAGATAGTGTCACTAATAGTAGACAACCTTTGCTCTAAAAAATCCAAGTTAAAAATTGGGTGTACATGATTCGGAAAAGCCATTGGAATCGTTTTTGTCATTCAAAATAATAAAATGTGTTCACATTTAAATGGCCGCCATGCAAGTTTTGCTCTAACGCAACTCCGTTATTTCTACTATGGATAATTGACTTTTGTGATAAGATGTTTTACCCTGTAAAGTAAATATAAATTATATAAACTTTCATGATATGGGAAATTCAAAAACATATAATTTGCAAAAAACGTGCTACAGCCCCTTTAAAGCTTCTATTTTCATTGAAGAAGAGCAATACAATAAATATCACTACAGCAGGGTTTAAGAATGACAGGATACCTCTTGACCGGTATCGAGAAAGTTAACTGTGATTATAACATTACCCAAGACATAGAAAGTACAAGACTATATACTTAGGGGAATATTCATTACTTTGTTTCCACGTTGACCCCACGCATGTATTACAGAATTCTACATATATGAAAACACTGCAGATGAATAACTTAAACAGACAGACAGACAGACAGACAGGCAGACAGACATTGTATTCAGTATAAAGGCCAAACGTCCATAATACAATTATATTACAAATTTGAAACAAGCGCACATAAAAGCTAACCGGTTTATGAATTTAAAATTGCAGCTCTAGTTTTACATAATTATACATTTAAAAAAGTTTACAACGTTCATGATAATATCTTTATTTTTACTGCTAAGAATGTAGATTGAATTTATAAAAAGATGAAATAACTTAGATTAAATAATGATGACCAAAACATTGCGGCTATTCTAAAACAATATGATTGTAAAATTTAACATTTTTGAGTAAATGTCCATTTTTATACTTACCTGGTTGAAAAACCAACATTGCCCAACGCTTCCCCCTGAAGCGTTCCTCAACATAGATCACACAGAATAAAAAGGGACGCAACCCGGTATAGGTGGCGATCGAGTCCCGTGACAACAGTGACGTCATCATTCCCTAGTGCAAGCGAGCATAAAACCCAAACCTAGGAGGGGAGGAAGGGCGGGAACTAACGAGCGTTGGTTTTTCAACCAGGTAAGTATAAAAAATGACATTTACTCAAAAATATTAAATTCTTTACAAACTTATCAGGTTTGAAAAACCAACATTGCCAGATTACCACAGGGAGGAGGTTGGCTGAACCGAGTCACGTGCGCCGCCGAGACGTGTCGCTTTGAACCCTTAGCATGGCACGCCGGAGCACCGGCCGGAAAAGAGCCACGAAAATTTGGAAAACCACCCCTGCAGAGAGCGAATGCAGATTCTTAAATTGAGTGTACGCCATCCGAAAAAGGACAAACCTACGCTCAACCCCTATATATCTGCCCTTCAGAACATGTACGTGAGAGGGGGTAGGGTAAGAATCGAGGTACAGGTGCCATACGATTGTCCGAACTTGAGTCAAACGTTCCACACTCATGCACCAGGGGAACAAACGCGGGAGAAAACAAATGTTTATTGTACAAACAAGGTGAACAACCGAGTTGTGTACACACAAGCGCGTAGGACGCTCACCCCCTCTTAGGGGGTGCCAGTGAGTAGTATTCAGGCTTGCTCAGGCTGCCACGGCGATGTTACAATGGAAAGACATCGAGGCTAACACCGCTCTAATCTCCTGTGGATTGAAGCGAAGAGGAGGGAGATCGGCCACCATGGAGGCGCCGATGACTGCTGACCGCTGATAAACAGAATGCCTTCCTGTCAAACTCCTAGCGTTGCGAGATAGGAAGAGCCGACGCAACCTCGTTCTTATAGACAAGGTTCGGAGTCCGGACTTGCGGACCCTCTGCCTCGACGCTTGACCAGTAAGGGACACGATAGGAGCTTGCAAAGCTTGAATAAATCACGATCGAGGTCCTTGAGACCATAACAGCGACACGCTGGAGAGAAATCTCCGACATAGGTTCGCATTTAAGTCCACACGAATGCGGATCACCGCCAGGTCCATCCCGGAGGTCTAAACTCACGTTGATCATTGGCCTGGCGAAAGGTGTTATAAGTCTCTTCAGAACTGAATATCGAATCCGGGAAATCACTTGTGGATCACCAATATGATCGCAGCCAATTTGCGAGCACCAAGTACCTGACAATCATGGGGGAGGAGTGTATTCCTCTGCCTGAAAGCCCTGCTCTCGCCACATGCAGCGATAGCTCGCCACTCAAAGTTGTAGAGCTTCCTTCCTGGCGTTCAGCGACCCCACAGTCGTGCTGACCAGAGGTCGATCATCAGCCGAACTGCTTCCAAATCCAAGACGTTGGACTGACTGTCCCTCTGAGCCTGTGACCACCCTCTTGCTGTCTGGACCAAGCCCAGATGAGCATAAACACCACTTAGCTGAAAGCATCCGCGAAGAGATTTAGGTATGCGGGGGGTCTAGAGGGACGCCTGAGAGAAAATCACCCTCCGTGAGACGGGAGCTGGATAGCATGAGGGCAGGGATTGGCCGGAAGCAGAGACTGCCCCTGACAACCTGGCGGTCAGGAGACCCAACACCTGCTACCACTGACGCGGTGTAAACAAGTTGGTAAGGCCTAACCGCAAAAATAGCAAGTCTATCCGTAGTCGGCACTAGGTCTGATTGCTTAAATTTAGAGCCAACCTGGATGCATGAACATGTACCCTCACATACTAATGCAACTCACTAGAAGGCCGAGTAGCGAGACACTGACCCACAAGTTGAAAGCTAGAGTGAGTAACACTCTCTCGCAATGAAACCCGCCCGAAGGCTGACGCTTGCAAGGCGTACCCTCACATACTAACACAACTCACAAGGCGGGCAGCGTAGCTAGATACTGACCCTCAAATAGAAAGCTAGCGAGAGTAACACTCACTCGCAAGACAACCCACCAAGGCGGACGCTCGCAAGGCGTACCCTCACATGCTGACACAACTCATAAGGCAGACAGCGAGGCAAGACGCTGACCCTCAAGTTGAAAGCTAGCGAGAGAATACTCACTCGCAAGTAAAACACGCCCAAGGTGGACGCTTCCAAGGCGTACACTCACATGCTAACACAACTCACGAGATAGGCAGCGTAACGAGACGCTGATCGTTAAATAGAAAGCTAGCGAGCGTAACACTCACTCGCAAGGAAACTTGCAAGGCGTACACTCACTCGCAAGGCGTACACTCACATGCTACCACAACTCATGAGGTTCACACCCATAACCCCTACAATCTCATTACCCCTACAACCCATTTCAACTACACTTAATGATTGCATGTTTTCTCAGTACACCTACACTCTGAGCTAGTTCTCCCCTGTTTAAGAGTGAACTCACCCAATTAGCAATAGGGCTTGGTTCATTACTGGGAAAGGTTTTTATCTGAAATGAACAATGAGCACAAGCTTTGATTTGGTAATCGTGAAAGTGACCGTGTTTGTTGGCTATTTGTATGCAATCAAAACCACTGTCAGCTTCTACATGTAGCTTCCTTACTCACATTAGAATGTAGGCTATTTAAGAGGTTTCTTGAATTTAAACACATTTGAACATGGCGTTTGTAAGGAGAGTAGAATATGTTATATC
The DNA here is from genome assembly GCA_936450465.1 of Gibbula magus. NCBI lineage: Eukaryota > Metazoa > Mollusca > Gastropoda > Trochida > Trochidae > Gibbula > Gibbula magus. The sequence goes on along the minus strand of OW388293.1, from coordinate 15,770,414 downwards.
ACAGAGGGGTGGAAAACAAGTTTTGTTGGATGGATATCGCCAAACTTTGGACGGGATTTCCTGGTTGTTGATGATGGTGACGTAGAAAAACTCTTGATTTTTTGTACAGTTGAAACTGTTAGTGGACACAAAACTTGGCCAGTCCTTTCAACCATCCTTCATCCAAACAGATTTTGAAATTGCTGTGATAAACGCTATAAGATCCTGTTTCAAACTTGGACTTTAAGAAATTAATACACCCCAGTACCCCTACACTTTTTAATGGAAACAAGTGTAGGGTTAATGAAGCAGGCAGCGTACCAGGACGCTGACCCTCAAATAGAAAGCTAGCAAGAGTAATACTCACTCGCAAGGAAACTCGCAAGGCGTACCTTCACTTGCTAACACAACTCACGAGACAGGCAGCGTAGCAAGACGCTGACCCTCAAAATAGAAAGCTAGCGAGAGTAACACTCACTCGCAAGGAAACTCGCAAGGTGACCCTCACATTCTAACACAACTCACAAGGCAGACAGCATAGCGAGACGCTGACCCTCAAATAGAAAGCTAGCGAGAGTAACACTCACTCGCAATGTTGGTTTTTCAAACATGATAAGTATGTAAAAAATAAAATATATACTGTTCTGATATGTTCATGGCCGCATTGTTCGCTTTTGTTATGAGTCTTTCAATAAGTTTAGTTTATTGTGTATCTGTGTATGTCTGAATTGACGAATCCACAACGACTGTATACCATGCCCAGGGTAATTCATTTTCAATATTACAACTTTAACATAGTGTACAACTAACTGAGCTCAATAAATAGTACACCAGCTTCCCGTTCCGGTTGACGTTTCCGTTATATCGCGGCTGCTAGTGTTATTGCAGGGAGAAGGCACGCAACTCCATGTAGATACGCATTGTGGTGAATGCAGAATCGACTGGAACTAGGAAACAATGGGTGGTACTGCGCTGTAATTCAATTTAACATTGCACCCAAACCTTACAGCGTGGAAAATAAGTTCTCTACAGCGGACAATGGACCTCTTGATCTGAAGCCTTCAAAATATAAGAACTACAACGCAAACAAGCTGACATAAGATTTGTATGATTAAATATGATATAATACATTCAGAAAAAATTAAAAATTAAAAACAATATTGAAAACTAAGACAACATACACCAATTCACCCCAGCAAGGAGAAGTGCACATGGTACTGCCATTGTATTGGATATTGAATGATGTGTTGCTTTTGAGAAAACCTTTTAGAGAAACTATTTGGAAAAATCACTTGCGTGTAGGACATGATTACATGTAAAATGCATTTTTATTATGTTTCTGGTGTCACACCATACTTTATTATACTGTCCATTAACATACTTGAAATTTAATTCTTAAAATGAAATATGCCTTGGATGAGTACTTTCTAAAGGGTTTTCATCTTATGATTTGAATATTGTCTAAAATGCATCATTTCATTCAATCTTGTTTTAAAATAGGGATAGAAATAGAGTAGCATCTCAAATACAAAATCAATCATATCGACAAAAAAGAATAGCCAAGGAATTTTGCAGGATTCATGTGCAGTAAAACTTTTCTATTCTATTTTATGTCAACCACATATTCAAGAAAGTTGTACCTTCCGATAATACATTAAAGGGCTTGTGTGTAACACAACTTATTTTCGAATAACCAGTGTAACTTTTGACGAAACTCTTAATTCCGAGTTAAAAATTATCAATTCTAAGGTCAGTGATATCTTTCATGTAAAGCAGAGAGCAGGTAGATCATCACAATTATCGAATATCGATAGTACGATAGTCTTAGCTTTAGTAATATCGATAGTGCGATAGTCTTAGTTTCTGTAGCCATGCAGGGATCTCGTTAACCTCACAAAATGCAGAGAGGTAAAATGTAGAACTGTTAAAACAACACTGTCTATGGTTGGTTGCACACACCTAAACCCTCACTAAACCGTGCCAAAATGCAGGAAAATGAAATATACTGGACCTGGTGTTAAGCATATTTTTTATCAAATAAAAACAAACAATGGTTGTTTTTGTTCAGCATATATTTGTGTATTTTCCATGATGTCTTTAACTTTAAGTCCTTGTTAGATGTGTTTATGTAAACATTTTGTCAAATCGTTTTGATTTGTGTATGAATTTGTGTAAAAAATTAATTATATTTTTATTGTAAATGCTGCTAACTAGCGGTAACCTATATAACACAGTTTGGAGGCTGTGGCCATTAACATACAAATACGCACTATTTATGATATAAGTTTAGAACCTAGGTTAATTACAAAAAGATAATGAATAAAATCTTCGCTGTGGTATCCACAAGTACATTGAGCGTTGGTTGATATATGTCTGTTGACTTTATCTGCATTAAGGTCGCTGCAACCGAGCTTGAGATGAATGTGAATGATCTGACAAAATCTACTACCGTGATTCAAATCAAGAAAATGACTTGTTTCATATTTTATAACATATAATTAAATTGACTGATGGTATTATTTTTCATATAGTAGTTTTACAAAGTACCACATCATTCGAAATTGGAGGACAAACGTTAGGTTTGAATAGAGTAATGTGGAAATGTGTTGTGCTATATTTGCATATCTCTGTGGTGTTTCAGGATTTTTGAGAAACTGAAATTAATGGTTCAGAATGTACGTTTATTTTATATTTACTAAAATAAATGAAATAAACTAAAATGGGTGAAAACATATTGATTTCCCCGTATCAATATTATGAAGTGAAAGCAAAATTTTATGTTCTGATAACAAATGAAATATTGTAAACATATTTTTGCAAGATAAACATGACTTTGTGTATACATGTGGAATCAATCCTTCAATAGTCAATATGTGCAAATGATATGAAACGCCATGTGATAAGCAAGTTATCTATGCATGCTGATCTAAAGCCCATCGTCATGGTACACAAACCACTCATTTCAGGAATTAAACAACGCTCATACATCACAATGGGATCTGCAGGATCAATTTACCTGTAGTTTGTTTTATCATCACCTCATTAGTATTGTGCATCAAGCTACATGTACTTTATTGCATAAATATATCACATCAGCCTACTCTATAGTGTAAACTTAATATGTATTATATATCTTGAGAAGGAAGTATTACATTTTAGTTAAGTATGATTTTACCGATTATGGCATTTCTGCGTTGTTGAGGGTAACAAGGATCTCCAGCGTTAGACGACGTGTAACAATATTAGAACATTGTAATGGGTATAACCGCAGCGTTTTGAATGATTACTTGCTCTGAATAGCACTGTGTGCTTTCAACTTAGAATGTGATGTTTCAGATGATGGCTAAATGTTCCCAGCAAACTCTTCACTGTGCTGTTTCCTCTCTCTGTATAGCGAGCCATTATCATCACTGCACCCGTGACCTCGAATTGGCGTGGCATGACCCGGTTTTACCAATGACGCTTTGACGCTATTGTCATTACCTGCCATGGTAAAGTAATCATTACTTTTTCAAAGTTTACCTATCCAATATACTTAGAGGATATCTGTCTTTTCTTGACTAATACCATGTTTATCTCATCGAGTTAAGTAGAAAAGTTGTAATTTCACGAGTGGCGCAGCCACGAGTGCAAATATATAACTTTTCTACCTCACGAGTTGAGATAAACATGGTATTAGCCGCGTGAGACCATTGTTTTCTGACGTCAAATTATATCAGTCACTGGTCTCAATCTACTAACAGATCCGTTAACTTGAAAAAATACTTTAGAATCATAGGTTGTACTTGATTTAGCAACAATATAAAGGTCGAGTCGACGCATGCGCCTCAAGTTTTTAATCTTACGGATAGAACACGACCCGAGTGTTGATTCACAGTATCAAACAAGAGTCATCAGAAGATGTTATATCCAATCGGTCCCACGTAATTTGTAAAAAAAACATCTTTGACAGATAATTGTATATCAACTACTTCAATTAGTGGGCGTGATACACATGCTGAGTTCCAGGTATGATGAAGGGCTTTAGAGTTCTGCTCCGAACACAGACCAATCCCTGAAGTCCAACATTCCAAATTCAACATGTTTCTTTGGAAACGGAAAAAAATAAAAGTTTCAGAAATCTGAATATATCCAAAGGCACCAATTCCGTTAGAGGGTAATACACATGCAAAGTTTCAGGAAGATATGATGAGGAGTTTTGGAGCTGTGCTCCGCAAACAAACCTGTCACAGAACAAAGTCCAAATACAACACGTTTCTATTTGTAATACTAAATGAACAGGTTCACTGTTTCTGTATGAGTTTGACTATGTCGTGATGTTAGTAACTGGAAAATGGGTTGTTCCATTATGCTATGGGTAGACAATCATTTCCCAAACTGCCTACACTATATTTTGTAGGCAGAGTGGGATGGAGGCAGATTGGGACTGTAGACAGTATGAGACCTAACCTGTAATACCGCTGCACGTATGACGCCACAATAGTTTGCGGTTATGACGTCACAATTGGAGTAACGTCTTCACAATGGTATCGGACTTGCGGGAATCATAGTTTCAGAGCAATGTCAGCTATTTCGCTGGATTATAGGTGGGCGAGTAATAAACAGAATACTAAACTTCCTTCTATCTTATACCATTTTCATTAAACTCGTAAATGCAATCGCCCGTTTTAAACAAAATCTTTAACTCATTTGATAGAAATGGTATTTCATAGAAGGTCGTTTAGTATCCTCTATAGGTAAAACTGAGGTGTGACCACAGCCAGTGTAAGGCCATCTGATTCAAACTACAATTCATCAGATTTTATTCACCAAGGTTGTTCCAACAGTTAATCGGACGACTACCCCTTGAAGGCTTTCCCTGTTCCGAATTCAACTTCGTGACTTTTTTCTATTTCATTAAATATACGTGTACATGTCATTTAGATGAACAAATGTTACATTTATATATGTGGGACTACACTGTCTGCAGTATTACAGATTTTATACCTTTTCGGGTCGAGTCCATAGTGAAAAATTGTCATTTCAGTTACATGTTCAGAAACTCCCAGTTTGCTATACTTTTACGGAAAAAAACCATAAATAGGATTCGTCCTTTCCTCGACAGTAAATGTTGTGGTGTTTGCTCCTTACCATCAAAAAATTATCATTTATAATGTGCATTGTAGGCATTTTATAGTTTTTAAATGTGTTTTAAAGGGACAGTAGCACGTTTGTCCGCTCAAATAAGTTGATGAAATGTATTTGAAAGATAGTGTCACTAATAGTAGACAACCTTTGCTCTAAAAAATCCAAGTTAAAAATTGGGTGTACATGATTCGGAAAAGCCATTGGAATCGTTTTTGTCATTCAAAATAATAAAATGTGTTCACATTTAAATGGCCGCCATGCAAGTTTTGCTCTAACGCAACTCCGTTATTTCTACTATGGATAATTGACTTTTGTGATAAGATGTTTTACCCTGTAAAGTAAATATAAATTATATAAACTTTCATGATATGGGAAATTCAAAAACATATAATTTGCAAAAAACGTGCTACAGCCCCTTTAAAGCTTCTATTTTCATTGAAGAAGAGCAATACAATAAATATCACTACAGCAGGGTTTAAGAATGACAGGATACCTCTTGACCGGTATCGAGAAAGTTAACTGTGATTATAACATTACCCAAGACATAGAAAGTACAAGACTATATACTTAGGGGAATATTCATTACTTTGTTTCCACGTTGACCCCACGCATGTATTACAGAATTCTACATATATGAAAACACTGCAGATGAATAACTTAAACAGACAGACAGACAGACAGACAGACATTGTATTCAGTATAAAGGCCAAACGTCCATAATACAATTATATTACAAATTTGAAACAAGCGCACATAAAAGCTAACCGGTTTATGAATTTAAAATTGCAGCTCTAGTTTTACATAATTATACATTTAAAAAAGTTAACAACGTTCATGATAATATCTTTATTTTTACTGCTAAGAATGTAGATTGAATTTATAAAAAGATGAAATAACTTAGATTAAATAATGATGACCAAAACATTGCGGCTATTCTAAAACAATATGATTGTAAAATTTAACATTTTTGAGTAAATGTCCATTTTTATACTTACCTGGTTGAAAAACCAACATTGCCCAACGCTTCCCCCTGAAGCGTTCCTCAACATAGATCACACAGAATAAAAAGGGACGCAACCCGGTATAGGTGGCGATCGAGTCCCGTGACAACAGTGACGTCATCATTCCCTAGTGCAAGCGAGCATAAAACCCAAACCTAGGAGGGGAGGAAGGGCGGGAACTAACGAGCGTTGGTTTTTCAACCAGGTAAGTATAAAAAATGACATTTACTCAAAAATATTAAATTCTTTACAAACTTATCAGGTTTGAAAAACCAACATTGCCAGATTACCACAGGGAGGAGGTTGGCTGAACCGAGTCACGTGCGCCGCCGAGACGTGTCGCTTTGAACCCTTAGCATGGCACGCCGGAGCACCGGCCGGAAAAGAGCCACGAAAATTTGGAAAACCACCCCTGCAGAGAGGGAATGCAGATTCTTAAATTGAGTGTACGCCATCCGAAAAAGGACAAACCTACGCTCAACCCCTATATATCTGCCCTTCAGAACATGTACGTGAGAGGGGGTAGGGTAAGAATCGAGGTACAGGTGCCATACGATTGTCCGAACTTGAGTCAAACGTTCCACACTCATGCACCAGGGGAACAAACGCGGGAGAAAACAAATGTTTATTGTACAAACAAGGTGAACAACCGAGTTGTGTACACACAAGCGCGAAGGACGCTCACCCCCTCTTAGGGGGTGCCAGTGAGTAGTATTCAGGCTTGCTCAGGCTGCCACGGCGATGTTACAATGGAAAGACATCGAGGCTAACACCGCTCTAATCTCCTGTGGATTGAAGCGAAGAGGAGGGAGATCGGCCACCATGGAGGCGCCGATGACTGCTGACCGCTGATAAACAGAATGCCTTCCTGTCAAACTCCTAGCGTTGCGAGATAGGAAGAGCCGACGCAACCTCGTTCTTATAGACAAGGTTCGGAGTCCGGACTTGCGGACCCTCTGCCTCGACGCTTGACCAGTAAGGGACACGATAGGAGCTTGCAAAGCTTGAATAAATCACGATCGAGGTCCTTGAGACCATAACAGCGACACCCTGGAGAGAAATCTCCGACATAGGTTCGCATTTAAGTCCACACGAATGCGGATCACCGCCAGGTCCAAACCCGGAGGTCTAAACTCACGTTGATCATTGGCCTGGCGAAAGGTGTTATAAGTCTCTTCAGAACTGAATATCGAATCCGGGAAATCATTTGTGGATAACCAATATGATCGCAGCCAATTTGCGAGCACCAAGTACCTGACAATCATTGGGGAGGAGTGTATTCCTCTGCCTGAAAGCCCTGCTCTCGCCACATGCAGCGACAGCTCGCCACTCAAAGTTGTAGAGCTTCCTTCCTGGCGTTCAGCGACCCCACAGTCGTGTTGACCAGAGGTCGATCATCAGCCGAACTGCTTCCAAATCCAAGACGTTGGACTGACTGTCCCTCTGAGCCTGTGACCACCCTCTTGCTGTCTGGACCAAGCCCAGATGAGCATAAACACCACTTAGCTGAAAGCATCCGCGAAGAGATTTAGGTATGCCGGGGGTCTAAAAGGGACGCCTGAGAGAAAATCACCCTCCGTGAGACGGGAGCCGGATAGCATGAGGGCAGGGATTGGCGGAAGCAGAGACTGCCCCTGACAACCTGGCGGTCAGGAGACCCAACACCTGCTACCACTGACGCGGTGTAAACAAGTTGGTAAGGCCTAACCGCGAACATAGCAAGTCTATCCGTAGTCGGCACTAGGTCTGATTGCTTAAATTTAGAGCCAACCTGGATGCATGAACATGTACCCTCACATACTAATGCAACTCACTAGAAGGCCGAGTAGCGAGACACTGACCCACTAGTTGAAAGCTAGAGTGAGTAACACTCTCTCGCAATGAAACCCGCCCGAAGGCTGACGCTTGCAAGGCGTACCCTCACATACTAACACAACTCACAAGGCGGGCAGCGTAGCTAGACACTGACCCTCAAATAGAAAGCTAGCGAGAGTAACACTCACTCGCAAGACAACCCACCAAGGCGGACGCTCGCAAGGCGTACCCTCACATGCTGACACAACTCATAAGGCAGACAGCGAGGCAAGACGCTGACCCTCAAGTTGAAAGCTAGCGAGAGAATACTCACTCGCAAGTAAAACACGCCCAAGGTGGACGCTTCCAAGGCGTACACTCACATGCTAACACAACTCACGAGATAGGCAGCGTAACGAGACGCTGATCGTTAAATAGAAAGCTAGCGAGCGTAACACTCACTCGCAAGGAAACTTGCAAGGCGTACACTCACTCGCAAGGCGTACACTCACATGCTACCACAACTCATGAGGTTCACACCCATAACCCCTACAATCTCATTACCCCTACAACCCATTTCAACTACACTTAATGATTGCATGTTTTCTCAGTACACCTACACTCTGAGCTAGTTCTCCCCTGTTTAAGAGTGAACTCACCCAATTAGCAATAGGGCTTGGTTCATTACTGGGAAAGGTTTTTATCTGAAATGAACAATGAGCACAAGCTTTGATTTGGTAATCGTGAAAGTGACCGTGTTTGTTGGCTATTTGTATGCAATCAAAACCACTGTCAGCTTCTACATGTAGCTTCCTTACTCACATTAGAATGTAGGCTATTTAAGAGGTTTCTTGAATTTAAAAACATTTGAACATGGCGTTTGTAAGGAGAGTAGAATATGTTATATCACAGAGGGGTGGAAAACAAGTTTTGTTGGATGGATATCGCCAAACTTTGGACGGGATTTCCTGGTTGTTGATGATGGTGACGTAGAAAAACTCTTGATTTTTTGTTCAGTTGAAACTGTTAGTGGACACAAAACTTGGCCAGTCCTTTCAACCATCCTTCATCCAAACAGATTTTGAAATTGCTGTGATAAACGCTATAAGATCCTGTTTCAAACTTGGACTTTAAGAAATTAATACACCCCAGTACCCCTACACTTTTTAATGGAAACAAGTGTAGGGGTAATGAAGCAGGCAGCGTACCAGGACGCTGACCCTCAAATAGAAAGCGAGCAAGAGTAATACTCACTCGCAAGGAAACTCGCAAGGCGTACCTTCACTTGCTAACACAACTCACGAGACAGGCAGCGTAGCAAGACGCTGACCCTCAAAATAGAAAGCTAGCGAGAGTAACACTCACTCGCAAGGAAACTCGCAAGGTGACCCTCACATTCTAACACAACTCACAAGGCAGACAGCATAGCGAGACGCTGACCCTCAAATAGAAAGCTAGCGAGAGTAACACTCACTCGCAATGTTGGTTTTTCAAACATGATAAGTATGTAAAAAATAAAATATATACTGTTCTGATATGTTCATGGCCGCATTGTTCGCTTTTGTTATGAGTCTTTCAATAAGTTTAGTTTATTGTGTATCTGTGTATGTCTGAATTGACGAATCCACAACGACTGTATACCATGCCCAGGGTAATTCATTTTCAATATTACAACTTTAACATAGTGTACAACTAACTGAGCTCAATAAATAGTATACCAGCTTCCCGTTCCGGTTGACGTTTCCGTTATATCGCGGCTGCTAGTGTTATTGCAGGGAGAAGGCACGCAACTCCATGTAGATACGCATTGTGGTGAATGCAGAATCGACTGGAACTAGGAAACAATGGGTGGTACTGCGCTGTAATTCAATTTAACATTGCACCCAAACCTTACAGCGTGGAAAATAAGTTCTCTACAGCGGACAATGGACCTCTTGATCCGAAGCCTTCAAAATATAAGAACTACAACGCAAACAAGCTGACATAAGATTTGTATGATTAAATATGATATAATACATTCAGAAAAAATAAAAAATTAAAAACAATATTGAAAACTAAGACAACATACACCAATTCACCCCAGCAAGGAGAAGTGCACATGGTACTGCCATTGTATTGGATATTGAATGATGTGTTGCTTTTGAGAAAACCTTTTAGAGAAACTATTTGGAAAAATCACTTGCGTGTAGGACATGATTACATGTAAAATGCATTTTTATTATGTTTCTGGTGTCACACCATACTTTATTATACTGTCCATTAACATACTTGAAATTTAATTCTTAAAATGAAATATGCCTTGGATGAGTACTTTCTAAAGGGTTTTCATCTTATGATTTGAATATTGTCTAAAATGCATCATTTCATTCAATCTTGTTTTAAAATAGGGATAGAAATAGAGTAGCATCTCAAATACAAAATCAATCATATCGACAAAAAAGAATAGCCAAGGAATTTTGCAGGATTCATGTGCAGTAAAACTTTTCTATTCTGTTTTATGTCAACCACATATTCAAGAAAGTTGTACCTTCCGATAATACATTAAAGGGCTTGTGTGTAACACAACTTATTTTCGAATAACCAGTGTAACTTTTGACGAAACTCTTAATTCCGAGTTAAAAATTATCAATTCTAAGGTCAGTGATATCTTTCATGTAAAGCAGAGAGCAGGTAGATCATCACAATTATCGAATATCGATAGTACGATAGTCTTAGCTTTAGTAATATCGATAGTGCGATAGTCTTAGTTTCTGTAGCCATGCAGGGATCTCGTTAACCTCACAAAATGCAGAGAGGTAAAATGTAGAACTGTTAAAACAACACTGTCTATGGTTGGTTGCACACACCTAAACCCTCACTAAACCGTGCCAAAATGCAGGAAAATGAAATATACTGGACCTGGTGTTAAGCATATTTTTTATCAAATAAAAACAAACAATGGTTGTTTTTGTTCAGCATATATTTGTGTATTTTCCATGATGTCTTTAACTTTAAGTCCTTGTTAGATGTGTTTATGTAAACATTTTGTCAAATCGTTTTGATTTGTGTATGAATTTGTGTAAAAAATTAATTATATTTTTATTGTAAATGCTGCTAACTAGCGGTAACCTATATAACACAGTTTGGAGGCTGTGGCCATTAACATACAAATACGCACTATTTATGATATAAGTTTAGAACCTAGGTTAATTACAAAAAGATAATGAATAAAATCTTCGCTGTGGTATCCACAAGTACATTGAGCGTTGGTTGATATATGTCTGTTGACTTTATCTGCATTAAGGTCGCTGCAACCGAGCTTGAGATGAATGTGAATGATCTGACAAAATCTACTACCGTGATTCAAATCAAGAAAATGACTTGTTTCATATTTTATAACATATAATTAAATTGACTGATGGTATTATTTTTCATATAGTAGTTTTACAAAGTACCACATCATTCGAAATTGGAGGACAAACGTTAGGTTTGAATAGAGTAATGTGGAAATGTGTTGTGCTATATTTGCATATCTCTGTGGTGTTTCAGGATTTTTGAGAAACTGAAATTAATGGTTCAGAATGTACGTTTATTTTATATTTACTAAAATAAATGAAATAAACTAAAATGGGTGAAAACATATTGATTTCCCCGTATCAATATTATGAAGTGAAAGCAAAATTATATGTTCTGATAACAAATGAAATATTGTAAACATATTTTTGCAAGATAAACATGACTTTGTGTATACATGTGGAATCAATCCTTCAATAGTCAATATGTGCAAATGATATGAAACGCCATGTGATAAGCAAGTTATCTATGCATGCTGATCTAAAGCCCATCGTCATGGTACACAAACCACTCATTTCAGGAATTAAACAACGCTCATACATCACAATGGGATCTGCAGGATCAATTTACCTGTAGTTTGTTTTATCATCACCTCATTAGTATTGTGCATCAAGCTACATGTACTTTATTGCATAAATATATCACATCAGCCTACTCTATAGTGTAAACTTAATATGTATTATATATCTTGAGAAGGAAGTATTACATTTTAGTTAAGTATGATTTTACCGATTATGGCATTTCTGCGTTGTTGAGGGTAACCAGGATCTCCAGCGTTAGACGACGTGTAACAATATTAGAACACTGTAATGGGTATAACCGCAGCGTTTTGAATGATTACTTGCTCTGAATAGCACTGTGTGCTTTCAACTTAGAATGTGATGTTTCAGATGATGGCTAAATGTTCCCAGCAAACTCTTCACTGTGCTGTTTCCTCTCTCTGTATAGCGAGCCATTATCATCACTGCACCCGTGACCTCGAATTGGCGTGGCATGACCCGGTTTTACCAATGACGCTTTGACGCTATTGTCATTACCTGCCATGGTAAAGTAATCATTACTTTTTCAAAGTTTACCTATCCAATATACTTAGAGGATATCTGTCTTTTCTTGACTAATACCATGTTTATCTCATCGAGTTAAGTAGAAAAGTTGTAATTTCACGAGTGGCGCAGCCACGAGTGCAAATATATAACTTTTCTACCTCACGAGTTGAGATAAACATGGTATTAGCCGCGTGAGACCATTGTTTTCTGACGTCAAATTATATCAGTCACTGGTCTCAATCTACTAACAGATCCGTTAACTTGAAAAAATACTTTAGAATCATAGGTTGTACTTGATTTAGCAACAATATAAAGGTCGAGTCGACGCATGCGCCTCAAGTTTTTAATCTTACGGATAGAACACGACCCGAGTGTTGATTCACAGTATCAAACAAGAGTCATCAGAAGATGTTATATCCAATCGGTCCCACGTAATTTGTAAAAAAAACATCTTTGACAGATAATTGTATATCAACTACTTCAATTAGTGGGCGTGATACACATGCTGAGTTCCAGGTATGATGAAGGGCTTTAGAGTTCTGCTCCGAACACAGACCTATCCCTGAAGTCCAACATTCCAAATTCAACATGTTTCTTTGGAAACGGAAAAAAATAAAATTTTCAGAAATCTGAATATATCCAAAGGCACCAATTCCGTTAGAGGGTAATACACATGCAAAGTTTCAGGAAGATATGATGAGGAGTTTTGGAGCTGTGCTCCGCAAACAAACCTGTCACAGAACAAAGTCCAAATACAACACGTTTCTATGGAAACGGAAAAAAATAATTCTAGAAATCTGAAAATATCAAAAGGTACCACTTCAGTTAGTGAGTAATACACATGCAAAGTTTCAGAAAGATATCATGAACGATTTTCGAGTTCTGTTCCGGAAACGAAATGATTACGGACAGACAGACAGACGGACAGGGCTACGACTATATCCCACGGTATTACATGAATCCAATTTTCCCAAGGTGTAAATCCAATTTTCTTAAAATAAATGTCAAAAAGACAAAAGAGATGATTATTGATTTCCGGAAAAGTAAAAGTGAACTGTTGCCAATTAAAATCAACAACGAAACTATAAATAGAGTTGAGGAATATAAGTATCTTGGCACATTCATAGACTCAAAGCTCACTTGGAACAACACTACTGAAATCATCTACAAGAAAGGATTACAGCGGCTGTATTTTTTACGTCGTTTACGCTATTTTAAAATCGACACAACCATATTATCCTTATTTTAGAAGTCTTTTATTCAAAGTATCTTAGTATTTAATGTGCATTTCTGGTATGGAGGTCTGTCTGTTCAAAATCGATGTAAACTTTCCAAAATTATTAACACAACAAGTAAAATTATTGGACTTAAAATACAAGATATTTACAAGCATTAAATTGAAAAGAAAGCACGAAAAATTTTAAATGACAGCACTCATGTCCTCTCTTCGGAATTTCAACTTCTTCCTTCTGGTCGTCGTCTGCGCACGCCAATATTCATAACAAACAGGGCTCGAAATTCATTCATCCCAGCAAGCATCACTGTTTTGAATGAAGTCTTTTAATACGTTTTTCCAACTTTATATACTGGGTTCTTTTTGCCAGCTGTTTTAGCAACATTTTACATGTATATATATTGGTGTTCATATGTGCTAGTATGTTTCTCTTTGTTGTTCTGTGTCTCTGTGTGTGTGTGTTTAATTATTTAATTCAACCCTGTAAAACAAATTTCCTACGGGATAATAAAGCATTATCTTATCTTAATCTGCACAACCCATAATGCCTGTAATGCAACAACTCGAGTTATTCTCTCGAAATCGGAGACTATGTTCTCACTCGTCTATAGACTCGAGTTTGTCGACACTCGAGTCCGCAAATCAAACGCAGCTACATTGGATCGATCTATCTATAAATGTTACCTTTATTTTTGGCAAACTCGATATATGTTCCAGTAATGCGAGTACATGTATATTTAATTTCAGTGTTAAGATGATATCGGGACCCATCGGCCCTGGGGACTTTGTTGATACAAGTTGAAGGTAAATATGTTTTTATAATACAGCCGAGCACCGTTGTGTCGAACTCGGATGATTCGATATTTCTCTTGTCTTGATGTTACATCCCGGTCCCGGCAAAATTCTACATAAATTATCATTATTTAAAATCTCTTAACTCGGTCAGGTTGTGTCGATATTTCGGATATCTCGATACAAACACATAGTCCCAACAAACACGTTTACCCTCGTAAAGGGGCAGTAGCACGTTTTTTCGCTGAAATAAGTCGATGAAATGTATTTGAAAAATAATGTGACCAATAGTAAAACACCCATCTGTCTTCGGAAAATCAAGTTAACAAATAAGTGTACACGGTTCCGTAAAGCTATGGGAATGGTTTTTGTCATTCAAAATAATAAATTGTGTTCACAATAAAATGGCCGCCATGCAATTTTTGCATTATAGGCTACATCGTTATTATCACTGCGGATAATTGGTTTGTGTAATAAGATGTTTTACCCTCTGAAGTAAATATCAATGTTATAAACTATCATTATGAATGGGAAATTTGAAAAAATAAAATTTGCAAAAAACGTGCTACTGCCCCTTTAACTTGATATTTGTAAAGAAACTCGATATTCACATACCTTTCCTTCTTACCCATTCCTTTGAATAGGATATTTTCACGCGTGTTCACATGGCACGGCACTGATCAGAGTCCAATTAGTTTATAGATGTGCAAGCTGATTAAGCTACAGGTGACATGGCTGCTGAGCAGTTCTTACTTTGACATCGGATTATCTCTTCGTATCAAAACATTAACAGCCTTAGGTTCAATGACTTGTCATGCACAGAGAATGGCTACCATTGCTTTAAAATTTATACCAGCACCAAATGCACTCCAAGCCAAACTTTTGGAGTTTTACCTATAGAATTTCGTTTCGGAAATCCAGCTTTTGTACATTTACCAGATTGCCACTAGATTTGTATGTACGTGATCGTATATTTGAACTATGTGAGTAAAGATACACGCATATATGATGTTATTCATGTTATGTTTTGTTTCCGTTATTCAAAATGAGAATGATATGCCTTAGTCGGATGTGTCGATATTTGTATGTGTCGATATTTGGATGTGTCGATATTTGGATGTGTCGATATTAATTCATGGTCCCGTGAATATCGAGACAACGGTGCTCGACTGTAGTTTAACAATGCTTTATCAAACAGAAACGCAAATTCAGCTAAAGTTATGCCTGAGGTATCCAATAGATCAGCTTAACCATACACTGTCATTAGAAGATATTAAACTTTGAAGTTTAAAAATGTGTTACAGAACTTTTTCAGTTGACAGCTTAAACTGTGTCTGACATTTAGAATCAAAACTGATTTCTTGTACACTTATTATTTACGAAACTCATTAATTTTTTCATGTGACAATATTGTTAAAATTATAAAAATATTCACATATAGAAGATCACTTTTCTTTAATTTCAATACAATGTATGTCTGGAGTGGCAAACACGTTTCACAACTGCTGAAATACGTACGTTAATGAGGCTTTGGTATCGACGTCACTGTTGAGGTATACCATCAGCAAGAATAGGTTCATATTAGTAATATATCCCATAATCATCAGTTTAAAATCAATTGTAATGCATTTTTGTAATGAATGACATGTCTTTATCTCTATGTACATTATAAATCAGAATCAAATGAGCATAAAAAAACGAGACAATATCGACTTGCAATTAACCGCTTTTGTAACCAAGCTGGAAATTTAGCCTGGCGAGCGAACTGAAGCATCGTTTGTGGTGCATATGTTGTATGCATCTTGCTAATCCATACTGTATTTCATCCGTGTTCATAAGCCAGATCAATTTCTGGGGGTTATCCAAAACTGTAAAAGAGTCTGTAATATTACGACAGGAATTTAACAGAATATTTATTAAGTCTCTATAGAAGGGGCAAACTAGTAGAAAATGAGTTGCATTTTCAACTTCCTTTTTCTTACATAGTGTACACAATCTTTCATTTAAGGGAGTTACAGGCTTGGTGTATCTTCCTCTTTCTATATTTAGAAGCAGGTAACCACACCTAAGTGATGCCAATAATCTTCTTTGCTGTCTTGAAATTGGTATCCTAACATATGCTGAAGTAGATATGTCCTGTTTAAACAGTCTGTAGGTTCTTAATTTATTGCCATTTAACTTATTTTTGTTGTCATTGAATAAATCTGAGTTCAATTTCTCTCTATCCTATACATCTAACACATTTAATGCCTGATTGAGGAAAATGGATCTATTGGTTGCAACACAATATTCAATTACATCACTGCTGAAAATTCATCTCTTCAAAACTACATAATCATATACGGGACCGACGTACGGACAGACGGGTCGCTGCGCCACGACAATAACCTCCTTGGGTTTCACCCGGGGGTTAAAAAGCAAATAATTTCTGAAAACAATTATAAGAGGTCTTCTATAGTCATTGTTAAGTTGGAACCATTAATGCAGTCCAAAATCGTGCCTGCCTCATTTTCTGAACAGTTGTCCATTCTAATCGGATTTACGTTACAGTTTCCTCAAGGATATTAACCAGTTTGACCCGGGTTTCTCACTGTTGTCTACCGACCAACAAGCCTTATCTATTTTGAAAGACACAGCGATGGTTAAATCTCTTGCCGCACTAGCTTTTCGAATGTATAGACGTTTCTATTCACAAAGTCATGGGCGCCGCCATCTTGGTATCACGTGACCGTCCGCCATTAAGGTGCTGAAGAGTCAAGTGACGTTACGTTACGAGTCCATCTCTGTGGGTTTTTTTAACTCGTTTTGACACTACACGCTTCCTGAGATGTCTTCCGGAGAAAGATCGACTAACTATTGTATGTATATACTATAAATGAAAACTAAAACATATATAATATAGAGACTGAAGCTTTATTATTGACAGAATTTGCAATTTTAACAACACGTCAACAGCTCAATAATAATATTTGAATAGCCTACTCTTCCAAACTTTTCGAGAATTACATATACTGACAATTTACAATGTCTATAATTCCCCGAACGATACCTGCATACATGAATAATATATATAAACATAGTGTTAAACATTATTTTTATATCTAAATTACTAAACAGTATGGTAGAATATAAAAGCAATTTTAACTTGAGTTCATTCAGAGAACAGAGATGTAATGTAAAGTTACAAATAAACTATTTAACGTCTCTGTATTGTCTGAGGAATGCATCTAGTTTTGTAAGCTTTTATTTTAAAGGGACATTCAGTGTTTTTATATTATTTTATTTCGCTTTGACACGTGAAAAAATACCTTATATGCTGATTTCAGTTCAAATATCTTCACTCAACTTAACAATCAATTCCATTCGCTAAATATATCACAATTCTTTCTAATCAAAATCGATCAAGTGTACACTAACCGAAACTGTATACACATGAAGTAGTGACCTATTAAACATCACCAACCCACATTTGTAATGTTTGTCTGTTGTAGATAAGTGTTCAAAAGTACGATTGACTAATGGAAGGGCACCAACCGTGGTTCATTGTATGTTTTCGATATTAAAAAATCGTTTTCACCTGTATAATTCTCTTTTCTGAATCGACTAGAATTTAGTAATTGTCAGTACTAACTTCTCCATACAATTACATAATCCATAAATTTGGGCATCATTTTTAACAACACATTGGATGTCCCTTTGATATCGAACAAGGTTTGAATGGATTATTAAAGTATTCTTACTCAACTTTAACCTAGGTACGCTTCCTGATTCGGACGCCGCTTGGTTAAAGAACGAGAGTAAAGACTGGCATCACTTGGTGTATGAAGATCTGATAGATTATCTTATCCTATCAAAGGCGTATGACGGCAAAGAGATGCGGGCATTTCGAGCCCTGTGGGGTCATAATTATGTAAACTCTAAATGGATTGGACATATTTATCATTAAACCGTTGGGGACAACACTTTCCTGAAGTGTTCTGTATCGCCATCCCAGCCAGGAGTAGGCAAGTCAGACTATGACGCTTGGTTGTGTGTCCGTAAGGTGTGTGATTCATATAACATTGAGACGGCAGGTTGTACGTGTCCTGCAGGTTTGGGGCGGGCCTGTTCCCACGTCTCGGCCATCGCATACGCTGGAGTTATGGCATGGTCACAGGGGTTAGCTGGTGGCAGCTGTACAGATGTACCCGTCGCTTGGGGCAGAGGTGTATCGGCCAGTAAATCTGACCATCAAGAATTCTAAAGAGCATAGATTTCAGTAAACCAACCAGAAATAAACCTTTACACATCCTGTTGATAATGCAACGCAAAAAGAATTTCGTTTTCAGCACTTTGATTCCCATGGTGAACTCCATAAATTTGTGAAATCTTCCCCTCTGGCAAAACTGTGGAATTGCAACGGTACTTTGGCCCATAAGACCCTTGCTGCTCCCCCTGTTCAGTATTTTATCACTGAGTCAGTTACCCATGATAATCATAAACTGGATTATTCCCAGCCTATCACAAACCTAGAATGTAGTGCGTGTGATCAATTCTATCAAACTTATGTTAACCTTTCTTGTCAAAAGATTGACGAACTATGTGAACAAACAAAACTTCAAAATTCCTCCTTGTGGAAAGACAGCCGTCTTGTCAGAATCCCAGCTTCTAAATTAAAAAGTGTACTGACATTTTCATAAATGAACACCTTCACACCAGATTTAAAGGTTCATCTGCAACCTTGCATGGTAATATCGCTGAGCCAATTGCGCGTGCTCAGTTCGAGTCGGAGCACAGGTGCAGTGTAAGCCTGTGTGGCTCTTTCATAAGTAAGTCAGAACCGTTTTTATCTGCCAGTCCCGATGGCGTTATAGATGAAAATACTCTCCTCGAAATCAAGTGTCCAACAAAAGTTTTATCGGATCTAGTCCAGACAAAATACTATGACATATCAAAAAGTGAAACTGATTACAGCATAAGTTCAAGAGGGAGAAATGGTTACTATTACCAGATACAAAGTCAGTTGTTTTGTGCCGATAAGCAGATGTGTAAGCTGTACGTGTGGACTGACAAGGGTAGGGAGTGTGCATGTGAAGATGTGCCGTATAACGAGCAGTTCCTGCAAGAAAACCTCCCCAGACTCAGATCATTCTACTTTAAAAACATGCTCGTAAGGATTGTCGATGAATTCGAGCAAAAAAGGCTTACACTCAACAGTGAATATCTGAAATTTTTTACGGATTAAACTCATTGTTTCTCACCAATCTTGTTACTTGAGTTTGAACACAACAAAATTGTAAACCTGAATTATATACGTTCTTGACGTGTTAACAATAAACAAAGAAAGCGGAATAGCAGTTCATATCTTGTCAGTTTATGTGTCATTTATAAGGGGTCGTCTCAGTTTGAACAAAGCACCTACAACCTTAACAATTTTATTCATTTTCTTCGAAGAACGAACGGGCACTGTCATATTCAATATTTTGTATGTTTTCATGCAACGAATGGCCCGTTCCATATGAATTCTGACAGAAGCAATGCGTCTCGACTCTGTAACCTCTTCCACTGACAGTTGTTTTCGTCCTCTAAGAAAAGATGGCATGTTAAACTTTACTCTCATAGCAAAAAGCTCTCCTCCTATCGTAAACCCCCTATCTGCCATAACTTCATTATTTGCTTTTAGATAATTTAAAAATCCAGAGGTTTTCGTGATATATCTGTCACTTGCTCTCCCCCCATAACACTTGGATAAAAACATGATATATCCATTAGGAGCTATGGCTACTAAGATCTTGGTAGTGTTATGTGACTTGTAATTGCTATACGTTGCTGTCTGAGCTTTCACATTGAGGGGACGCTGAATGTATACTTCAAAGCAATCAATGATACATGTTGATTTTGGATAACACACTTTGAAAGATTCAGGCATTGAACGCTGAATAGTTTCTCTAGGTAACCATATAATCATGTCCTTCAGAAAGACTGACAGTATATCAATCCACGATGAAACACCTTATTTGCAAGTTGAAATGAAATACCAAATCTCCTTCCTAGATCCTGAAACGGCAAAGCTAGACGAAGACGTACCAAAGTCAACAGTTACTGGTCTTCTACATTCATAGAATATGGCAATGACTTGCCATGAACCTTCGATATATCCAACAATATTTTAAAAACATTGAGTGTAACACCTGTATAAAACAGGCAATCTTGGTTTGTTGAATCAAAATTGGCGAAAACTCGGTTTGAATCCCAATGCTTTTGGATACAACATTCCTAAGTATATACTGATGATAACTTTGATCATGGGTTTGTGTCTAAGTATGGACACGTGGCTTATAGCTAACACATGTCTCTCCATTATCGTGGATCACAACAGGCCTGGTCTGTGTTGATGCAGTTGACGTTGACGCCGACTCAACTGATGTCTGGGCGTCTTCCTTACACACAGGGAGCTCCTCACCCTCAGCAGCAGCTGGCTCGTCTACCACCCTCCGCTCTAGCGCTCGTCTTCCAATCTTAGCCTGTCAATAAGAAAAAAAGTAAATTTCAGGATGATTTTCTGCACATACATACATTTACTAATCACATTCTACAATGAACGCATAACCTCAATAAAATCAGTCATACACACGTTAAATATATGAGGATGAAACTGACATATTTTGACCTAGTAGTCGGTATTTGATGTCAATGAGATTATTTATATCGATCTGAATAATAGAAATAGGCTGCATTTATTATACCCCCGACCAACGGTTGGGGGTATATAGTAATACCAACGATTCCGTCCGTCCTTCCGTCCGTCCGTCCGAAGACAATTTTTGTCCGATCGATTACAGAAAAACTATTCATCTCATCCTTTTCAAATTTGGTACATGTCTTCTTAACCACTAGGAGAGGTGCAGTGCGAAGTTTAAACCGAATTGGTGATTTTTTTTGATTTTTGGCGAATTTTTGTATTTTTTAACTTATTCAAATTCTGAGCATTTTTTGTCCGATCGATTACAGAAAAACTATTAATCTCATCCTTTTCAAATTTTGCACATGTCTTCTTCACCACTAGGAGAGGTGCGTTGCAAAATGTAACACGATTGGGTGAATTTTTGAATTTTTGGCGATTATTTATATTTTTGTACTTTATCATAGCTAGAATGAATGAAGCTACTTCTGTGTTGTGATTTGTTGACTTCATCATTTTCTTTTTCATGTAACTTTCATCAAAAGCTACTTCTGTGTTCTTGTTGATTTTACTATTTTATATTTCCACTGGTTATATTTTGGGAAAAGTTATTTTTTTTTCCTTTCAGCCATAAAGTGCTATATATCTCTCACTGTGCCTTCAGGGGTGTGCTTCCATGTACCTGTTGTTTAAAGTCACTCGAATGAATCATTATGATGGGTTAATTTCCAAAATAAAGTTGAAATCAGTGGTAATAGCAGTAGTGTATTATGTAACCAATACCTTTTCAAGTTACTTTTATTCCTATTTTGACTTAAACCACCTTTTTTACATGAAGATTGAGACTTGTCCTACCATTTTCACAAACAGTTTAATCTTAGCAATTACATTTCATAGCTTCTCAATCCTTAGGTGTGCAAACACCTCTCTTTAAGTAAAATAAAAAATGTCAAACTTAAACAGTCGGGGGTATTAGTGAGCCACGCTCACCTTTTTGCTTGTTTAATATTTTTACCTATTTGCTTATTATATCCTAAGTTGAGTTGAGGATCTGGGTTTACTTTTGTTGGTCGACCGTCCACGAAATGGACTGAGCATACCTGAAATTCATAAATAAAATTGCATCAATTTAAGTACAGTTTTGCTTGGCCTAATAAGAACATTGAACAGCATCGTGATTCGACTCGTCATTTCTAAAAAATAATGGTTAATATACCGTTCCATAAGTTAATGGACAGTGACGTTATTTCCATAGACTTAAATGTTAATTTAATCTAGGATAAATAAGTTTAATACTTATAGGATTTTTATCTGATCAGCATCTTATTCATATTTATCAAGTTTGTGAGGAATCATCTTGGCTACAACAACATATTTTATGTTTAATTTTCAGTTTTCTATCGAGGGAATGGCAGTAATTTCATTAACATATGTACATAGTTGTGACAACATTTAACATGGCGGTCTATGGGAAACGTTATTATTTAATGTACACGTGTAGATAGATCGGATGACATTAGTTAAATTGTTGTCATCAAATTTAATTTATAATATGTACTACAAGCTGAGATGATTTAGTATTTATCCTAGACTAAATTAACATGAAAGTCTATGGAAATAACGTCACTGTCTGTTTTCTTATGGCACGGCACTGTATCTTGTTGTTGACCATAGTTTATGATTAGGCGTTCTATTCTAAGAAATCGTAATAAAAACTTAATATGAATTAAATGGTAGGCCTACTTAAATAATACCTGGTCACTTTTCCCCGGCCTATAATCTTTCCGGTTGATCAATGTCAGCCAACGTCGACGTATTTCCTCTGAGATTGGAATGTTATGGAACTTGTATGGCACAAGACAAGGGCATTCTTCATGTAAAATACCGTGCTCATCACACAGTGACTTCTTCCAGTCGTGTAACTTCTTTTGGTTGTTGTTACAACCAAATATAATACACTGTCTACCTCCACTCTAAGAGTAAGTCATAACGTCAACAAAGCGGCAATCAGCACCTCAATGGCGGCCGACGTCAGCGCCCCTACTGAGAAAGGAGGATAACTCTAATCATAGCTTAAAATAGAAACGTCTATAGGAGGAGAGTATTATTTCATCCATAGGAGGGTAATCAAGTGGGGGTGGGGTTTACAGTTAAACAATAGGTGAGTGTGTGAGTAACAATTTGGGTGGGGAGGGGTGGGATTGGAAGGGATACGGGGTTTGTAACTTGAGGTTTTGTACATTGTTTGTACTTTTACATTTTTACATCTATTTTAGAACAATAAGTTATATGTGTCTCATAGGCCTAATGGCCGGGTGCTATATAATACTGTTTTAATGTTTTTATGTATGGAATTTTAGCATGTGACACAAAAAAAAATATTTATCTTCTTCTTTATCTCCTTCTTCATAAAAATTAAACAAAGTTCACGTGTGCATGCACACCATTTATCAGTGTAAACTGTATCACTTATCATGAGTTAATTAGAGGATGATATTGTCAATCTGTATTCTGTGTGTGTGATAACCTTTACACCAAAAGAAAGGCAATTAGTGTTACTTTGATTGTTAATTGCTTTCCTCGCCAAAAGCAAATTGACCATACAGTAAATCACTCCTCCATTGGCCTCAAGGAACACACACTCATGATGAATGATTAAAGGTGTGTTTGTACAGCCCATGTTTCACATGGACACGGCTGTGTACATTCTGCAGGCCAATTACCATTCCATTGAGTTGACACCCAGAAGCATAAACATACAGCGTAGAGGGGCAGCGTACTGCAGTGATTGGTAAGGCAAATATCAACCTGTGACAGGGAATATTATGCAATACTTGTTCCAAGGTCTGTATTGTGAATTGCAAACTTACTTTTTATACATTATTTCAATGGACATCATGTTTGAGGAAAGGTGTTCCTTAATTGTTCAAAAAGGTGAAATATAAAGGTTACAATTTCTCAGAAAAATATCTATAATGAAAAGCATTATAAGTTCAGAGCAAAAGGAAGTTCCAATTTAATTAGTACAGTGGAAAATAATGCCTTTGCTTGAAAGGGCATTTTCACAACGTCACGGGCGTAACGAAAAGATTTCCAAATCATCTCTCTCCGTAGAATTTATTTCGATACGTTTTCACCTTGCCGTGGGAAGATGTTGAAAGGGATGATATTTTGAGTTTTAACTGTTGCAAATATTTTTGTCGAACAGTAAAAATTCTTCTAAAACTTAAGCAATAGCATCACACCAACTGTTTAATTGGTACCAGTAGTTTAGACCAGTTCAAATCTGAAACTGAAACTGAATTCTGAAGACATTTAGTGAGAATTACTGTGAAACATGGCATTTTTAGGAAAATAGTACAACTACCTTACAAGATACAAGTCTGGTTGTAAATTAAACAGATGGTATATTGTTGGACGTTATTTAAGAAATAGATTTCATAATGTGTTTGTTCGCTGGCTTATAAACGGTTTGAAAGGTGCAATTTAAACTGGTACAAATGCTGGAGCTTGTCGACGGCATTTCTACTACAGTTTAACTTGAACTTTGCAATTTAAGCGATTTCTACGGAAGCGTATTAGTGTCACGATGAAACAAATAATTGTTATACTATCTCCTACGTAGGAGATACTAAGTCCTACGTAGGAGATATTATCTCCTACGTAGGACTTAGTATCTCCTACGTAGGACATTATCTCCTACGTAGGACATAGTATCTCCTACGTAGGACTTAGTATCTCCTACGTAGGACTTAGTATCTCCTACGTAGGACTTAGTATCTCCTAAGTAGGAGATAATATCTCCTACGTAGGACTTAGTATCTCCTAGGTAGGACTTAGTATCTCCAACGTAGGAGATAGTATCTCCTACGTAGGACATTGTATCTCCTACGTAGGTCATAGTATCTCCTACGTAGGAGATAACTTCTTTAATGCCTGGACCACTTTATCACATCTAGCGTTTTTCACAATTGTATTAAACACATGTATACGCGTATAGTGTATGTAAACTCTCGTGTTTTTGAAGAATGAAGAACAATTTTATGGATACCCAACTTATGTATTCTATGTAGGCGACGTTTCGACATAGAATAAAGAAGTTGTGTATCCATCAAATTGTCCTTCATTCTTCATCACTCCACTTTCTAGAATGCCCATAAACAATATTGTGTATATCATTTGATGTATAAGTATATGATAGTATATATGGCCGTTAAAAAGCTTTAAAGACGCTGTAGCTGTATTTTGTTTTCTCAACTTTGCCATACACTTTAGAGTTTAAACAATATATTGTTATGTTAGAGGGTAAGACATCGCGTTACACGATCCGATAAGCCTGCATCCATAGAAAAAGGTTATCCCTATTGAAATAAAATGGTGCGACGTATAAAGCGACAGTGATGTGGAACTCTTCAGTGTGAGAGGTAGATTTGAAGGTCATTTGAGAGTTCAGACAACAAGATAATTGACTATTCTATCATGGTCCCATATTCAAATCTCAACTTTGAGAGTTTAGGTATCGCTACAGCCGATGGCCACTCGAAGGGAAATAGACTCGCATGGCTTAACCGAAAAATGCACATTCGTTGTAGAACTCTTTTTATTGATTCGGGAGTATTATTTAGCCATTGGTAAGACTTATTTACCTTTTCGTGAGATCAATGTTTTCATTAAGAAAAACGTGCTAGAGCGCCTTTAAGTATCTTATACAGTGGTATCTATAGAAGTAGAGTTGATCGAGTCATCATGTGTTATGCAATCCAGTATAGTTTTGCACTGAACGATTATATTTAATAAACTGATATTAATTCAAAAGTTCACGGTAGATCTCTACATTGATTGCGATATGATTGCGATATGATTGCGGTTTCCCTATATATGTTTTGGAATATCAATTTTAAACTCCTTCAATAATTCAAGTACAGTCAATATTTCCGTGAAATGAAAATCCACGGTCATTACTAGCGACCTAATTACACTTTGAACCTAGTGTTGGACATTTGTTACACGACGTCACTCAAAACATTACTCAACAATAAAGGATCTCAGCTTCCATAATCAATTACCGTTAATGAATTTATGTACTCTTAAATGTTATGAATGTACTGGAGAAGAATAGTTAGCGATAAATGTAAATTATGAATTTTTTATATTGATTTATTTGCACATTTACACACTGATTAAATATCAATAATAAACTTCCAATATACCTAACCTATTTTGACAAGTATATTTACCATATGGGTAAATTAACCATCTGAAGTGACGAATTTTAAAATCTACCTCAGTTGTTAAGTGTTCTTATTGTCATCTATAGCATGTCGTCATTAGAACGACAGTATAACTACTGCTGATATGAGGTATATACGTCTAATTACATATAACTTATTTAAATGGTATTTTGTAGGTTTGAAGTGAAATAGGGCAATTAATTTTGAATAAACGAGGTTGTTCTTATTTGACTTTCATTTAGTTACATATAATTTGAATCAAATTTTTAAAGAAGTGAAATGAAGTAAGACTTCTAAATACGAACTTCGGAATGGTCAACAATCTGTCTGAACTCTCCAAATCGCATGACACCTACAAATCTATCTCTCACAGAGTTCCATAAAATGCTCCCTTTATACGTCGCCCCATTTTCTACCAATAGGGATAACCGTTTTCTATACATGCGGCTTGTCGGGTCGTGTAATAGGATGTTTTACCCTCTAACGTAACACAATATTGTATAATCTTTAATAATAAATGGCAAATCTGAGAAAAAAATAATGTGCAAATAATTATAATTATTTGAAAATAACTGTAACAGTATATTCGCAAACTATCACTAACGAAATGGACACTAAGGGAGCAGTAACCAAAAGACAATATTCCCTCCAAAACATTTCAAGTGAACAATATTTTATTTTGAAAATCAAGACGGAACTTCGAAATTACATGATTTAATCAGACTAACATAATTATGTTTATTATGAAAAATACAAACGCAAGATGCTAAGGTGTCTCCACAACTCGTGGATAAGTATGAAACGAAGTGATCAGTGCTTTATCATGCTATCTCCTACGTAGGAGATACTAAGTCCTACGTAGGAGATAACCCTACTATGTCCTACGTAGGAGATACTAACTCCTACGTAGGAGATACTAAGTCCTACGTAGGAGATACCATCACCTACGTAGGAGATACTATCTCCTACGTAGGAGATACTAAGTCCTACGTAGGAGATACTATGTCCTACGTAGGAGATACTATCTCCTACGTAGGAGATACTAAGTCCTACGTAGGAGATACTATCTCCTACGTAGGAGATACTATCTCCTACGTAGGACATAGTAAGCCTAAGTCCTACGTAGGAGATACTATGTCCTACGTAGGAGATACTAAGTCCTACGTAGGAGATACTAAGTCCTACGTAGGAGATACTATCTCCTACGTAGGAGATACTAAGTCCTACGTAGGAGATAGTTTGACAGATTTTTTTTCACCGTGACACTAATACGCTTCCGTAGATTTCTAATCAGTAAATAAACTTTTGAAAATAAAAAAGGTCTGCAAAAATTATACAATGCATGACAAAACAAATGTGTAGTATTGTCTTAGATCAGGCGCTAAACTCCGCCGACAATAACACCGCATCACTTTTGTGACATCACGCGCAAAACGTAGTTCGCAGGATGGTGGCACGTGGTCCTGTGCATAGCTCAGTCGACCGCTATCAGTGAAGTTCAGCAACAATGGGCGTGGCTCGCTGGATGGGTGGGTTACCCGCCTCGTTGCTGGATGAAAACTGAGAGTTTGAAGGGTGATTCCCTGCCCCACACTGAGACATGAGTTGAGAGGCTCGTGGTGTCACCTTGGGCAAGGGACTTTATTCGAAATGTGCCTCTGTTCACTCAGCAGTACAATTGAGTACCTGGTTTGGAAGTGGAGGCAATGTGACAGATAACCTTCGAGCGCCTTAATTGGTAGCTCAGGTTGCATACTCCAAGAGGAGTTGAGAATGAAAAAGGAATGATGTTGGTCCTTATACCAGGGTAATAATGTGTGTAGCGCTTTGAGCATGGCCTTTTGTGTTGTGGATTTAGCGCCATATAAGTATCCTCATTATTATTATTATTATTAATATGATTAAAATATTGATTTTTGGTTCTAACATGTTGTTTTAATCAAACTTTCAATCAAACTACAATCAGAATTCACGTTGTAAGGTTTTTAAACAGTTCAATCAAGAAAAGAGCATGTGATGGCAGTGTCATAATTGCGCAATGATACAGTGATAAAGTAGTACTGCAGGTTATTTTATGTAAACGTCATGTTATGAAGGTTATTCTTTTCAGCTGTCAATCTTGTGTTTATGAGAATGTATACTGGTCACATGACCTTGTTTAATCCAATCAGAGGAGAGCCTATCGCGTAAATTTCAAAGTCTGAATTATTTATTTAAGAAATAGATTTCATAATGTGTTTGTTCACTGGCTTATAAACGGTTTGAAAGGTACAAGTTAAACTGGTATAAATGCCGGAGCTTGTCGACGGCATTTATACTACAGTTTAACTTGAACTTTCAAACCGTTTATAAGCCAGTGAACAAACACATTATGAAATCTATTTCTTATAAATTCAAACTTTGAAATTTAAGTGATTTCTAATCAGTAAATAAACTTTTGAATATAAAAAATCTCTGCAAAAAGCGTACAGTGCATGATAAAACAAATGTTAAGTATTGTCTTAGATCATGCGCTAAGCTCCGCCCACATTAATACTGCATCACTTATGTGTCACCACGCGCAAAACGTAGTTCACAGGAAATATGATTAAAGTATTTAATTTTTGGTTCTGATATGCTGTTTTAATCAAACTTACAAATCAAACTTCAATTAGAATTCACGTTGTAAGGTTTTTAAAAAGTTTAATTAAGAAAAGAGCATGTGATAGCAGTATAATAATTGCGCAATGATACAGTGATAAAGTAGTACCGCAGGTTATTTTTTGTAAACGTCAGGTTATGAAGGTTATCCTTTTCAGCTGTTAGTCTTGTGTCTATGAGAATGTATACCGGTCACATGACCTTGTTTAATCCAATCAGCAGAGAGCATATCGCTTAACTTTCAAAGTCTGAATTTATTCATGGCTGCAATGCCAAGTTTATAGAGTATGTAAAGTACAGTGTGTACATGTCTCTTGTGATGAAACAGTTACATATTCGTGTTATAACATTATTCAGATAAAGTACATATGTTGATATTGCATTGTCCTCAGTTGTTAGGAAGATCAGCGGAAACTAAATTTGACCCCGATAGTTATAGGTTTACTTGTACATATAGTCATAGAAACGGAATTGAATTCTTGTAAATCCATCTTAACAGTGACAGTTTGGGTATAAGAGTTCATAAACATAGCATGAACAGGTTTGGTGCTATCTAACCCCAAATGTACATGCCAAGTTTGCCTCTAAATTGTGGTTATCATTTCAGGCATTGATAAAGGTACCCTTAAGATAGATGCTAAACGTATGAGATTATACATTAAAAGTGTCTGTGCTAAACATCCCAGAAAGAGAGGATTAGCACCCTGGCATGGTAACAGTATCCCGACACGCGAAATTCCAATCGGCTCATTAAAATAATGATAATAATGAGGATACGTACACCATGTCAACAGGAGTAGGCTCATATTACTCTGGTCAAAGGATATTATTCCTTTCATTTTCAACTCCCTGGGAGTATTCATAACCATGAAGTCACAATGAGCACCATGCTAATTTGGTGGTATGTTCTCAATCCTCCTAAAGAATGAACAAGCAGTCACCAAGAAACGTTGAGAAGAAACAGATACCCATTTGTCTTGTATTATTATACTAAATTTTAAATGCAATTAAAAAATACTTCGTTTCATATGTAATTTTTATTATTCTTTATCGAGGTTATGTAACTATCGCGAACATTTATTTTTCCCGTTGGTGTCTGTCATTTCAAAGCCATTGAAATAGCTTGTATGTCTCAACTTGTCTGAAAAGGTTTTGTATTATCTTCCATCAGCTGGTCAATTTTTCTGCTCAATAGTATACTTAATCGATACTTAAACAGATGTATCTCAGCGATCACATTATCATTACTGTAACCTGGTTATATTCATGACTTCATCGATATTAAATAAAGTTTAACAAACTAAAGTATCGCGTGTCTGGCGTACATTACATAAATGTATCAATGGGGATTTTGTTTCATGTCGAGGCATGTCCAGTTCAAGTGTGTGTTAATAACAAGCTTGGCAACATCTTAATATCCTCATCACTCTATTTAAATAGCCTTTATGGGGTTATCTTAAGAACTCCTTAATCAAGTTGACACTCACAATTACGAATAAGGCATTACATGCAACCAGGTCTGCAAGACGATGCTAACAATCTTATTGGCGATAATTAGATCCTCGTTGTAAAGGCCATCATATACCCTAACTGACACCACCTATCGGTAACAATATTAAATGATTCTAAACTGCAATTTACTGCTCTTTATTTCTAAAAAGTACACCCATGTTTCATGTTATGTGTGAAGTGAAGCATTGTGCTTATACGTATCAAGTCCTATGACGTTGACAATTAACTCTTGGGTTGTTAACATTAATTACATAAATAAACAATACAAATGGTATTTTAAATTGAACCCATTAACAATATCTGTGCATTAACGTTTAAATGTCTCAATGTATTGCGATCTTGTTGTAAAATGGTATTTAACAGGTACATGGTTTCTTCATAAAAAAAACTCATATTCCTCATTGTCAAGTTAACATAAAATTACAATATTTAAGTCCTACTAGCAGATCGCTGTTTAAATTAATGGATGCAATTTATTGTGTGTCTTATTTATAAGATAAATAGGGCGTTTGTGAAATTTCCGGGATTCATTGCTATTCAACACCCGCAAATTTAGTTTAAAACCGACGGCGTTAGGACAACTATTTATCGATATTGTAACATGACCGTTAGTTATCAGGCGTTTTGAAACGAACTCTCTTTTTGCGTACCTATCTCTGAGTGGAAAGGAATTTGCGACTGTTCCATTTTTGTAAGAGGTGTGGTCAGGTCAAAACAAATGTAAATACTTGGCGTAATATGAACATTAGCAAAAATTTAGACATAAGCTCAAACAGTGTCACTAAACTATGTTCACTTCACAATATTCACGTATCCTTTTAGATAGAGATAAACATTTATCTACGACATGAACATAGTAAAATACCTCGGAACAAAAATCTTAACCTGTATAGTCCCATAGGACCATTTATGTGCCCCTCCATCAAAACCCCCTATAGTGCCATAGGACCATTTATGGTGCCAAACTATGACCCCACTAACCTCATTGCTATTTTTTTTAAATAAAGATCAAATCAAGTTGACAATAATTTTGGCAGAAACCCTGTCAACTAAGCTTCAATTTGATACCACTTTTGTGCAATAAAACTAAATATTGACAGAGATATCATGAATTTCACAAACAACTGTGATCAACAAAGTTAATCCCCTCTGCCATGGTGCCATTGTCTTCCTCTCTACATTGCATATCTAAATGTATACAAGTATTACAGTAAAAGAACAATGTAACACAAACGACCAAATTCACCAAAATAATCTACAGTGTGTCTAGTTTTGAAATCACATGCTAATAATTAAAAAAGGCTTTCAAGTTAACAAGAACGGACCCTGCAACCCATAACCAAGAACAAAATGTCAGCTTTGAATAATGGCTATCTATGTTGGGACTACAGGAAAACCGCTATGATGCAAAACCTGTATCAATATATTTGTATGAAATGTACACAGAAAATAAAACACGAATTAATTTATAGAAATAAATTTCATACAAGAAAATTCAACTCAGCAAGTAGTAACATGTATAAAACATGCCAAATAGTATATTTGAAATTCGAGTATCGACCATTGTTTACTCCAATTGAAATGTAAACAAATGGCCTGTCAACTTGGCTAGCGAGGGGAGCATGCCTAATGATCATTATGATATTTTGATACATTAACGATTTGTCTTACGAAAAAGAATGGCAGAATATTTTGCTCAAATTGATTTTAGATCTGTAGGTGAATTCTACAGAGTAAACCCCCGCATGTCACAGTGATACGGCTTGTGTCAAATCAAGTAAAGGCTTCGTGTAAATGATAAATTTGGCTGAACGAAATAAAGTTGCTACACGATTCGCGATGTCAATATTTTGCTGTCCCGTTTACGTGGAACAAAATGGCAACATTACCTGAAAATACTATCAAAAGATAGAATTTTTATTTTTGTTTATGTTTCTGTCCGTGATTTTCTTGTTTGATGCGTTGATACTGCCGTATTGAAATGCAGTGTAAATTGTACCTCGCGGGCCTTTGTTGACAAAATGGCGGTGACACTGCAGATACCACTTTCCGGAAATCTTATTCCAATTAACTAATATGTTACGGACATCTGGTGGATATAATGAAATTAATAATGACATTCATTGAACCTTTACAATTTATGTTCGCTTTTATATTTACTATTTATATCAGAAACTGTATCGAACTGCAAATGTCAAGTGTATTGCTCTATGAAATCTAAAAACATAGACAAATATAATGTATTTACCCATCTAAATTTCTATAAAGACAACGGGAGAAAAGTGTCAAGCAAATGTTATCTTATCATATATTTGATTGAAAGTTGGAAGGGGTATTTCAATACAATTTTTTTTAGGGAAATATAACCAAAGGACGATGAGAGTTTGAATGAAGTTACAATGGAATGTTTTATCTGGCGCGAAACAATGTTCAGCTGTCGGGGAAACAGCACGAGAGATAATACATGACGTTTATCACGTGAGTCTTGACGTCATATCCTGAGACGGTGCGTGCTTGTAGATATTTCGGGAAAACCCACGTCGCGGACGAAATGTTATTTATATCAATTTTGAATATTATGAAGATGTAATAAATTGACAGCTCCTTTGGCACTGAACAATCCGTTGATATTGTAATCGTCCACGGGACTGACACCCGACTTAATCAAGTTAGATGCACTTATTCTCATGAATATTCAAGAAGGGTGCAACACTGAACAAAAAGTAAGCTAGATCTAAACAAAGATTAATATTATCCAAATTTACATATTTTTAACAAGAAGAGGGTGCCAGTAGAATGATTAGCTTTTTGGGAAACAGAAAAAAATGAAAAGTAAGGTATATAAATTGAATACAATGAATTTGTTGTCAGATTTATTTACATTTGTTAAAACATAGTGTATTTTCAATAATAATTTTCTATGAATTTATTTTATTATGAAAATATTTCCAAATTTCAAATTTAGAATATTCTACAATACATTGTTACTTGTATTGGCAATTAAATAAACAAGTATAACTTAATAAATATAACAGTAAAATGTGTTTAGAATTTTCAAATTTATATTATGAAAATAATTATTAGATCTAGTTAAAAAGTTAATGGCAAACATTAATTCTAAAAAAAATGTTTTAAATTATTGTTCAAATTAAAAATTAATTCAAATATTATTGTATAATCTTGAAAAATTATTATGATGAATACTACAAATTTGTGAATTGGCTAAATAATATGTTGGGACATGTCTCCATTATTAACATACATAATTTATTAACCCCTTTTCCCAGGCAGACATTTATTATTTTAAATCCATGCTTAATTTTCATACTTCACATTAAAACGTGCATAATTGATGCATGCAAATCGGGTGAAATTTAAATTTTGTTTATGTTTGTCCTTAATTAAAAAAAAGTTGAAGTGACAGTCTCATCAGTTCAAATGATCTTTTGTCATCGACTCGGAAGTTGTGTTGATCAAAGGGGAGACATTGCAGAGCAGGGGCGTGGCCTGCGAAAGATCGTCATTGTTTATTTTTGATGTCACGAAAATTGAAATGAACTAACAGATAACACTCTAAATCTTAAAATAATTGGTGTCTTGCAAGACAACTACAAAAACAAAAGAGTATACGACGACTACGTTCCCGCCATATTTATTGCGCCAATGTGCGGGTGAAGTGGGCGGGGCTTATGCGATGAACAGCGGGCCTACATGTTTGTCTGGGTTCGAGATACATGTCGGCTTTACATGCGTTCTGAAAGCATGTACTTCCGTGTCAAGTAAGGACACAAAATCTACTTGGTAGAGAATGTAATTCGAAGCTTTCGTCTAATTTTGGAGTAACATTTATTTATTTTATTTTGAGTTCCTTTACCGAAACACCAAGTTGTCTACGGCAACTTTTACAATTTCAATTTGACTTCGGAGTTCCGTGAAATAAACGTTCTGCAATGCAATTTTCGCTTGATAGATACATATTTTAGTGAATGATGTGTCGTGTACACATCTGCCATGATTCAAGATATGTTCATGATTGAAATCACACCCTGATGATAAAAATAGTTTGCAAACGGAATGCAGAGTAACCGTGATGCTAAAACTGCCGTGAACCGGCACCGACATATTTTCCCCACTTTTGTCGTAATGATCGCCATGGATTTTCGCTTAAAACGCCAATGGAAAAATATTACACATGGATGTCTATGTATTCTAGTTTGCAAATCTATTTCAATTTAGTACTTGAGATCGGTATAGACCGACCATTAGACACTTGTTTAAACCCTTGCATTTCTAGCTATCAAAATGTTTTTTACCCACTGAAAACGGGTCTCGCTTATGGACTAATGAAACACGACATTAATTTCCTTTCAAAGGTTTCCGAAATTTATACCATTCATTGTTTCCATTATCAAAGTCTGACCTTAAAAAAGACAGCCACCGGCTCTGAAGCTCATCGGCCTTTAAATAATAATACAATCTTAAAGGATTTAAAACCCCTCTCAGAAATAAGTGTGATCAAATAAATGATATCCTTATCACACAATACATTGCCCCGCTAAGAATGTTGTCACAATATATATATATATATATATATATATAACCAAATAAAACCATCAGAAAAACAAATTCAAACATTTTCATAAAATTTTATTTGAATAAAAAGTATCCGCAAAACTATGAGAAAGTGTAATGTCCCAGTTTTACCGGTAAAGGCATTTTTACTTTTCCTTTTGGAACTGGAGAAGAAGATGAAAATAGGTTTTTAAGGATATGACCCCGTGACCCCATTTGGGGTCATGGGGTCACGAGATCTACAATTAAGAATCCCCATTGACCAAGGAGTCTGCAAACAACTTTTTAGCTCTCTAGACCTTTAGGAACTGGAGAAGATGAAAATAGGTTTTTAAGGATGTGATCCCGGTGACCCCATTTGGGGTCACGGGGTCATGAGATCTACAATTTAGAATCCCCATTGGCCAAGGAGTCTGCACATAAAATTTCAACTCTGTGGAGTCATTGGTCCTGGAGAAGTCGAAAAAGCGAAAAGTTTACGGATGGACGGATGGTTTGACGCCGGACACCATGCCATGCCATAAGATCATCGGGCCTTACAGGCCTGATGAGCTAAACAGGTGAGATCTATATCTAGCAAGGCCTTTCTTTTGGGATTACTTATCTTAGTCTTATTGACTGAAGTGAAGAGCACATATAAGCTCACTACGATTAGTTCACTACGATAGATTTTTTTGTGACCCCTGTGATCCATATTTTGGTCACCAAATCTCCTATTGGA
Organism: Gibbula magus; assembly: GCA_936450465.1. NCBI lineage: Eukaryota > Metazoa > Mollusca > Gastropoda > Trochida > Trochidae > Gibbula > Gibbula magus. The sequence goes on along the minus strand of OW388293.1, from coordinate 15,734,771 downwards.
ATCCATTTTGGCCAATGAATATGTTCAGCATTTCAGATTTTAAAGCTTTTCATACTGATTGTCACAAGTACTGGGGTCACCCACGTCAAAGCTCACAACAAAACACTTTTCTGTTTTTTAAGTTTATTACTCACAAAAACAAAACAATCCCACTCTGTACACAACCCTTGAAAACACGACAAACATCTCATTCCAGTCCACATCTCACATCACAAGCGCACACATCATTGCCTCACTCAACCACATTCTGCAACCTTCCCTTAAGCACAATCCACATTAACAGCCTGTTTCACGTACTCACTTCGAACAATATACGACCCTCTCTCACGCAGTCGCTCACTCGTCTGCTGACACTCACATGTGCGCGGTCTCATCTCAACACGCACGCTCCGCACGTGCCATCCGCTCGTACAGTCACGCCAGACAAACAATCTGCTAGCCTTGCTTCGGCTTTCCAACACTCAAAGCGACTGACATAGTCATGTTGTGACACTGATAAAGAAGATGAAAATTGTTTGTTAAGGTCTTGACCCTACATTTCAGCTTTCTAGATCATTTGGTACTGCAGATGAAGATGAAAACAGGTTTTAAGGTTGCAACCCCTGTGACCCTATTCGGAGTCACAGGGTCACACAATTTACAATTTAGAATCCCCATTTGCCAAGGAGTCTGTATACGACATTGCGGCATTCTAGACATACTGGAGATGATCGATGAAAAATGGTTTATAAGGTACACAACATTTCTAGAGCTAGCGGTTCTTGAGAAAAATACGAAAAGGCAAAAAGTTTACAGACGGATGGGCAGACCGACGGACGGACGCCGGACACAAGTCATGATGAGATAATGTAAGAACAAGTTTGTAAATTACTATGGAACTGCTCAAATTCAAACTATTGTTAGAGTGAATCGGTCATATTTTGATGTAATTTCAATGCTGTCAGATTACACCTGTTGGCATAGGGCAGTGTAAGTTGAGACATATGCAATTATGCCTTGTGATCAATACCCATGGCATCAGTGTCGATTAATCCTGGAAACCAGAGTGCCTTTGTTCCGCTCGCATAACCGACCTGTAGGCTCTCCCGTGAAAAGTCTCGATACGCTCTAAATATAACTACCAATCACAGAAACGTCTATGGCTTTTCTATAGATCCAATCACCGCTTATCCTTTTATATTCGTCATGACATCAAGGTTTTCTTTTCAGTTCATAATTAAGGATTCAGTCATTAGGCTGAAACCTTATTGTTATTGGCTTGTTTATTATTATTTCTCGAATTTTGTGTACAGGATTGAGCCACAACGGCTGAAGCAAATGCAACTAAATTGTCCATGATGATAGCCCTTAGGAATAGCAGTGCGAAGCTTTTGGGCCCAATCGATCCAGCCATTAAAGGTCCAGTTCGAATCTAAATGTCGATTTTTAACATCCCCCCACCCCCCCCCCCCCCCCCCCCCCCCCCCCCCCCCCAGTATGTAATACCTTGGGATATAGTCATCACCTCGTCCGTCTGTCCGTCCGTAATCATTTCGTTTCCGGAGCAGAACTCGAAAACCATTTATCATATCTTTCTTAAACTTCACATATGTATTATACATTTACTGGAGTGGTGCCTTTTGATATTTTCAGATTTTTCCAAAAAAAATTGTTTTCGTTTCCATGGAAACGTGTTGAAATTGAACTCTGTTCAAAGATGTGTTTTACAAATTATGTGGGAGCGGTTGGATATGTCATCTTCTGATGACTCTTGTTACATTTTCGGACCCCCTGCACCTTTGACAATCTTCCCCCCTGAAGATACTATCAACTTAGAGCTCAAACTTGCATATATGTGCAGCTAAAGGATTGGTTATTAAACGATAGTCAAATGCATTAGCGAACTTCCAATACTTTTTTCACAGTGACTTTCAAAGTCAGGCAATTTTTGAAAATAATCATTCAAAAACCTACCCACCGAATTTAAAGATTTTTTTCAGGAGAGAAAGACAGTACCATGGTCTTTATGAATCAATAATAAAATCGCTCACGAACAGTCATTTCCGGTCCTTATAAAGAAAAACTTTAACGTTGGGACCATCATCAAACTCCACATTGAGACTCAAAACTTTTTCAAAAAGATGTGCAATAATAATACAAGCAAAAAAGTAAATCATGACGAAGTCGTAGCTCTCGTGGTTTAGCAAGTCTTTAATATGACGTGTACATATTGGGTATCAATAATCCTAGGGACATGCTAAAACCTTGCAACCTGTATTAAAAGATGCGCAATAACCATGGAAAGATGTCTTAATTCAGTACATTTAACATTATCAAACCATTCTGCGCTGAATCCTTTTATCGTCACTTGTTACTATATTGGCATTTCACCTTTTCTGTGTATATTGTCAATATCATACAGCTACCATAAATTTGTTGGTAATATATTACAACACACTCTGTTGTTCAATTATGTCTAGGATAGGTGTATCTGTCCCTGAATGTACAAACTATCGCCGTAGACGTAGATGTCAATATGGCTTAAGTTTACAGAAAACAGAAGCAAGTTTCAATGTGTTAAGAAGACTTAAGCATCCAAGATTAAATAACATTAATATATAAACAGAAATACAGAAATTTGTGAACCTTATTCATTTGGTCCTGAAAAAAGATACAACGTTTTAACTAGCCTTAGTTCGTTCGGTCGGAAAGCAACAGGGCACAAAATGTGTAGGTATATTAGAAAAGTGTAGGTGTATCAGCTGATACACCTACACTTGTAACAAAATAAAACATAGCAACGAGACCGGAAGTGGGGTATAAATAGAATTCTCATGAACAATTATCGCTCTTTCAATGCAAACAAGATGTGTTTGTTAAACAAGGATTCCCCCGGATAAACCAAAGTTATGGCCAAGGTTAAAGTTTTCTGAATATTGTCCACTGCGACAAGGACAAGGTTACAAGGTCAAATATGATGACCTCATCTGAAAGGTCTCATCACAAGGTATGCACACGCCAAGTATGAAAGCCGTAGCTCTGAGCAATCTAAAGTTATGGCGAAGGTTAAAGTTTACTGAACAGGTTTAGGATACCCCCCATATGTGTGACATGGACCCAAACTGGTTATTATACCTAAATATGGGTAATAAACTCGCCTTCTGGGGGTATAAAAAACCGTGTTTACGCCAGCGCGCTTGTCTTAATCACTGGCGCATCATGGTACGTTGTTATCCTTATTCTCACACCTTCCCCTAACCTTCCCTGATAGTTTAAATTACTCGTACACGTCGCTTTGTCTGCGCCTACCAGTTTTTCCGAGACCACCCTCTCTCATTTTACCTTCATTTCCGGCCTTTTCACCGTAATTTCGACTAGTTAATACACAATTTTCACTCACGTGGTAAATCAGCCTCCCCTCTCTTCATAGCAAGCGGAAGTTTCTTTGCAGCGCCCTCTCCAGCCTAGCAAAGGGAGGTTATAGTATCGTACCGCTAAAAATTCTATGAATGTACGATAGCACAGGGAGACCATAATACTTCATTTTCTAATCGAAACTGGTTCACGGGGCTCGTTGCGCTTGCGTTACAGTTATTGCTAACTGAACCAGTCCCTTTTCATTTCATACCTTCTGCGATGTGCATTTGAATTGTTTCGAAGTATTATTTTGAATTAAACACCTCTTTCAATTCATTTCATTTTTCTGTTACGAATTTTGAGAATATAACAGGCGTCCAAAAGGAAATGCAGCTGCTTACAACATGAGGATTTCTGCAAAACTCGCCAAACAATGGTATATATAAAATTTCTTCACGAAAATATCCCCAAAAAACTACTGCAACTCTGATTGATTTAGGGCACTTAAAACCAAAGGCAACTTTTTTTATGCACTGGATGTGCAGCTTATGCAAATGAACACTTAATTGAAACTGTCATTGATCCACATGACGATGCCATAAATTTACTGACCTCAGCTGCTGACAAGGGACTTGTAACTTCCGATTCCTTAACAAAGTTGTGCGCGTTAACTGGTAAACTCTTCTCCCAAGATATTAAGCAAATTGATATCGTAAAAAAATCAATATCTTTCGAAAGAGTGCATTGAACAGTTCAACATTCTGTCATGGTTGACCGCCAGAAACACTCCCCTTCTAACTTTGCTCTCTTCAATTACCAACGTGGACATCACTGACCTTGGTAATTCCAATAAAACCAAAGACTTGCTCACATTTTGCAGAATAATTGAGAATGTTTATTTTCTAAAGGCTGCTATAATAGCTCCTGTAGCATTTCTAGTGGGTATGCTGAGTTACTTCCAGACGGGTTCAAAGTCAGCACAGTCATTATATGCCAGCACAGCTCCATGTGGTTCGTATAAAACAATGCAAAAATGGTTTGACAAAGGTGCATTGAAACCCAATGTTTGCCCAACAGATGGAAGCATCACCGCATACTTTGACAACAACCAGGTCCTTGGTAGGAATTGGAGAGTGACTCTTAACTTTAAGAGCAAGTGTTCAATAATGAAAAACATTATGTATATCAACCATCCACTCAATAACCTTCAGAAACACGTGGCATTCTCTCCCTATCAATGGTTACATGGTCCTGTAAATGACAATCTCTCTTCACAGTTAACAGAACTTAGCGCTGTTTGCAGATGTATTCTTAAGCCCTTTGTTGAGGAATTAACTGTGAAAACCTTGGTTACTGTCAGGGAAAGTTTGACAATGTCCGACGGTGTCCTTCAGGATGACATAGATCATAATATTCTGAGTGCTGTACATAGGTCCTTTAAAACTGCCACAGATCCGTATGACTTTGTCCAAAGCTGCAATCCTCCTTCTCCTCCCACTACTGTTTTAGGAGACCCTATCATGTTAAATCCGGCCGGATATGATAATCTATCCACGATTCTATCCACACTTAAGAAGGAGACAGGGGTGGGTACGGAACGTCAGCGGATCGCAGGAGGCTGTGACGGAATCAGTAGGATAATTGACAATTGGTATAGTTGCCAAAAGTTTGATACTGTGATAAAGACAGGTCAAGCCAAATTTACACAACACTTAGAAACTGTGCACATGAGGTCCAAAGAAAACGCAGTTCAATATAAAAAAAAATCCCTCACATTCTTCTTCTCACAGGTGCCGGGCACATTGAAATGAACATTCTTAAATCCCTTTTTAAGGTTTTGTGGCTGCCCTACCTAAAGCACGTTGCCATACTTTGTGGTCATAGAACCCCACACGCACTGTCGTTTGCACAGTCATTTTCCAACCATCATAAATCTTGGCAAATCTTTTTGATTTCCTTCAGTCGAGTCGGCGATAGTTTCAGTGCACAGCAATTTTAGAGCGTTACCACATCGGAGTTTCATTAAGCTCATATTTGGTCGTCTGGACGTAAGTACAGTATTGCCTTTAGTTTCATTATTGGCTGTTATACATTTGTTGGGATAGTTTTTGGTCATAAATAATTTGAATAATAGTAGGCGCCTAGTGGCAGCTCTTTGTGTGTGTAGACGTGAAGACGTCGTACTGAGGACAGTACCTCAGGAGTAGTCGTGACGACGACGTGTGTAGTCTGCAGTGTTGGGACTGATTGATGGTATCCAGGGAGTGACCTTGCCAGGTTGGTGTGTATCCCGTGGATGACCCGAGCCAGTCGCCGCCTGTTACGTGTACGGAGTGTGTACTCCATGTGTTGTACACTAATGTGTGTACCAGGACTGGGAGGACCCAGTGGTGTCCGAGTCAAGGGTGGCGACGCATTCTTGATCCTCCATTACCCCATGTGTACGACATGGACGTGACACTGTTACATCATATACTGAACATTTTACTCAGTTGACCATTCCCATCAATTCATTGCTATATTACAAATATGGTTGTACGAATCATTAATGTAATTTGCCTTGTTGAGAAAGTAGAGTGAAGTTGACACCTGGTAATTTGTAATATGTAATAATAATTAGTATAATTTTTTAAGTAACAAAAATATAGGTAGTTTTAGTTAGCCTTTTGTATTGTATTTACCGCGTGAGATAAAGGGTGAGTGTGAGTTCCTTGTGCGTGTAGGATGAATCTGTCGTGTAGTGAAGTATGTTGAGAGTAGGGTGTATGAGATGAGGTGAGGTGAGTTGGGGTTTAACGCTGCTTTCAAGAGTATTTCACTTATATCGCGGCTGCTAGTATTATGGCAGGGAGAAAGCCTGCAACGCCATGTGGCTATGCATTGTGGTGAAACCTGCGAGCATCGGCTGGAACTAGCGAACCATGGGTGGTACTACGTTGAAATTCAATGTAGCATTGCACCCAAACCTTACTGCGTGTAGAACAGTTCTCTACTGCAGACAAAGTTGCCGTGCCCCTGGCGGGATTAGGGTGTATGAACTTGAGAGGTGAATGAAGGTGTGGAGAGGTTGAATGTAATGTGTATTTGGGAGTAGAGTGTCTTAGTTATCAAGTGTGAAAGTGAGTGCATGTGGTGTGAAACGAGGGTGTTTTGTTATTTCCTTTTGTGAATAAATTTATTGTTGTATCTTCCCTATCCGTTGTGTTTTGGTGTTGATGTTGACACTCTAGGGCTATTCCGTGACATTTCGGTGGAGAATCCGGGTATTATTTAAGGTTGCGGAATAATCCTGTTGTTGTCTTCAGCGACATCACATCGTGTAGTGCTAACTGTTTTTTATGTCCTTGTTCCTTAGCTGACTAGGTACTTAAGTCTTACATAGTGCTTTTTACGGGTGATTACTTCTCTGCAGAGTGCCAGTTTCTCATGGAGTCAGTGCTCAGGACTTGGATCACAGTGAACACGAGGAACAGTTGGTATTTACTGATGTGAACATTTCTGTGTGTATTTGATCTTTGGCATTACTATTGACATTCATCATGGATGTGGAGAAAATTAAGAATCTTGGAATCAGTCTCGGTTTAGAGGGAGTTGATCTTAAAGAATTTATTCAACAGCAAATTTCAGATTTCAAGGAGATAGCTAATTTCGAGCGTGAGGAGCGACAGCAAGAACGTGACGAGAAGCAGAGACGACGTGAGTTGGAAGAAAGACAGAAACAACGTGACTTCGAGTTGGAGAGGATGAAGCTGGAAGAAGTTGAGAAGGAAAAGATTTGACAGTTTCAACTGGAACAAACGAGGTTAGAAAATCAAAAAGAACTTGAAATGATTAAGCTTAAAGCACAGGAATTAGCAGTAAAGAACGAAGTTGGTGAGAAGAACTTAGACTCAAGTCATGTCTCTTCATCTCATATGTCAACTTAACCTAAGATTAAGATGCCATATTTTGAAGATACTAAGGATGACATGGATGCTTATTTTCGTAGATTTGAACGTGTTATGCAGACACAGGAATGTGCGGAGGCGGCCTGGTCAACACATCTTGCAGTCTTGCTGAGAGGTTAAGCCTTGGAGGTTTATGTACGCTTAAGTCGAGAGGAAGCAAAAAACTACGTTCAGGTTAAAACGGCACTATTGAAAAGGTATGACCTGGCTGAGGATTGCTTCCAACGTAAGTTTAGAACGTGTAGGATTGAGCATGGGGAAACTTTCACTCAGTTCTTGCAGCGGTTGCAGAATTATTTGACACGTTGGACCTAGCTTAGTGATACACCCAAAACATTTGAGGGCTTGCAGGTTTTTTTTTATTGAAAGAACAAATTTTGAATGTTGCTAATAGAGACATAGCCTTGTTTTTGAAGGAGAGACTACCAAGAACCGCAACAGACATGGCGACACTGGCTGAGCAGTATCAAGAGACACGTCATGGATGGTTCCTGTCAACTGGACCTAAGAAGTTTGGGAAAGATGGACATGGAGAGAAACCTGGACCAAGTGGAAAGGATGCAAGTTGACCAAACAGAACTGGCAAGGACACTCAAGCTAGAGCACCTGTCAATTTCATCCCACTCATGAATAGAGAATGCTATCGATGTCACAAGAAAGGTCACTTGGCTAGGGATTGTAAGGCAAAAAAAGTGGCATGTTGTGAATCTCAGGAAGATAAGCCTTGTTCCGTAAGGCCAATTAAATTCATTGCAGCTTCTTTCAGGGGTGAAGATGTGAGAGTATTACGAGATACTGGATGCTCCTCAGCGTGTATCAGAAGGTCCTTATTACCAGAGTCTAGTGTCCTGGATCATGAAGGCATGTACAAGGTATAGACAACGTAGAAAGATATGCTCCAATGGGAAAGATCTTTGTGAAGACGCCTTACTTCACTGGTGAGACCGGGATGATGGTATTTGATAATCCATTGTATGATTTGATTATAGGAGATTTACCAGGAGCCAGGGAAAGGGATGACCCAGATCCAGAGTGGACACAACTGGAAATACAGGAAGTAGCAGCGGTGGAAACAAGAGCTCAATGGAAGGAAAAGCAGAGACCGACTTAACCCTTTAAGACCCCACTTGTGGATTGTGAGAATGTGGATGAGGAAGTTATGAAAGTGGAAATGAACTTATTGAGATGTTAGCCACACTTAAATATTAATATATTACATACCCGTTTAACCTTTATCAAAGAACGAACGATATATACCCCTAGGTGTGTAATCCAAGAGGTAACCGTTGAAAGTACGTTTTGTTATGTAAAAAGTATATCTCTAAAAAAGGGTTTGTTTTTTACACTATCACCCTCCTCAATCCTTCAAATAAAAATGTAAAATAATTTTAATGGTTAGAGTATTCCATGCATATCCATGTTCATATCTCCAATGATTGAAAGGTGTTATCTTGAAATAAAATTTCCATTAATATGTGGCATTTTTATACGAATATGGATAATAAGGTGGTGTGTAATGTAAATATATGTATAATTTTGTCATAAATGAAAAAGTTAAGAGAATAATTGAAATAATAGCAGTGTTCATATCCAAACCAAAGTTGTTTTATAATAAATTTAATTTCAAACACCCTAACACATGCTATCGAATATAACTTATCATTTAGCACTCAACAAATGCCAAATTAGGTTTTGTTTAAAAACCCGTTTTGCTAATACAGTAAAAATATGTCTCTTTTCGGCTTTCATATTATAGAGGCAACCAAAGAGTGGACCAGCATAACCTCCCTTTGCTAGGCTGGAGAGGGCGCTGCAAAGAAACTTCCGCTTGCTATGAAGAGAAGGGATGCTGATTTACCACGTGAGTGATAATTGTGTATTAACTAGTCGAAATTACGGTGAAAAGGCCGAAAATGTAGGTAAAATGAGAGAGGGTGGTCTCTGAAAAACTGCTAGGCGCAGACAAAGCGACGTCTACGAGTAATTTAAGCTATCAGGGAAGGTTAGGGGAAGGTGTGAGAATAAGGACAACATGATGCGCCAGTGATTAAGACAAGCGCGCTGGCGAAAACACGGGTTTTTATACCCTCAGAAGGCGAGTTTATTACCAATATTTAGCTGAAGATGTCCACTGCGACAAGGACAAGGTTACAAGGTCAAATATGATGACCTCATCTGAAAGGTCTCTTCACAAGGTATGCACGTGCCAAGTATGAAAGCCGTAGCTCTGAGCAATCTAAAGTTATGGCCAAGGTTAAAGTTTTCTGAAAATGTCAATTGCGGCAAGGTCAAGGTCACAAGGTCAAATATGATGACCTCATCTAAAAGGTCTCATCACAAGGTATGCACATGCTAAATATAAAAGCCCTAGCTCGGAGCAATCCAAAGTAATGGCCAAGGTTAAAGTTTTTGTCCACTTGCCCCACTTGAGTGCTCTGCGTCAAGGTAACAGCTTCCCAAACAAACAGCAGATGGCTTACCAGGAACGGCTCTGTTCAACTCACGCTTCATTCAACCTACAGGAGACAATTCATCATTATCATGAACGAGGTAGTGATGTCCATGTGCTGTTTCTTGATAGTTCAAAAGCTTTTGACAGTGTATGGCATGATGGTTTAAGGAAGAAGTTATATGACGGTGGAGTGAAAGGAAAGCTGTGGACTGTTTTAGACAAGCTTTATCAAGATATGGAGAGCTCTGTGCTGATGGGCAGCATGCAATCGAGGTGGTTCACTCTTCAACAAGGTGTGCGTCAGGGTGGAGTATTGTCTGCAAGGTTATATCTCCTGTACATAAACCAACTCTTAGATAACATCACAGAATCGAGGAAAGGTGCCATGATCATGGATTTGAACACAGGAAATCCAACCCAGGCTGATGACGTAGCCCTTGTGAGCTCTTCTACCACTAACCTCAGCTCCCTTTTGAGAACAGCCGAAGACTACAGTAGGTTGTAGCGTTTCACATTCTCATCAACCAAGAGTGAGTGTGTTACATTTAGAGTAGGCGGAAAATCCAAAACTGCTGAATGTGAACTGTCCCTGTATGAACGTCCTTTACCTTCAGTTAACACTGTTAAACATGTCAGCATCATTCTCTCTGATGGATTTCATTCAATAGAAAGAACACTTGACGCATGTGCTAAGTTGAGATCGTATGCTTACTCAATGTCCCGTAAAGTACTGAATCCATCTCTTGTGTCCCCTATGGTTTGTCTGAAACTAGTCCAGAAAGTAGCTCTACCAAGGTGTCTTTTCGGATGCGAGTTGTGGAACTCACTTAACCAGACTGAGGTCCTCATGCTAAAACGTGCTTACAGACACGTAATAAAGACAATCCAAGGCCTCCCAAAGAGAACTAGAACTGACGTGTGTTTAGGCCTTCTGGGTGTACTGCCTGTGGAAGCAGAAATAGATAAAAAGAAGTTGTTGTTTGCTGGAAACCTGATAAACATGAACTCATCCTACCTCCCACACCAGGTGTTTTTGACAAGGCTAATGTGTGCTGTTCATGATATGAGTGCTCAACCCAGAGGTTTCATTCCTGATCTGACGAGGCTCCTTCAAAAGTATCAGATCAAATATGTGATGGACAACTTCTTGTCAACTGGAGTATTTCCACAGAAGACTTCGTGGAACCGAATAGTAAAGATCGCAGTTTGGAAATTCCATTCCTCAAGTTGGGCTGATAGGGTGGCAGTTGATCCAGATCTCCAGTGGTTCTCACATACACACAGTACCCTGTGTGTTCATCCAGCATGGACTCTGTCTCAGGAAGACCACTTTTACCGAACCTCGTCTAAGTTTATGGTTCAGATATGTTCCAGAATCAGAGACATTAAAGATGCGGTGTACCTGTGTGAGAAGTGTGGACAGACTTAAAGTGATCCCTGTGTTCATGCTGTCGTACAGTGTGATAACTTATCACCCCTGAGAGATCAACTTTGGTGTGAACTGATCAGTATTGGACCTGTGGACTTCAGTGTATGGTTCCATAACTTGTCAGACATTGAGATGGTGTTGTGTCTCCTGTCATGCAGACCTCATTACACACTGAATGCGGTAGAACAGAGAACATTTACAAGGGTGGCTGTACAGTACATCCACCTGATGTGCAGAGAAGTCACACAACACTGACCAGTGAATCCAGACCTCTGAAAGACATTGTGTAACATAATGTAACAAATATGTAAATTTTACTCTTTCAATTTGTGCTTTGTACTCTGTCAATTGCGGCAAGGTCAAGGTCACAAGGTCAAAAATGATGACCTCATCTCAAAGGTCTCTTCACAAGGTATGCACATGCTAAATATAAAAGCCCTAACTCTGAGCAATCCAAAGTAATGGCCAAGGTTAAAGTTTTTGTGGGCAAACACAACGACCGACAGACGGACGGACTGACAGACGGACAGGTGACAAACAATATACCCCCGGAATCTCCGATTTGGGGGCATAAAAAGCATGAAATACAATTTGAGGCAATTAGGACGAGACTGGACTGTTTCGCTAGGCCCGTTTACACAGACAAAAAGACCGTTGTGCGACCAAAAAACATAACAGATCGCCGTTGGACGCTTAAGCTAAGCCAGAATGGTTGCTAAGGTCGTTGGGAGGTGGCACAAGGGATGTTGAGACATCGCGATTGATCGCGGAGGACGCCGAGGACGCTAAAAAAAATTGAACATATTCAAAACTTCCGCACAGGGATCGCCGACGATTCTGGTCGCTCAACGGTTGCTCCAATGAGGCAGAAAGGTCGTACAATGGACGTTCTAAGGTCGCTCAATGATCGCCATGTAAGAAATTCGCTAAGGTTGGGCGATGCCTCTGCCTCCCTTGTGCCTTCCTACTGCGTCCTCTGTGCAATCAGAGCCGTTTATATCACGACCGTTCTGCCTTCATGCAGCGACCACGACAACCTTTTTGCGACCATGACGAGTTGTGTGCCTTCCTTCTGCATTCACACAGCCTTCTGTGAGCGTCCTCGTAAATTCTCCAAACAATAGATGGTCGATTCTCACATGTTTCATTGTTTCTGTTGGCAAATCATTGATAAGACTAACTTAGGCTATGGCACCAAAAAGGAGCAAGACAACAGAAAAGTCAAGCAAATAAAGATGTATAAACTGACTTGTAAAGAAACGCCATCACATATTAAACAATAACAATGGAATGCTGCTGTCGGATAAAGTCGATTTTAAATGTCTTTGATAATAAAAAGTTTTATAAAGAAGAACGCACAATTTCATTTATTCGGGTTTGATACTTTTATCATGATCTTTATTCAAACACATACGGGGTGTTGGAAAAGCTTTTTCAACATGGATTTTGGGCCCGAATGTTGGGTAATTTTGTTTACAAAATTACGAAATACCGAAAATTAATTAATAAAGGATGTTTGAGACCTATTTTATCGCTTCAATTCTAAACTCTAAAATTGAAGCTTCGTCACGGTAGGTCATCGTTAAACAAGCCAAAAAGTCCCTTTTTACTCTCCTATATCTCCCCGTTAAGAAGATTTTAAAAGGAGACTAGTTTTTAGAAGGCATGATTTTCAGAAATATGAACAGATAATGTTTCATAACTTTTAATTTAACCCATTTGACTTCTGGAGAATGATGAAGCCCTGTTTCATTCGTATGTTATCCCGTGGATTTAATAATTTCATATATTTTTGTATATTTATTTCTTTAGTTTTTAAGAAAATATATCATATTCCTCTGCAAACAACACTGACCATGTTGTTAAGCACCAGAGCTTGTTGTCTGTTATTGCAGCAGCAAAAGCTAATTGGTTGGTTATTTTTGACTGTTTGAATGGGACTGGAATAAATTGAGACTAATGCAGCTTATTATAGACCCAGTCTATCCTGGTTGCCGAACATACCCAGGGATCACTGAAGCATTGTTCAGGTATCGCAGAGGAGGCAGAAGTGTTGCTGCATGGTCGGCCAACTGTCGCAATAGTCGTCAATGGTAGCAAAGCGAAGGCACAGAGGAGGCACAGGGGTGGATGACGGGTTGTACGGGGATCGCCCTTGAAGGCAGTGTGGAGGCTCCGTAAACGTGAAGGTCATTCGTCATTGAAATAACCGTTATTTGCATTTTAGGTCGTACAAAGGACGCACGAAGATCGCATTAGCATTTACACAGAAACGGGATTTCGCGAAATCAGCCGACCATTGAGCGTCCTATCAATTTTTTTGGTCGCTCAATGGTCGTACGAAGGACGCGGCTCTGTGTAAAGGGGCCTTAAGCAAGTGCGGCACTAACGTACAACCTCAGCTTCAAAGTCATTGTTTAAATCATAATTTACCTCCGTATTTGTTTACGCCAAGGAATTTATAAACACGGTTTGCCATTGGTGTGCTATAAGCTAGGGGGACTTTCCACTAACTTTTGTGTGAATCCATTGCATCGAGATTAACCCATCGCATCGCGTTTTTGGACGGGAAATAATCCAAGGGTTCTGTTTAAAAGTGAAGCGAGCGAAACAAAGTACCCTTCGGTAGATTTTCGAAGCTCTCTTAGTGCTAATATAGTCGTAAGTCAATGTTAATTTATGGCACTTACGACTACCTTAGCGCTAAGAGAGCTTCGAAAATATCGACGCAGCGTTTCGTGGTGTCCTGGTTTCCAGGATGGTGTCAATTGTGAAACATGTTTTATGTCCGCGAATCGGCATACCAAAACTATAACAAGGGAAATAACATTTGATTGGTGAGTGATATGCCTCTGAAACTTCACGTGTGCATCTATTGTGATGAGACCTTTCCGAAGAGGTCATAATTATTGACCTTGACCTTGGCACAGAAACCATTTTTTTAAAAACTTAACATTGGTTTGACTGGTAACGGATAGCACTAGTCCATCTTTTCTGATGAGACATTTCAGTTGAGGTAATCATTATTGACCTTGTGACCTTGACTTTTGGCATAGGAATCTTGACCATTTATTTTAATTGGTCAGTGATAGGTCTTGTATTCATGACATATGTATCTTTTGTGTTGAGACATTTTTGATTATTTCATAATTATTGGCCTTGAGGTTGACCTTGGCGCAGAAAGTATTTTTTAACAACTTAAACATCGGCCTTAAACTTTTGAATGGTCTCTAATAGGCTTGTGAAACTTGAAATGTGCATCTAGTATAAGAGGTTTCAGGTGAGGTAAACTTCTGACCTTGACCTTGGAACAGGAAGAAATTTTCGAAACTTTTAACATGGCCGTTACTTTGATTAGACAAAGATAGACCTATCATACTTGGCATCCATATTAGATAAGATAATCATTTACTTTGAGAACATCACCTTACTGCACTTTAAAATGAAACATGCCTTCCTTTGACCACTCAATAATGTAACAAAGGAGGTTTAATATCATTAATACGTATATGTTTGTGCATCAACGTTATGGGTGTCAATTCGTAAGTTGAATCAAAACGTATAAAGTAATTAAATCTGACTTGTTCATGTCATCATACGTGGCTTAGCGGTTCATTTTAATCATTTTATCAGTGTACGTACATGTATGTATTTGATTAATGGTTTTAGTATATCATGGACGTTCAAAGTACTAATTCGACTGTGTCCTAAATGATGTCACTGGCTTGTTAGGCTTTTAAATGACGATCAAATAGCACTATGACAATTCGATTGTACAGGGACCTCGCTAACATATAACATGTGAAATAACTTGATTTTTGTATGAGTGTGTTTGCAGAGGCAGGTTCCCTATGATAGAACACATAAACGACACCATCAGCTGTCAATAAAGGACAACTATTTAAGAAATAGATTTCATAATGTGTTTGTTCACTGGCTTATAAACGGTTTGAAAGGTGCACGTTAAACTCAGTCTAGTAAACATTAAATCTGTTTCTTATAAATTCAATATTTGCAATTTCAGCGATTTAATTAGTAAAAACACTTTGGAAAATGAAAAAAAACTCTGAAAAGGTGTACAGTACATGAACAACAACAAATATTCATGCGCTAAGCTCCGCCCGCAAAAATACCGCATCACTTATGTGACACCACGCGCAAAAACGTAGTTCACAGGAAACATGATTAAAATATTTACTTTTTGGCTCTAACATGCTGTATTAATCTTACTTTCAGTTAAACTACAAATAGAATTCGTGTTGTAAGGTTTTAAGAGCATGTGATAGCGGCGTCATAATTGCGCAATGATACAGTGATAAAATAGTCCTGCAGGTTATTGTGTATAAACGTCAAAGTGTGAAGGTTATCATTTTCTGCTGTCAATCCCTTGTTTATGAGAATGTATACCGGTCACATGACCTTGTTTAATCCACACAGCAGCGAGCATATCGCGTAAATTTGAAAGTCTGAATTTATTGCATAATAACTGTTACGGGGTGTGTGTCTCTTCAATCACTACATGCATATGTGTGGCTATGCTTCCGGGTGTCACCTCAACTGTAGAAGATACACAGACGGTCCATGTGAAACATGATGTGAAGCATGAGCTGCACAAACATACAATGTACATGTAATTAGTCTGGATGTTCCCTGTGGCCCCAGGAGGAGTGATTTAGTGTTGTGTGAGTTCGTGTAGGGTGGGCGACTGATTAACTTTCTGTCGGTACGGCATTACACGTAGCATAAGGTAGCAAATTGAATGTTTCCCTATTATTTTATTACAATAAAAACGTGAAAAGTAATTAGGTGTATCCTTAGATTATAAAAAAATAGATCCTAATATCTGTTATGGTTTTTTCCCCATTTCATTTGATGTCATTGCCAATATTCCCTTGCTTTAATGAATATGACTGTACTGTGTGGCATGTGTGAATGTGAATGTTTTTTAGCCACCAACAATTAACAAGGAAGAAAACAAAAGAAAATTACTTATTTTACACAAAACATTGTATTGGTTTGGTGTGTTAATGTTTATATAAGGAATACATGTAGTTCTTTAGGTTTCAACACCGCACAAAATCTCTTCGATATTATTGATATTATTCAAGTTGGTGGACATATGTCAGTTTATCATAGATAAAATTGAAATCAAATTCATTATTGGTTAATCTGGAATATAAGTTGATTGATAACATTAAATGAAATAGCTCCGGCATTTATACCAGTTTAACTTTCACCTTTCAAAACGTTTATAAGCCAGTGAACAAACACATTATGAAATCTATTTCTTAATTAACTGTACCCAGCTGCAAACTGTTCTACAATATTTCACGCACGCATTAACATAATTTAAACTAGATTTCTCTATTAACTTAGGTTAATTCATTCCAAATGTCACAATTCTAAAATAACCAATCTACATCTCGACTTCAAAATCACCAAATGTTGTTAACCTTGTTGGCAGTTCAATAAAGAACATGGGTATTTAAAAAAACATAAATACAATGTATGGCATGCCATAAAGCGAGGGAAAATACAAAGGTTTTTTTAACAATTTTCATACATGAAAATCGGCATAACTTGCAAACATTGAAAACGCAATGATACGAAATATATGAAATGAAAGAAAATAGTGTGCTTGATAAAAGCTGTAAACAAAATGAGAGAACAATATATTTGAGAGTCCGGGGGAAATGGTCTGTCGTTAAAACTCGTGACATGTGGGTTGTAGAAATCTGATAGTTTGTAAACATCACTAATGTCTTCACGTATTCATTATTATTCATGTATTTTGTCATTAGTTGTATCAATTGCGCAATTCTATTTCACCCCAGACTTTCATTTCTTGCATGTATGTCCGCCTCGACAACACAATCAATGGGGGCTCTTAAATATTCTCAAATTATCATGATTAAAAAAGTTTATTTATTTACTATTCAGTTGTTTATTGAAATTATAATCCATTTGTTTAAATGGCTTAAATAATGGCAATAACAACATTTTTGCTTTAATAATTATAAAGATATAAACCACGCTCGTCCACTAAATCATACCAATCATTGTTAAATATCTTATTTTTCTTTAATGTTGAGTATGTGTTTTGTATTTCAATTACTGGAAATAAACAAAAACGATTTAGACATCTATAATTTAAAAAATATCAATCAGTAACATAACACTTTAGCTTCATGTCCTTCAATAGTTACATGTACAACTGTTAGGAAGAATCCGACATTTTATTAAGAAATAGATTTCATAATGTGTTTGTTCATGATCACTTGCTTATAAACGGTTTGAAAGGTGCAAGTTAAACTGGTATAAATGCCGGAGCTTGTCGACGGCATTTATACTACATTTTAACTTGAACTTTCAAACCGTTTATAAGCCAGTGAACAAACACATTATTAAATCTATTTCTTATTAATTAAAATCTTGAAATTTAAGCAATTTCTTATCAGTAAATAAACTTTTGAATATAAAAGATCTATGCAAAAAGTGTACAGTGCATGATAAAACAAATGTTTAGTATTGTCTTGTAGGTCCGGCGCTAAGCTCCGCCCACTAATACCGCATCATGTACATGTATGTGTCACCACGCGCAAAACGTAGTTCACAGGAAATATGATTTAAGTATTTAATTTTTGGTTCTAACATGCTGTTCTAATCAAGCTTTCAATCAAACTAAACTTATAATTCACGTTGTAAGGTTTTTAAAAAGTTTAATCAAGAAAAGAGCATGCGATAGCAGTGTATTAATCCATGGTGATGACGTCACTCTATTGTGTTAACAGTGGATTATTTTTAAGAATCTACTGGTCATTGACTAATCCAGTCAGGAGGGTTGTCAGGTTTTGACATTTTCGTAATGGCTCACACAGTAATTTGTTCAAGAATGATGTATTTGTCTTAGTATATCTTATTATAATCTTAAAATATCTGACTATTTTTGTAATGTCTGACCCGGGAATCGAACATGTAACCCTTTGACTGTTACGCAGCGCCCTAACCTATTAGGCTACCAGGCCTGCTGGTAATCATTTGATTGTTTGTCAGTAAGATCCCTGCATTCTAAACAAGAATGGTAAAGTGTGAAACGCATTGGGATCGTGCTGAAACACATGAAATGCAGGAGTTTGGCTGTCAGTCAAATCGCTTTGCGTGGAAGATTTGCGCCATGCACGTGCGTGGAAGAATCCCTTTCATAAGGGTCGAAGCTACGTGTACCATATCCGATGAATGGGCACCGAAATTTGCAAAATAATATTTTTTTAGGTTACATAATTGAAATATATTGTCTATAATGCTAGGTAATCACATATGTATGTTTCGTGACGTCATACATGGATTAAGATGGAGAATGCATTCGGAGCCGTGGATTCGTTAAAAATAATCAACTCGCCCCTTTGGGGCTTGTTGATTATTTTTAACGAATCCACGGCTCCGAATGCATTCTCCATTACATAATTGCGCAATGATACAGTGATAAAGTAGTATCACAGGTTATTTTTTGTAAACGTCAGAGTATGAAGGTTATCCTTTTCAGCTGTCAATAATGTGTTTATAATAATGTATACGGGTCACATGACCTTGTTTTAGTCCAAACAGCAGAGAGTATATCGCTTACATTTCAAAGTCTGCATTTATACTGAAATGAAGTGAAGCTTTATTTTGAATGCATAATATATTGATTGAAGACAACTGATTTCCCCGTCTATAAATGAATATTACAGTCAATTCCGGCATAATGCAGTTATCTCCCCTTGTTTGATGATAAAATATCCATGTTTGAAATAAACACTGCAATTTTTAGAGCTCACAGTGGGAAGGCAGCAGGCGTAGATGACATTCCAGTCGAAGTTCTTAAAGGGAAATCTATAAAAGCTGTTTAATGTGTGTTTTGATACCGGAAGAATACCTCATACATGGACAAAAGGAATCATCAACCCTATTCCGAAGTGCTCGACTCTGGATCCAAGAGACTATTTGCTATAGAGAAATTACCCTAACTACAGCCATATACAAGCTCTACTATAGCGTTTTCAACAGTAGACTACAGGACTGGGCAGAAGGCAACAATATTCTCCATGAAAAACGGATTTCGTAAAAGCGGTCCACTCTTGACCATAAACATACATTGACATCAATTATTGACACTCGCAAAGGTAAAAGAAAATCTACGTTCGTTGCCTTTATTGACTTCAAAAAGGCTTATGACTCCATTGATAGAGGTGTCATGTGGAACAGGCTGGTCGAAACTGGAGATCATGGGAAAATGCCATTGGCGGTTAAATCTTTGTACAGCCAGGTACAGTGCTGTGTAAGAATAAAACGGGTTATACTCATCTTGGTTAAAGGTAGCTCGTGGTCTGAAGCAAGGGTGCCTACTTTCACCTTTATTATATAACTTAGACATAGCTGATTTACTTCAGATGTTGAACAGCTCGACGTTGGAAACTTGATCGACGACAAATGTGTTACTGCTTTGGCTTATGCTGACGATCTAGCCCTAGTGGCTGAGACAGAGGATGATCTCAAGCTGCTTCTTGATGTAATACAAATTCATTAACAGTTAATTCAGTGAAATAAAAAAAAACAGTGCATTTTCGGAACCAATCTACTCCAAGGTCAAACCAGGCATTCAGGATCGGTAATTGACGATGGGCAATTCTGAACACTTAGATTACCACGCCATGGGTAAGATTGCTGCCAAATCTGCGGGACGAGCCCTAGGATTGCTGATTTCCAAATCTAAAGCGATGAGTGGTATGCCATATAAACTCACCTGCAAAAGAAACGTCCACATACAAAATACAAGATGTTTCAATCGACGGGCGATAAATACGACTGAAACAGCCTTACATCATGTCTTCAGAACCGAACAATATTAAATATGAATTTTCAAAACATTATCTATTCATAACTCTGAGAAACACAAGTTTTAAGAAATGGTCGTTATGGAATCTCCTTAACTAGAAGCCTCCAAAAAACAATTTTGGCTTGTTTTGTGACGTCCTACAGTAATGACTTGCAACAAATTTAAATCAAAGAAGGTTATTTATGTCGAGGATATCTTTAATTAATTAAATATCTACTTTTTCAATGTTTTAAACTTAAATATCAAATATTGTGGGCCAAAAACATCTTTAAGAAGCGATTTTAGCACCCCATGTGTATTTGAACAGATGTAAAAATAAAAGAAGCATACTCTGATGTCTGAAATTGTGAATACTTCTATACAAAACATGTGGCTACCAAATACATTCAAAATCTACTTTCTCCGACATCAATATTTCATTTTATACTGTTTTCAAAATGTGGGGACGTTTCTTTTGCACGTGAGTTTAGTTCCTTTAGTAAGCTTTATGATACCATGATATGGTCTACGCTTAACTATGGAGCTCTGATCTGGGGAACTCAAGATATATCGGCCGTGAAGGCTGTCCAGAATAGAGCACAACGTTTTTTCATGGGTCTGGGTAAATATGCCCCAAACGCTGCCATCAACGGTGACAGGAGTTGGAAACCAACTTATGTTAGTCAATGGTCCTCTGTAGCAAGACAATGGTGTCGTTTTGATAATATGCCAGATCGATTAAACAAGCATGTTTTTAATTTAAACTTAATTCTAAAACAAGGAACTGGAACTCCAGGGTACGTAGTAAATGGACGTCATTGGCTGTTCAAGGCACTACGCCTGACGGTAATCACATGGACAAACGTAAGTTTGTTGCTGACGTCGAAAACCATCTGATGAAGGAATACCTGGAGAAATGGACGACAACGTTACACAATGAAGGGGGTCGAGAGGGAAGAAACGAACGCAGGATTTACATAATATTTAAATCTGAATATCACAGCGAACCATATTTAACCAGACATATGCCAAAATTACACAGATCAGCACTTGCGAAATACTGTTGTGTAGTCGCCCCGATAAAGATCGAGACAGGAAGATATGTTTTTGTTTTACATGAAAAGATCAGGTAGAAGTTGAAGCACATGTGTTCTTTTACGTATACACTGCCCCGTCTATGATGACCTACGTACAGATCTTATTTCTTATTGCAAAATTTTAGTGAATCAAGAAGCAAGACGTAGAAATATTTTATATAAATAATTGTCTCTCATAATTCTTATACAAGAATGACCTGTATATACTCATATCCTTTTATATGAATGTGTTTTTACTTTGTATGTATTTATTATTTATATTTTACTAGCATATTATTAGCGTGTCATTGACACTCATGTGTATTCAATTATGTTAATTGATGCACATACCGTTGACTAACAACCCGTTGTAGGTATTTCCTGTGTGAAGGGTCAGTCAAACCATAAATTAATAAACTATTATAAAAGTCAACATTTCAAACTAAACCAAAGTCAATAAAATAGAAATATTAATATTTCATGATATAAGCAAACTTCGACAAAGTCAATACATATTTCCAAAGTCAACATAAGTCAACAATTCGCTTAACTCAAAATATCTTTTATAAAAGTCAACATTTCATCAAAGTCAATATGTGATTAAAGTCAACATTTCACTAAATTCAAAATATCTTTTTCAAAGTCAACATGTCACCAAAGTTAACATTTTATATAAGTTAAACTTAAACTACACAACATTTCACTAAAAGTCAACCATTCATATAACTCAAAATATGTATTAAAATCCACATGTCACCAAAGTCTATATTTTATCAAAGTAACACTTCCACCAAAATCAATAAATATTTTAAAAGTCAATGTTTCAAAAGTCAACATTTCACAAACATTATATGTTTGCCAAAGTCAACATTGGCCCATGGGAAATCCGGCCCATGGGCAACCTGGCCCATGGGCGACCTGGCCCATGGGAAAAAAAATTCCTTTCCATGGGGGGAGTTCATAAATACCTAAAATATGTTACTGCTAGACCCATTATTAACATTAAGAAATAATTTTTGTGTAACACAAATTTTAACAGCCTCTCGCCAATGGGCCTGCCCATGGGCGATATTTTCCCATGGGCCTACCCATGGGCAAGGGTGTCTGTATCTCACGTACGTTGCTGGGTAGAAAGTTGGAATTTTCGTCAAGTTCTTAGTTAAAGTATAAAAATAGGTTTTAGATAGAATTTGAACTACTCACTTATGTTATTTATGTTGGTCAGTTATGGAATCTCGGGTTTCCATAATAAAATCGGGTCGCCTTATATTTATATGTTTTACAGTGGTGAGACATAAGTAAACATTTGTCTGTCTGTCTGTCTGCTAAAACCTATTTTCATTTTCTTCGCGAACAACGAAAAATACTCATTGAAAGCTAAAATCGTGTGTACATATTCCTGAACTAATGAGGTCAGTAGATTGTATACGAGGTGACTCACTGGTTACCAGTGTGCTTCCACAGTTCCATAATAATAAGTTCATTAGCCTTTTGCATGGAATGTAAATTACAGGAACTCGATATCGTAATCAAAACGTAGATAAAACATAGGTAAAAAAACCTCAACCCTATATCAAATAGAGAAAGAAGCAAGGGTAGATATTGCCGATCTAAGGGTTCATTCAACATTAGGCATAAAATTACGCTGAGAATTGGTGACATTCCCAAATGAACTCACATACCTATCAATTATATATTTCTGCGCAAAACCCGACTGGTTTCCTCCATATGTCACTTCTAACGTAATTTTAATAGCTCTACAAACTCGAATGACGACCACAAAAACCTATCCCGTGAACGTTACTCCGTAGTCGATGACCATTCGAACGATCTCTTGCTCCTTTACTCTATTTGATAAAGGGTGTAGGTTTTTTTACCCATGTTTTATCTACGTTTTAATTACGATATCGAGTTTCTGTGATGTAAATTGAGCACAATAAATATATTATGAACACATTTGTGTTACTAAGTTCTACATGTTAGAATGAAGAACACAAATATTTTATGGATGATCAACTTTTTTATTAACAATAGCGAAGTTTCGGTATACAGGGCTGCCTACTTGTACACTTTTGGAGTATTTTGTACACTTAACTGTCATAAAATATGACTGTACACCAATGTTTCAAATTGTACACCTCTCCTGAAAATAAGAATTGTTCATTTCATAAATTCCTGAATGGAGTAATAGAGTACTGAACTGTTACTGAGTTAAATTATAACTAAGTTTCAGAGTTAACCCCAGTAAACAAAGTCAGACAATGATTATTGTTGCCAAACCAGAGCATGATATCTTGAAACTAATAGTATCATACTAACTTCATCATTTTTGTACACCTAAAAATTACAAAATACTCCAAAATTGCAGTATGTATACACTTAACACGAAGGGAGGGTAGGCAGTTCTGGGTATAGATCCTTATACCGTTATCAAGCACATGAGAGAGATGATAAAAACAGAGGTTATATACATTTATTTTTTTTATTTTTCAGATACATAGACATATATGACATGTTCATAAAACAGCATTTTACGATATAAATAGGTACAAATATTGAAACAGAGCAACTGCAAGCTAACATTGCAAATTCAATTGAAAAAAACGTACAGATGATGGTTTTGTTCAAGTGTTTATGGACCTGACATTTCCATACTTTCACCGAACTTGCAGAGTGTCAATCTTTAAAAAGATTATGGCATACAAACCAGAATTTTGTGAACTTCGAATAATTGCAATCTGAGTCACAGATGCGTTTATTAATTTCATAGACATTGTTTATATCTTGTTTTATAATGTTAAATTGCGGTACAGTTTCCTTTAACTTTGATGTGTATATATTATATTTGACTGTTGTTATAATGAGATTTAGAATCATATTTCCTCTTTCCGGATATCCTAGGCATATGTTTCGTTTTGATAGGTTTAAAATTGAATCTGTTTTCTCCGTAGTCGATGACCATTCGAACGATCTCTTGCTCCTTTACTCTATTTGATAAAGGGTGTAGGTTTTATTTACCTATGTTTTGTCTACGTTTTAATTACGATATCGAGTTTCTGTGATGTAAATTGAGCACAATAAATATAATATGAACACATTTTGGTTACAAAGTTCTACATGTTTGAATAAAGAACATAAATATCTATTTATAGGAATGTGTATGCTTGTGTCAAGTTTGATAATAGTTTTTCAGATACATTTCGGTGTGATCTTGGGTTAAAACAAGGTTGTGTTCTTAGCCCAATATTGTTCAGTCTTTTCATCAATGATTTGGCGGTAGCTATTGAGGAAGAATGTGATTACGGTATACAGCTTCATCCGGATATAATACAAGTTTTTTTACTCTTGTTTGCTGATGATGTTGTTCTAATATCAGACACTATATTCGGGCTTCAAAAGCGTATTAATACTCTTGAAAAATACTGTGATAACTATTCTTTGGAAGTGAATATGGACAAGACTAAGGTAGTCGTATTTAAAGGAGGTGGTGTTCTATCAAAACATGAAAAGTGGTTTCTTAGGGGTAGTAAGCTAGAATGTGTCTCCTCGTATAAGTATCTTGGTGTAGTTTTCTCTAAAACTTTATCTTTGACAAGACAAATTGATAATATCGTCCTACAGGCAAAGAGGGCTCTCTTTGGTATATTTCGTTCTTTCTCCTATGTCAAACCATTGCCCTTAGGGCTATTTTTCAAGGTTTTTGACTCCAAGGTTCTTCCAATTTTGATGTATGGTGTTGAAATATGTGGGTTATCACAGACTGCTTCCAAGGCTATTGAATCAGTTCATGTCCTTGCATGTAAACGTGTTTTGGGTGTAAATTCAGCAACGTCTAACGAAGTCGTGAGAGGTGAATGTTTAAGGTGTCCTCTTTATATTACAGTCCATATTCGGTGTGTTAAATTCTGGTTAAAACTCATTAGTATGCCGAATTCTCGTTTTCCAAAAAAAAGTTATGATATGCTTTTACTAATGTCAACAAATGGGAAGCAGAATTGGGTGTCTCATATGAAATCTCTTCTCTACTCATATGGCTTCGGTTACATCTGGGAAAGACAAAAAGTTGATTTTGTTTCTTCCTTTATTGCTGAGTTTTCAAATAGGCTTAAATGCTGCTATGAACAGGAGTGGCATGACAAACTTTTTAATAGCCGTAAATATTACACCTACTCCATGTTTAAGAATGTTTTCCAACCTCAGTTTTATCTTACTGGTATAACCATAAATAAATTTGGAATGGCACTTTCACAGTTTCGCTGTAGTTCACATAAATTAGCCGTTGAGACTGGCAGGTATTTGGATATTCCAAAACATGATAGACTTTGTAAGGTCTGTAACTCTGGTCATGTTGAGACAGAGTATCACTTTTTGCTAATTTGTGAAACTTATCATTATCTTCGACAACGATATATTCCAGTTAAATATTATGAATTTCCGACAATGTCTAAGTTCAATATACTCATGTCGTCTCAATGTGAAATTACCATAAGGAATTTGGCATGCTTCTTATTTCATGCAACAAATCTCCGGCTAGAAATCCTTCAGGTATGATTGTAATTGTTTTCTGTGGACCATGTTGTACATATGGCCGATGGCCCACACCAGTACTGAATAAAGAATATATAAAAAAAAAACATAAATATTTTATGGATGATCAACTTTTTTTTATTAACAATAGCGACGTTTCGGTATAGATCCTTATACCGTTATCAAGCATATGGGAGAGATGATAAAAACAGAGGTTATATACATGATACATGTTGGTATGATAATGAAATAACAAAAACAAGATGAGATAACAATGAAATGAAAGGTGTAACAAGCAGGTTGTGATAACATGGATACCGGTGGAAGGTAAGTTAATTAACTTGGAATGGGGGTACAAAGCAGCAGTGAGGGTGACCAATCAGTGGGGGATAATAATTGAAGCCAGAGTGAGTAAAGTGGATTACTTATTTGTTGTAAGCTGATGGGATGAAATAGCCTTGATCCCTATTCAAAGAGGGATAATGTCTTAAACTTTGTAATGCTTCAGATAAAAGGCGGTGAGTGTAATCATGTTTGTTGTTTGTGAATGTTTTGACAGTGTCCCATTTGATGCTGTGTTGTGGAAATTTGGTGATGTGTTCCGAAATGGCTGATTTGTTTTCTGCCTTGATTGTGGATGTATTGTGTTCTTTGATGCGTATGTTGAGTGGTCTGGATGTTTCCCCAATGTAGTTGCTGCCACAGTTGCAGCTGATGTTATAAACTACTCCTTTAGGCTGTTGTTTTGATGTGGAGTGTTTCCTACCATTTGCCTTAATCATGGTTTTGAGTGGGGTGGCCGTGGAGAAGTACGTATACCTTCTTATCAACCTACCAGCCATATAACGTGATACTTGAAACGACCTTTCTAAACGGTATCACCCGGTACGAGGGACTTACAACCTTGTAATTCCCTCCAGGAGGGTTTACACAGACAGTTGTAAACACTGTTAGAAGGAATTATAATGATTGTAAACCCGATATATATGTTAAGATGACGGCTTGAAAGTAAAGGTCTGAAGAAACTAACTTAGACTAATTTTGAAAAATTTCATAAGTTTACGACAGAATATGTACAACAAATGTTGTGCAGAAAGTGCGTCTCGAACCCGTATCCACCATCACTTGTAGTTAATGAGTCAACGCTTTAGACTACTGCGTTAAGGGCACGGACGAGAATTGACGGTACAAAAGAAACTCATATAGCGCGGCTGTTCAGGCTGACATCACCGAGGGATCCTCAATATAACGCCAGGGATCCGCAAGATCCTCAATATAACGCGATAACAAGTAAAAAGCCTGTTTTACACTTAAAAACGGTTGATAATACAGATAACCCATGATACCTTCCATAATGGTAAGGTTGTAGACCCTGATAGTCAGGAAAAACTTCGCATCGCATCCTCGGGGTTCTCCTTCCTATCAGGGTCTTCGCATCCTCGGTTTTTTCCTTCCTATCAGTGTCTACAACCTTACCATATCCTCGGTATCATGGGTTATCCTTATATTGCTGCTTGAGTAGTGATGTGGTGTGCATGTTGGAATATATTATCATTGGAATTTTAAGTAGACATCGAATGTGTCGCGTTGTTCTTTAATCCACATGCGTATATAACGTTTTTAACATTTCAACGTGTAGAAATGTCCTTTATTTCCTATTACGCCACTTTTTGAAACATCAATATTTTACCAGATATTCAAACGAAACCTAAGATCTCGCAAAGGTAATTTCTAATGACAGACAAACGTTAGAAATGCTTTTATAATGAACTATGACCTTTCGAGTTTAAAACGCGGGGGACAGTGGGGGATCTTAAACTTAAAGGTTATACTCGATAGTGTTCTAGGGCTCACATTAGACCAAAATAGACAGAATGTTGATCATGTTTATAACTTTGTTTAATTATAATAGTAAATAATAACTGATAAAATCATTCAAATATCAAATATCATATCTAATTCAATAATCTCACATTGCCTTGGGATTATTGGATGTAAAAACGTTCATATTCATTTTGTTCACTGCAGTAAATGAAATTGATCAAAATCATTGCGTAATATTCCAACTTCTTGGTCCAAAGTACAACAGTGTTTCAATACAAATTTGGTGTCTGGAATGCATATATGATAACTAGAATGATGTAATATGTAGAATATATATTGCACAAGAAAGGATTAATATATCATGGCAAACTATGAACATCATTTTGAATATTAATTTTTTCTTAAATACAGTACAATTCTTCTTAATGTAAATATGTGTTGAAGTCTTTTTTGAAGAAATTTGTCTTCCTCACAAAAGGAAAATGAGTATGGGGTGCCAAACGGGACTTTAATCGCTATTTAGTAAGGTTACTAAATGAATTAGTAAGCTTACTAATTCATTTAGTAACCTTACTAATTCATTTAGTAAGCTTACTAATTCATTTAGCAAGCTTACTAATGTGATCGATTTAGTAAGGTTACTAAATGAATTAGTAAGCTTACTAATTCATTTAGTAACCTTACTAAATCATTTAAGCTTACTAAATAGAAACGATTTAGTAAGCTTACTAAATGAATTAGTAAGCTTACTAATTCATTTAGTAACCTTACTAAATCACTTCCGGTTTCACGATTTAGTAAGCTTACTAATTCATTTCCGGTTTGGTGACATCTCAATAAATGACTGCTCCCAAGAACGATCAGACAAAGGACATAGGCTTATTCAGACAAGCGACAGTATTTGATGAAATAATAATTATATACACGTACATTGTTCATTCTAGACTGTAGTAGATCACTCAGATAATATTTTAACAAGCACATTAAAAGTGGGAGACTGACAAAAACCCGTTTTTAAAATGCGCGGTAACCAGTGGCTCATGTTTGCAAAGGGAGATAACTCCGATGTTCTACGAAACTCTTTGCCGAACGTTGTAGTGAAATGTTTCTGTAACTGTGGCGGCGAACAGTGGAACACATTAAATACACTATAGGGAGAATATTGGCAGTTAAATGTTGTAAAGCATTGCTTGGAACGTCCACAAGCTACTACTTATACGTCACGTTTTACCGTGTGAAAATATCCCGCCATTTTACCGCATTGGAGGGAGTAATCATTATTTGGTTTTAAGCGGGAAAATAAAAAAATGATTTAGTAAGCTTACTAATTCAGCTGATTTAGTAAGCTTACTAAATGAATTAGTAAGCTTACTAAATGAATTAATAAGCTGACTAAATCGATCGAATTAGTAAGCTTACTAAATGAATTAGTAACCTTACTGAATGAATTAGTAAGCTTACTAAATGAATTAGTAACCTTACTAAATCGGGCGAATTAGTAACCTTACTAATTCATTTAGTAAGGTTACTAAATCATTTAGTTAGCTTACTAATTCATTTAGTAAGCTTACTAATTCAAAACGAATTAGTAACCTTACTAAATCGAATTAGTAAGCTTACTAAATCGAATTAGTAAGCTTACTAAATCGAATTAGTAAGCTTAGCTACTAAATCGAATTAGTAAGCTTACTAAATCGAATTAGTAAGCTTACTAAATCGAATTAGTAAGCTTACTAATTCGATTTAGTAAGCTTACTAAATACATGCCTGAATTAGTAAGCTTACTAATTCGAATTAGTAAGCTTACTAAATAGCGATTAAAGTCCCATTTGGCACCCCATAAATGAGAGGCTTTAAACACAAATATAACATTTAATCGGATTTAGATGGGATTTAACCAACTTTCGCAATCGGTTTATTCTTCGTTTAATATTTATATTATACCTATAGCAGCTATATTTCTCCAGTAGTTTGTTGAAATAAAGCTTATCTGATCTGTTCTCTTTCAGACTTAACTCACCAAGAAAACCTAGCTTTGAGTAATAATAATAATAATGTCTATTTGTAATGCGCTGAATTTCATCCACAAGGTGCATGCTCAAAGCACTGCATCACAAGGTGAGAGTTCACATTAGGAAAATCACTGGGGGTAGAACTGCTTAACGAGGAATGTTTTCAGGTTTGTTTTGAATGTCTCAAGGCTTGGGGATTCTTTAATATTCTGGGGTAGTGGGTTCCACAAGTGGGGTGCTGCTGCTTGGAAGGATCTGTTTCCGTACGATTTCAGTCTTGATCTTGCAAGTAGATGTTTTTGCTCAGACCTCAAACTTCGTGCATGCTGGTAGGGAGAGATCAGCTCTGCTAGGTAGCTCGGTGCTGTACCATGGAGGCAGGCATAGGTAAAGCACAAGATCTTGTAGTGAATACGTGCTTCAACTGGTAGCCAGTGAAGTGACATCAGTACTGGTGTTATGGGACACCTTTCTGGAGCACGACTCACAAACCGAGCTGCCACATTCTAGACCTTCTGTAGCCTCTTAAGCAATTCTTGACTCAAGCCGTATAGAAAACTGTTGCTGAAATCAATGCGAGGCATCACGAGTTGTTGAACCAGTGTCTACATATATGGTGATGAGATGACGGATGTTTCCAATGCTTCTTAGGTGGAAATAGAAAGTTTGGCAGATTTAGTTCACTTGAGACTCCATTGTCAAGGCTGAGTCGAAGATAACCCCCAAACTCTTTGCTTTGCTGGCAAATGGTATGCTTGAAACACCAACAGTCACTGATATGATGTAACTGTTGGATCCGTTATGCAGGTCCGACAAGTAGAGCCTCTGTTTTTCCGTCTGTTCAACCTGTTTGAAGTCATCCATGATTTTACTGCCTTAGTGCAGTCGGTGGTTCTTGCAAGGGCATCAGTTGCTTCGCTTGCTTTGAAGCCTTGATACAACTGGGTATCATCAGCATACCCATGGTGGTTCATTCCAAACTAATTCTTGTGTTCAGGCTACTTGTATACAGCACAAACAGGACTGGACCCAGCACAGATCCCTGGGGAACACCACACGGTAGTGTAACACTTTCAGATCTGGTGTCGCAAATTAAAACTGACTGTCATCTGTTGGTCAGGCATGATCAATGTTAGTGATAATTAATCCAGATATGCCGACTTCCTGTTGTAGCCGTGTGGTGATTATACGATGGTCCACAGTGTCGAAGGCTGCGGACAAATCAAGTAGCACAAGAGATCGAATACAGCCTTCGTCCACATAGCCCTGCAGGTCGTTCAGAATCCTTAAAAGAGCACTCTCTGTGCTATGGTTCGGACGGTAAGCGCTCCGAAACTTGTTCACCAGATTGTTCTCGTTAAGATATTTTCTCAGTTGCCGGTCAAATGCTCGCTCGAGGATCTTGGACATAAAACTTAGGTTCGATACTGGCCGATAGTTTGCCAGGCATTGGACATCTAAAGTTTTCTTTTTGATGTGTGGTCTTAGCAGCGTCAGTTTAAAGCTGTATGGGAACGTTCCAGTAGCTAGGCTGATGTTGACTACCCTTGTGATTACAGGGAGAAGAATGTCAAGATAGTTCACCAGCAGTTTTGTAGGAATTGGGTTCAAGGGGCACGTGGTGAGTTTTGACTTACGAACCACCTTGGTCATGTCTTCAACAGTAACTGGATCAAGTGTGAAGTGGAGATCACCATGCTCTGAGACGTTTTGTGTGTCATTAACATCATTAGCCATACTATCCAACTCCTCTTTGATTTTGTTTATCTTGTCTGCAAAGAAGACACACAAGCCTTGTGCTAATTCACTGTTGCTGTCGCATGTGGGCAGTTTAGTTTCAGTCTTATCTCCAAGCAAGGATTTCATGTAGTCATGTAAACGCCCGGGACATTTAACAGACAATTCAGTAATCATTTCCTGACAGTATTCTCTTTTCTTTCTTCGAATGAGTTTGCTCATTTCATTTCTGGCACTTCTGTACAATTGACGATGTACCTCTAATCGTGATAATCGCCATGTTCTCTCTGCCAAAAGTCGTTTTCATCAAGAATGTCACTGTTGTTCCAAGCCGATTGTGGACGTTGAGTCACTTCCTTGGTAATAGCTGGGGCATGTTTGTCAAGGAGCTCTGTTAATGTATCATTGTACATTTGAGCAAGCTCGTCCACGTCACCTATGGATTCATTGCATCTCTAAAGAGGTGATGCATTCAAATCCTGTCAAAAGTCAGTTGTACTGATACGTTTTATGTTCCTAGAAGTTATTTTAGTCCTTGTAGAACTGGGCCTGGCCATATCCCAAATCATAGTTATCACAAAGTGATCCGACATTTGCTTATATTCCACGAGACAGCTCCTGACGAATGTGCTCTCTGTGGGTGTGACTATCCAGTCCAGGATGTGTCCAGTCTTGTGTGTCGGGGAGTCATATGTGCTGGGAAAAGCTGTGTAGTTT
The DNA here is from genome assembly GCA_936450465.1 of Gibbula magus. Taxonomy (NCBI): domain Eukaryota; kingdom Metazoa; phylum Mollusca; class Gastropoda; order Trochida; family Trochidae; genus Gibbula; species Gibbula magus. Next base: position 15,702,860 of record OW388293.1, on the reverse strand, counting down.
GAGAAGGTTTACAATTCTCTTTACATCAGCTTTAGTTTTGTTGTCATAATGTACGTTAAAATCTCCAAGAAATACCACCTTCTTTTTATCGTGCTTCAAGTATGAAGAAACAAATCACTACTGTTTACGTGTTTCGGGTGTTTTATCACGAATTTCATCAGAAAACATGTAAACGACTTACACATGAGAACATGCGGGGATGTTGGGATGTTGGTTGAGTGTCCGCTCATCACCCGGAATACCGGGGTCGTTTCCCGTTCACGTCATACCAAAAGACGTTAAAAGTTTGCAGTTGTTGCTTCCTTGCTTGACACTCAGCACTATAAGTATAGAAAGAACAACGCTTGACCCGGCGCTGCACAGTGGCTGTCGGGTGCTGAATGCACACAATGAATTTCCGATGTACAATGAATTGAGGACAATAAAGAGTTATTATTTACAAATATTCTTCAGTTTATATCCATTAGTTTAGTAATGATATATGGTACATGTTTCTGGATAGGACGCAGACTCATTGTCAAAATAATGAATGCCTCTCTACGACTGTAAATGAACAGTTTCATCATTGAAAATAAATACACGATAGTCAATCTCCTGGTCGATTGACTTATACTTCTAATAGGTTTAAATTTAGGACATAACACCACGTGTCGACTGTTTCCTCGTTCTCATTAATGTTATGCAATCTGATATTGTCATGTCGAAGTGTCTGCAACGACTTATCTGACAAACGACATGTACGTAAAGGCATTTAAGCATTTGACAATATAGAGAAAAACAGGCTCTATTCGTGTTTAATGCATTCATCCCATGAAGTTTTATAACTCCGTTTTTAACCCCCGGGGGAAACCCAAGAGGGTTTATGTCCTGGCGCAGCCCGTCTGTCTGTCCGTCCGTCCGTCTCGAAAACGGTACGCGTGTTCTGAAATCAACTCCGCCCACAGTTTTTTACCAATCTTTCTGAAACTTTACACATGCCTTGGATATACATCGGTGATACGCATGTGCTATTTTTGGACCGATCGGCTTATTTTGGAGTTATGGCTTTCCAATTCCAGACTGACAGTACCTGTGTTCTGAAATCAACTTCTCCCACAGTTTTTGATCTATCTTTCTAAAACTTAACTTTCTTACGATATACATCGGTGATACGCATGTGCTTTTTCGGGTTATTATTTTCAGAGTTATGGCGTTTGGCTTTCGGATTTCAGACTGACAGTCACTTTCAATTGGTCAGCATTTGAAAATGTAATGTTTCCAATGTCACAAACTGAGGTTATAATCTTTGACCATGTGACCTTTACCTTGATGTTGGATCCATTTTGTGAGACACTTATCCATGGCCATATTTTTTTTTATTGATTGGTAAAAGGCCTTCGTCACTTGGCAAGCTTATTATTTTTTAATAGGTCATTAAATTACCATTACATTTAAATTGCTAAATTGGAGAATAAGAAACCGGGGCTTCTTGTGCTCCTAGAGCACTCATGTTCAACATTGTATGAAAAAGCTAGAATATTAAAATGTTTTTCTATCTATGACAAATAGTACTCTATACTCTATAGATACCTACAATGACCACGTTTGAACACCCACACATCAACACGATTGTTTACACAATATTGCTGACAGGCAATCAAGGTTATCTTTAAGCAAAGTTTTTAGCTCTCATGTGTCTGTGCATTTTTGAAATTCTTAAATGTACTTTGTAATTGGGATCTTTTTTCATTGTAGAAATCAAATTGAAAGAATCTTGATAATTTTGGTTTTGAAGATATCATATTTAAAAGAACATTAAGTGATAACTTGATATTTCATGAATGTCAATTAATACTTGTGCCCATTGCTATTTTACGTCGTTCCGTTGTACAGATAGTTTATAACATCCAACCTCCAAATAAAAGGATAGGCATTTATTGCTCTTGTGCAATGATTTCACTACTCTCTCACTCAAGACGTTATGGTGGACAGACAGCGGAACTTACAGAGTATGACTATGAACATAATGCGTGATACTTTCTCAGTTCAAGACATATATTTTTAGTTTTATCAAGTTAATAAAAATTACAAACCTCCAGTGAGGTCACACCACTATACTGCCTATAACATTATACTGAATAATTCCAATGTGGATGTATTATCCCCATAATTGATTGTAACGTAATTTCCCTCTACCCCAAATATCTATATTAAATACCGAGATTTTCAGTTTAAGATGAAAAAGTACTATTAATTTAAATATCAATCTGCAAATGCTTTCAAAATAGCCGTTCTCTTACCCGAAACATCCATACTCCCGCACACATAGCGCAGCGATGATACCACTATGCTATAGGGACTAGGCTGGTTGAGGTTGGTTCGTTAGTGCTTCTTATATTATACCTATGGCCTTAAACCAATGTGGATATTTTACGGACGACCCCTTTTGTTTTTCGCGCCATCAATGAGAAAAAATGAAACATAAAAGTTAACCATGGGGTTGCATTGTAAGCTTTATAAAACATGCCAAAGGGTGTTTATGAGATTTAAAAAGCTTTATCCCTCGGTTTCCGGTTTTAGAGGAACAGTAGCACGTGTTTTCGCTCAAATAATTTTGAAAAATAATGTCACCAATTGTATAAAATTCAAGTTTAGGAGTTGAATCCAAAGTTGTCCCTGCTACTATAATTTGTATAGTATGTTTTGATCTTTATTGGAGGCGTGATCTATTCCGTTTACCGTGAAGAAACGGGAAAACATTAGTTCCGTTGGGAAAATATATTTACGTTACTTTGGTACTAAAATTGATAATTTGAAGAAAATATATGTAGATATTTATACATGATAGATAATTTTAACAGCATCTCTGTAAATATTTTCTTTATAAATAATTTTACTGAATTAATGTAGGCGTGATAAATTCCTCAGTGCATTAATGGAACAAACCTAAAGGTTAACTTCTTTCCTTTAATAAATTGATTTTTACTTTAATTGACAAAAGCTGTTAAAGCGAAAACATTGGTAATTTCAACTTTGAACGTAACTCCTTTGAAAATTAAGGAGAAAAAGCTTATATGCTATCATTTTTAAAACGTTTGATTTGCAGATGGACTTTTGGTCCTTTGTACTTAGGACGGTACAGCATCTTTATACTATGATCATTTACATTGTCAAACTTGTTTTAATCAATCTTTCTCTTGCCATGGTTAGAATGAGAATATCGTGAGTGTATCTTACTGATCGTCATGAAAATCAGTATACGGCCGTCACTCTTAGAACAACTATCTTTGACAGATTTAATAATATTACGTCATAATGACACGCATTAAATGTTGCAAGATTGTGATAAGAAATGATAAATATGCTCAAAATCCAATGGATGATATTCGGTTACAAAATCAACTCGAAACTTCTGACATGATTAAACTATGTACTTTATCTTCGTTTACTGCATTCACTTACAGACCCCTTCGGGGCTCGTTGATTATTTTTAACGAATCCACTGCTCCTAATACTGAAAATGTCAAAACCTAAAACCCCTCCTGACTGGGACAGTCAATGACCAGTAGATTCTTAAATAATAATCAACTGATGACACAAAAGAGTGACGTCATGACCATGGATTACTTTACGAGGAATGTCAATCAAATGGCAGTGACGATGTCTCAGTAAACAACATTACTTCATAAACAGTTGAAGAAAAATAACAAATTGCTAAATATCAGTTTGTATGTGGCAGTATGAGTTAGTCCTGCTTAGGTGATCCTTTAACGGCATTAAGCCATTATCACTTCTCAACTTTTTTAACTGTCAATCTAACATAATAATATTCATCAAAACAACTCAATCTATTCTTAAAGAGTCATCAAGGATGTTAGTGTTTCAAAGAAAAACTTATTTGTGGAAAATATACTTATAACGTCAATCGCTAGAGAAATCTTTTATCTACAGGATGACATGTGAAAAATAATTTTCATAACACGACAATGTTATGAAATTTGGCTTCAAAGAGAAGTACCCCTTCGAGTAACGCGCGTTAAGGGTATCTGACGATATATAAACAGAATTCCCTTTATTGCATAAAACGTACTACACAACAGCAAGCGTTTCCGAAGCGTGAAAGGCTCGTGTTTAGCGCAAGTCGCCATAACAAGCCACGTGCTTCGCGTGCTTCTCTTGGAAGTTAGGCTACCCTTGTCACACATTACTGAATGTGACGATTGCTTTATAAACACTGATTCTAAATGTCCTGAGAACATACAAATTATTGCCTGTTCATTGTACATTTTATTGAGCTGAGACCAGCAAATTACGACAAATATATTCTCATTGATTATAAAATTCAAGCAAAATACCTAGTTGGGTAAAACATTTATGCTAATATCTGTCAAAAATAGATCATTAAATGAAATGGTAAAAAAAGAACCGCCCAAAATTATATATTTCGATTTCTTTCAATTCTCATAAACTTTATTTTTATTTCGTGTGAGCTAGACCACAATGCTTCTGCGCTTGAAAATAATAGACTTGATTAAGACTTGAAAACACCTTTACTAATTAGTGCAATTTCTCGGCTTATTTTGGATCGAAAAAGATCTGTGAAAAATTAAGTGTATGTATTTCACGACGATTGATTTTTGGCAATTTTCCAATAAGTTAACCAACAGAGAGAAGGATGGCTCTTTAAACCGTTTTTGAGAAATTGTCTTAATAATTTATTGCATGTTTATATTGTCTCGATTTGGAGCAAGAACGTGAACACAAATGTCATATTCACAATTCCCTTATTCTTTGTTTTTAGGTTTGCAATTGGTATTGTTTAACATACAAAGCGTAAATGAAAACTGGCTGAACCAAAACAAAGAAATCTTTTTCTGAAAATGTGAACATTAATCCACACAAACTAAGATATAAGAAAGTATTATCATATGTTTTGATTCTGAAAGAAAATATCATTAGATATTGGTTACATTCATGATATTTGCTTAATTGCTTTTATGTCATGTTGGTTATACTCACTAAGGTGTACTCAAACATGGGCCAGGAATTCACCATAGCTAAATTACAAGGATTTTGTAGGAAACTCAACAACGTTGACAACTTCTGTTTAACAGTTTATCACGATCTCTCACAGATCCTGTCCAAGTCATGTGCTGATTATGTTGACTCTGTCAAGCGCCATAAACCTCATGTATCAAAAGGCTATGCACTATAAACTACACTATAACCGGATTCATATAAGGAGAAACCATGATACCGAGGATATGGTAAGGTTGTGGACCCTGATAGGAAGGAAAAACTGACTTTCCTGACTATCAGGGTCTACAACCTTACCATATCCGAGGTAGAATGGTTTTTCCATATTTTCAACCGTTTTAAGTGGGAAACAGGCTTTTTAATAGTTACCGCGTTGGTAAATACAGTCGTTCATAGAATCCTTGTTTGGAACCTGAATTCAGCCTGTTAACAGCCACGCTATATTAGTTGCTTTTGTACAGTAGATTCTCATCTGCCTCCTTGGCGCAGTTTACTAAAGCGCTAGCTCACGTACTTTTGTGTTAGTGAATACGGGGTCGAGACGCACTTTCTTCAAAACATTTGCTGTTCATATTCTGTCATAAATTTGAGAAATTTTTCAAAATTAGTCAAAGTTAGTTTCTTCAGATCTTTACTTTCAAGCCGTAATCTTAGCAAATATCAGGGTTTACAATCATTGTAATTCCTTCTATCAGGATTACAACTGTCTGTGTAAACCCTCCTCGAGGGACTTACACTGTTGTACATGTAAGTCCCTCGTACCGGGTGATACGGTTTAGAAAGATCGTTAGTATTACGTTATATGTCTGGTATTTGCAGGCACCTTTTATTCCATCGGTATGTAACTCCGTGGAATATTGTCGTCGCCCTGTCCGTCTGTCTGTCCGTCCGTCCGTAATTATTTCGTTTCCGGAGCAGAACTCGAAAACCGTTCATGATATCTTTCTGAAACCTCCCATGTGTATTTTCTACCTACTGAAGTGGTGCCTTTTTGATATTTTGACATTCCTGAAAATTGTATTTTTTTCGTTTCCATAGAAACGTGCTGAATTTGGAGCAGAACTCCAAAACCCTTCAACATATCTGGAACTCAGCATGTGTGTTACCCACTAACTGAAGAAGTAGATATAGAATTATCTGTCAAAGATGTGTTTTACAAATAATGTGGGACCGGTGAGATAATATGTCATCTTCTGATGACTCTTGCTTTAGTTAAGGGTCTTTACTTAGGCGGTTCCCACTGTATACGTATTTGAAGAGAGAATTAGTTAAAAGGATAGTGTGATACTCCGAAATGTCCGCAATAAGTTTATTTAACTGGAATCTTATTGACCACATGATCAAATTATTGAATTACCATGATCAGGTGGGTATTGACAAATGCCCGTAGGGTTAATGCAGTACATCCTAACAATGAAAAGTAAATATTCCTATTGAGTCAGCGTATTGTCTTGTCGAGTTGAATGTCAAAGTATCTTCACCATTAGGTAACTTGAGTAAATGTTTACTTTATAAACGATAAAGCCATGTCACTGTAGCAATGTATGTGTATAATCTAAGTCATTACAAAGAGTGGATATCATCATTACATGACACCTCGTCAAAAGTATCGCACCAACCATTTAAAATTGAAACCAGAAAAAAATAGTTTTGCAAAGTTGACATTACAACTACTTATCGAATAACCCACATCATATGTGAGTATGAAATCACAAACACACCTTGTTCCGAGCTTCCCATGCATGCACGCTTTTGGAATGTCTGTCCCAGAGGTCGATTTGCCACAAGTGTAGTATGCACATACAATGTAGCCACTTTTGGTGTATGTTGTGTTGGAAGACATAGCTAAAATCAGACCTCAATTCCTCACAGATTAGCACCGCAATGCCTGGTGCCAATCACGTGATATTCGAAGGTGGATCCGTCATTGTGTGGGGTGTTGTTCCTGTGACTGTAAGCTTCACCTTGTCACAGTTCCCGGTACACTGAATGGACAGAGGTACGAGAACCTAATCCTGAATGGTTCTGAATGCGTCATTCCTACACACGCTCATGGACAATACTGCCTGACCATCTCCAAAACAATGTCCAGACATGAATCCAATTGAACATTTGTGATACATTTTCGGACGAAGAAATAGAGCAAGGGATTCCCCAGTGCAAATTCTTCATGAGTTGACCAATACTTTGCATGATGAGTGGCAACAGATACCCCAACAGGCGTGTGAAAAATGTTAGCCGAGTGCGAGGTGGTTGCACAAGAAATTAGTTTAATAATCAGTCATTATGGATCTTGATAGTCCCCTTCTTGGCTGAATTCTTATTGAGATTGGCTTGATTTATTATTATTTAACGAAATTTATGCTCGCGATATAGCCAACAAGGCTCAAGTAAATGCAACCACACTTTGCAGCCTGGATGCCCTTGCCCTGGAATGACGGGAAGAAGATTTTGTACCCAATCGGCCCAGCCATTAAAGGTCCTGTTCGAATGTAAGTTTTTCAAAAAGCAGCTAGAGACTTGCAAAGTATTTTAAAAGATGCGCATTGACAATGCGAACAAAAAAGAAAATCACGACGAATTCGTAGGTCACTTGGTCACTAAGTCACATTATTGTTTTTTTGCACTTTAAAAAATTTGACAATTCAACTAGTCACCTTTTGGCACGCGAACAGCACTCTGATTCGTACTTTGAAATGACCCACACATTTTGCTGATGCGTTTGATTTTAATTTGGTATTTGTGCTTAATATGCAAAACGTAAAGTAGAACTTAAAAACTTATTAAATTGAAAAGAGCTTAAATCAAGCTAAGATGACAAGTAATGGCTAAAAATCTAAAGTCATGTGCACGACATACACATTGTTGAAGTTGATATATTATACGTAAAACTGGATCTTGTCCTTGCAGTCATTGTCTTTTTTTTTTAAAATATTGTTCACACAATAATGCTATACGAAAATTAAAGCTGTACACATTTTCGAAAATCAAATGAATGTTGATGAAATTGTAAAAAGCTAAAACATAGAGTATTTTTGTAGAAAGACCTGTTTATTTCAACTGTTTGATGAAGAAGGCAAGGAATTTATGGATGATCAACTTCTTTATTTCGCCATAGTTAATAAAGATAAAGTTAAAATAATCTTTTAGATATGTGTTCAAACCTAACTAAATCCATCATTGATCAAAGTAATCGTATTGTGAATTGCTGACACCTAACAATGTGTTTCATAAGCAACCAGCAAACTAACAAGCTCTTTTTTACTCTTTCTTTTGTTACGATAAATATTTATCAAACGCAGCAAACACAGGAGCGTAGTAATGTACATTATGTAATGGAGAATGCATTCTCCATCTTAATCCATGTATGATGTCACGAAACATGCATCTGTGATTATTTTACAATTGAAACAATACATTTCAGTTATGAGACACTAAAATCAATTATTTTGCAAAGTCTACCACGCACATGCAGCGCGAAGCGATGTGATTGACAGCTACAAATCTGTTTTTCCATACTGTTTCCGTGCGTTAGCAATCTTGAAAAGAAGGCGGGATTCTTACTGTCAAACAATCCTATAGCCATGGTATGGCTAAGAGCGCTGACTACCAAATGGAGGGTTGCATGTTCGAATCAAGGTTCATGCATTACAAAAATAATTTGTAACATTGAGATATTTTATGATATTATTCAGATACACCAAGACAAAATACATAAATCTAAAACAAAACTCGGTCAGCCGTTACTGAAAAGTCAAAACCTAACACCCCGCCTAACTGGGACCAGTAGATTCTTAAGAACAATCAACTGTTAACACAATAGACTGACGTCATCATCATTATTCAAGAGAGAGAATACCATTAGCTAATGGTTACATTCATGATATTTGCAGGATGACTTTGTACAACGTTTCTGAGTACCGTTTTTCCTCTAATACAAACCGGGCCTCCAATACAACCCGGGGGTAAGGGATGCTGACGTAAATACAACCCGGGTCTCCAATAGAACCCGGGTTTTACGTAACAACTGAATACTCCGTGTTGCAATATAAAATAGTTATACACTCGTTTTGAGGGGAAATATTGGTGTGACCGTGTGAGATTCGGCATAACAGGTTCATGATAACAATATCCGTCTTCAGTTATTTCTCCGTTTACAATTCAAGTTGATAGAAAACATTTCTTACCAACTGTATAATGTTGGGATGAATGAGAGTACGGGGTAAATCCCCGTCCATCTGTAAACAATATGTTTTTTTCCAAATGAATTTCAGCAGAAATGCCACGAGATATGTAGTGATAGATCACTAATTTTACCTTTCCAGTTAGTCACCCCAAGAAGGTTATAAACGTCAATTCATGTCTGAAAAATATAACCTGGCCTCCAGTACAACCTGGGTATCTAATAGAACCCGGGGGGTAAGGGGATGCTGAATGAAATAGAACCCCGGGGTTGTTTTAGAGGAAATACGGTACATTAAACATTCATCATAGCCAGACGACATATAATTTGTGGTTTGGAATATCTGCATTACATTTCCATTACGGTCCCAAACTAATCTTGCCAAGCATAATGTTAAAGGCACTATACTAATGTATGGTTTTCGTATTTTTTATATATTCAAATTTGTTATTTACAATAAAAGTTTGTGGAGTATATATTTACTTACACCACCAAATTATCCATAGTCGTAGCAAACGGTGCCAAGTAAAAATCTTAAACTGGAAGATTGGGAAATGGATCCGCGTTGCTTCGCTGAATCACAACCAGTCGTTTTAGAACTCTATATATATATATCGATTGAGGAGAATTGTTCCTCCAATTAGTAACATTTATTCTCCATTTTGTTAGAGTTATGAACTATCATTAGAACCCTTTGATGTGATTGTCATATTGACAGTGAATATCTGCAATATGTTACCAAAGGTTATGTACTATATATGCACTAACAAGGGGACTTACTTAAAAGGATAATCTGATAGTTGGAATTGTAATTGGAACCACATTTACCATATAAATAGCAATGCAATAACTGTCACTGTTAATCAAGCTTTTGAACCCTGTCAGATGTTTGGATACCTACAGACATTACTGAATTACAGTGATCAGTTCGGTATAAACAAATGCCTGTACGGTTAGTGTAGTTACTCATAACAATGCAAAGTAAATAGAAACTCGTATCGACTCATTGGTATTGTCGTCCTGCGTTGAATGTCAAAGTGTCTTGAACATAAGGTATTTATTTATTGAACGAAAGACGTATTAAAGCTTTTTCTCAATTATCGTTAAAAAGGGGCTCGAAGTTGAATGTCTCTTTCTTTCGTAAATGTTTACATTTTATGATTTTTTAAGTTAAATGCCAAACATTCTGGTCAAAACTCTTTTTGAAAAAGCGATTTCAACACCCAAAGTGCACTTGAACAGGCATAAAAATAAATGTAGTACATGTATATTCTGATATATGACATTGCGGTTACATCTCAAGAACTCATGGCCCTATAAAAAAAAATTAAAATTGACTTTCTCTGGCAGCAGTCTTTTGTTTTTACAGTGGTGACGTTTCTTTTGCGGTTGAGTGTAAAACTGTGTAATTAGTACTGTGCTATTTTTACTATTTTTTCACTCACCAAATATAATATAGTGGGTTGATAAACTAATGGGTGTCTAACTATTGGGGTTCCAACACCAGATGTATGCACGTGTTCATGACCTGCGAGTGTTCCAGAAACTGGCTCCAACACAGAAGGCAACACAATGACATGTTATGCACATTATTGTTTGTTTGATGAGAATACATTTTTTTTTAATATTTTGAATAATGGGTAGATGTCTTCTTTGACTATAACATTCTGATCATATGAGTAGCCATTTACAACATTTAATGAAGACATGGCAGCTATTAGTTTCGTCACACAATGAGTATTTCTTCAGATTCATAAACTGATAATGGACTCTTGTTCATAACAGTGACTACATAATGACTTCAGCTATAGCAATGAACATTATTTACTCATCAGTTTGTGTAATTCCAACTGGAGATATTGAAAGAGATGATAATGTCCTTCTGCCTTTACTTGCAACGACACAACCAGTAATCTACTGAAGTTAATTATGTACATATATTCCCAATTTATGCACTTGAAAATCGATTTATGTATTTGAACAGTGTACAATTATGATAACTGTTCACAGCGAACATACCAAGCAAAATGTTAATGTGAAAGCTAGAAGATACTAAAAGCACTACAAATAAATGGAAGTCTTAAAGGGGAGGCATATCAAGGCTTTACTTCAAAATTCAAGATCAGAACCTTGTAACAATGTAAAATATTGATTTCCCGTCGCTGAGGTTTTAAATTAAAACCCGCCATTTTCAATTAATCAATCATGCAAAAATCATGTATTATCGTTTATGACATTAAGATGCAATTTGGTAAAGAATACACCGTTTACCTTTTATGCTACAATCGAAAACATTAGATGTTAGTTAACACCATGAACTTAATTTGGAAACTGTGTTGTTACTTGAAAAAATTGGCCATGAATCACTAGAGTAACTCATAACGTACATAGTGATGGCATCACAAAGCATGCTATTATTGAAATTAAATCTTAATATACACCTTAAGAATCTTCACCTGCCTAATAATAAACAAGAGAAAATGGCCTCAAAAGTTATCAGATCAGTGACATGTTGAATGACATTTACAGTTTTGTAAAATCTGGCATTTATGTTTCTCTTTATTTTCCGAACCTAATAAACTCGAAGTATTTGTTCTTCATTATTCTCTATACTGTCCAATTAAACTAATAGGCAAATCTTGTTAACTTCAGAAACGACCATCAATATAACTGAATATTTAAAATTATTTCTGAATTCATGAATAACATCAACATTTTGCAATTGTGTCATTTGTAAGGTTTAGCATTATGTTTAGTTACATCACGATGTAGCCATTTCGCCTACGTTAAACTCGCCACTTTTAGAACAGTGATGTATTTATACTCATCCTATAGCTTATTTCCAATTATAACTGAAGATTAAACAATTAAATATGTTTCCTAACGTTGCTGTCGTTACATCTGAAGCATGTTAACAATAAACTAAACAATAAACCAGAGAGGATTGACATCCCACTCACCAATGGCCTTAAACAAAATGTTTTGTTTGAAACAATGGCCTGTAGAAAATATCAGACCCTACAGTTAGAGACAACACCCGTTTTTAGTGGTCCATCTCGTAGTGACGAATTAAGTACAAGATCAGCTACGTTTAATATTTTCCGCAGAAATTGTTCATACTTACTTTATATGGAGATAGAGAGAGAGAGAGAGAGAGAGAGAGAGAGAGAGAGAGAGAGAGAGAGAGAGAGAGAGAGAGAGAGAGAGAGAGAGAGAGAGAGAGAGAGAGAGAGAGAGAGAGAGAGAGAGAGAGAGAGAGAGAGAGAGAGAGAGAGAGAGAGAGAGCTAAAATTAAACTTAATGTTGATAAATTTTGACATTTTCCTCTTTCGAATACGTTTTAAAGTATTTCTAAGAATACTAGACCAAGATTGTCACATCTTCATCGCTGGAACCAACTGGAACTAGATTTTGTCATGTGTGTAATGATGGTCACATTGAGAACGAGTTTCATTTATCCTAAAATTTTCTGCCTATAATCATATTCGTAAGTTATATATCCCTGCAAACTATTATTCTTTTCCTTCATTGCACAAATTTAACGCCTTGGTGTCTGCTGATAACTCAAGTGTTCTGCGAAACCTGGCTATGTACATTTTCTAGTCTATGAAACAACGCACTAGCCGCTTATTGGCAGTATGATTCGATGTAACATGTATAATGGGCCGATTGCCTACATACACCTGAATAAAGATATATCTAGGACTTGTGAAACTTGTGTTGGCCACATAACGAAAGATAGTGTGGTTGACTTCAATGACGTGAGATCTGCCGACGGCAGGCCAGAGTGTACCTTCTGCGTCCGTGAAGTAGACAGATTTGGTGATTGCAACTCCATGACTTGGGTTCTTTTTGCGCACGCGAAAATTCTTCTCCTGTTCTTGGGAACTTAAACGCTGTCCAGGAAAGGGATCGGATCTTGCAACATATTCTACTTCCGTTTATGTAGAGATGTGGCCCTACGCTAACGTTTGATACGGCAGTTCTCCCGCGTATGATCTGGGACGAGCTGGGTCGACGTGTTCGTCAACAAGTCATTCCCTACAGACATTGCAAGATCTTCAACGTGCTCTTATTGAGCTATGACGGCGTATTCCTCGGGCAGTGGTTACTGAAGTTCTAAGATCCATGTGGTGAAACCGTGGCGGCACGGAACGCTAGAGGAAGCCACAACCGTTAGTGGACACCCATGTCCCATCGTTTTGGAGGGCAGTTTGACATAATAAACGTATTGTTAAAGACTTTCGGCGAGACGTGTTTCTGATGTTGAGGCATAATAATATTAAAAATTTAGTCCCAAAATTCCAGGGTGTCAAGTTTCTATTTTTGCTCAGTATATAGTATAATCATGTTGAGTCTTTTCCCTTGGAAATCGATAGAGTCAACTAAAATACGACGCACTTTATGATGATGATGATTATTTATTTGCAATAATTTTCTTTGATTTGTTTTCCTTTTACTTCAAGAAAAATGTATGTGAAAGCAAAGAAACTCAGATTGTTCTAAAATAGTATATGTCCCACACTCTCCTTGTTAAATTTCTATGTAAATATTTTCATCATACTTTTGAAATATCTTCCTGTAGAATAGTGTAATCTTAAACTTCTCAATTTGAATATAGTTAAGTTCTTCAAAGGATTATCTATCTAATCTCTCTAACCAGTCCGTCCGTCTGTCTGTCTAGTCAGTCTGGCTGGTCCGTCTAGTCAGTCTGGCTGGTCCGTCTAGTCAGTCTGCCTGGTCTGTCTAGTAAGTCTGCCTGGTCCGTCTAGTCAGTCTGCCTGGTCTGTCTAGTCAGTCTGCCTGGTCTGTCTAGTCAGTCTGCCTGGTCTGTCTAGTCAGTCTGCCTGGTCCGTCTAGTCAGTCTGCCTGGTCTGTCTTGTCAGTCTGCCTGGTCTGTCTAGTCAGTCTGCCTGGTCCGTCTAGTCAGTCTGCCTGGTCCGTCTAGTCAGTCTGCCTGGTCTGTCTAGTCAGTCTGCCTGGTCTGTCTAGTCAGTCTGCCTGATCCGTCTAGTCAGTCTGCCTGGTCTGTCTTGTCAGTCTGCCTGGTCTGTCTAGTCAGTCTGCCTGGTCCGTCTAGTCAGTCTGCCTGGTCTGTCTTGTCAGTCTGCCTGGTCTGTCTAGTCAGTCTGCCTGGTCCGTCTAGTCAGTCTGCCTGGTCCGTCTAGTCAGTCTGCCTGGTCTGTCTAGTCAGTCTGCCTGGTCTGTCTAGTCAGTCTGCCTGGTCTGTCTAGTCAGTCTGCCTGGTCGGTCTAGTCAGTCTGCCTGGTCTGTCTTGTCAGTCTGCCTGGTCTGTCTAGTCAGTCTGCCTGGTCCGTCTAGTCAGTCTGCCTGGTCTGTCTTGTCAGTCTGCCTGGTCTGTCTAGTCAGTCTGCCTGGTCCGTCTAGTCAGTCTGCCTGGTCTGTCTAGTCAGTCTGCCTGGTCTGTCTTGTCAGTCTGGCTGGTCTGTCTAGTCAGTCTGCCTGGTCTGTCTTGTCAGTCTGCCTGGTCTGTCTAGTCAGTCTGCCTGGTCCGTCTAGTCAGTCTGCCTGGTCTGTCTAGTCAGTCTGCCTGGTCTGTCTAGTCAGTCTGCCTGGTCCGTCTAGTCAGTCTGCCTGGTCAGTCTAGTCAGTCTGCCTGGTCTGTCTAGTCAGTCTGCCTGGTCTGTCTAGTCAGTCTGCCTGGTCTGTCTAGTCAGTCTGCCTGGTCCGTCTAGTCAGTCTGCCTGGTCTGTCTTGTCAGTCTGCCTGGTCTGTCTAGTCAGTCTGCCTGGTCCGTCTAGTCAGTCTGCCTGGTCTGTCTTGTCAGTCTGCCTGGTCTGTCTAGTCAGTCTGCCTGGTCCGTCTAGTCAGTCTGCCTGGTCTGTCTAGTCAGTCTGCCTGGTCTGTCTTGTCAGTCTGGCTGGTCTGTCTAGTCAGTCTGCCTGGTCTGTCTAGTCAGTCTGCCTGGTCCGTCTAGTCAGTCTGCCTGGTCTGTCTAGTCAGTCTGCCTGGTCTGTCTAGTCAGTCTGCCTGGTCCGTCTAGTCAGTCTGCCTGGTCTGTCTAGTCAGTCTGCCTGGTCTGTCTAGTCAGTCTGGCTGGTCTGTCTAGTCAGTCTGCCTGGTCTGTCTAGTCAGTCTGCCTGGTCCGTCTAGTCAGTCTGCCTGGTCCGTCTAGTCAGTCTGCCTGGTCTGTCTAGTCAGTCTGCCTGGTCTGTCTAGTCAGTCTGCCTGGACTGTCTAATCAGTCTGCCTGGTCTGTCTAGTCAGTCTGCCTGGTCTGTCTAGTCAGTCTGCCTGGTCTGTCTTGTCAGTCTGGCTGGTCTGTCTAGTCAGTCTGCCTGGTCTGTCTAGTCAGTCTGCCTGGTCTGTCTAGACAGTCGGTCCAGTCCGTCTGTCTGTCTGTCTGTATGTATGTCTATCTGTCTGTCTGTATGAAGTACATATGTAAAACAATTCAGACAAACGTTTGGATATGAATTGAATAAAACATCACTAAACTACGAAATTATTTGTAAAAAATTAGATGTGATATAGGCCTAAATCGTATGGTTTTAAATCAGTAAAATTATATACACTTTTTGCATTCAACTATCACTTACCTTCGCATGCCATTGCTACATGTAACTCATTACGGATGGATAATCCTAATATAGATATTCTGTCGCAGTACACGTTAAAAGCTTTATTCAAGTGACATTGTGTAGTTTGTATATGTAACATGTACATGTGTCTGTATGTCAAACGTTATCCATGTTGTTATTTTATCCAAGAGAACCGACTGTTGTTGTCCATTACCATTTTAATGCTATTCGCCTAAAATATTGCATTCACGTTAGAGAAAATATTGTATACGAGTAAGTATATGTGATGAAAAGTATGCCTGACAAAGAAGAATATAACATTGCCAACT
The DNA here is from genome assembly GCA_936450465.1 of Gibbula magus. NCBI lineage: Eukaryota > Metazoa > Mollusca > Gastropoda > Trochida > Trochidae > Gibbula > Gibbula magus. The sequence continues at coordinate 15,686,790 of OW388293.1, read as the reverse complement.
GTACCCAATCATCATAAAGTCGTAATTATATTACCGAAAACGAAAACCGTGCAATGTACTGCCAACCAATTAGACACATATACTTTAGGAAACGTATCTGTGACAGACAAAGCGACGTTTTTTGGATGGAAGTGTTTGATACGTCATATAAGTAGTATACACGAGGCTTCTGTTGCTGCACGCTCCTCATCATCCTCTTCCCACAGACGTCACACCATTTGGATTTCAGATCCTAACCTTTTCTACATTGCCTGAATTTATAGGCTCCAGCAATATTCCCTATCGGGGAAATGGGAACCTCATACGGTATCCCTGCCTCTTAACCAATGAAAACTCAACTTTCAGCGACCATTTCGACCGAGTGATTTCAATCCTAGTAAGACTGAGAGTATGACGTTTAGTCGAAAAACGAAAGACTACGTCAGACCGAACTTAACAATCGGTTTGGGAAATTATCAAAGAAGTTTAAAACCATTAACATTTAGGCTTAACACTTCAAAGCGTTTGTTCTTGGAAAGTACATATTAATGACATGATAAAGAAAATTAGCACAAAGATTAATTGCCTGAGAAGTTTGAAATATCGTCTATCTCGTAAAACATTGAATACTTTATATACATATTTTGTCTTACCACTTTTTGACTACCGCTGTCATGTATGGGATAACTGTACGATAGAACAGACAAATATATTGGAAAATCTTCACGTGGATGCATTAAGAACTATATGCGGTGCAGTTCAAGGAACAAGTCATGAAAAGTTATACAGGGAAACAAACTATTGCACCTTAGAAAATAGACGATATCGCTTTAAACTCACTTTTTTCTATAAAATGTATCATCATATACTCCTGATTATTTAAATGACTAAGTTACAGGTAGAGTATAGGAACAAAGTAACTACAATCTCAGAAACAGTTCTTCCATTCAAGAAATTAATTATAGAACGCAGAGATATTCTCAATTATTTTTACAAAGTGCTATAACTGAATGGAACTCTTTGCCCGTCGGAGTGACCAACGCGGCATCTTTTAATCACTTTAAAACTATGATTAAACCAGAAGAAACGCCTACTTACTTCGACTTAAACTTCGGAAGTAGATTCTGTCAAAGTATTCATTGTCGTCTCAAACTCACCTGTAGTGATCTAAACGCGGACAGATATAATCGACACATATCGGAAACTCGGAAGTGCTCATGTTGTCACTATGTGTAGGATAAAACACGATACACAGGTTATGCTTGGGATTGTAAAACCCGAGGTAAGAAAGCTGAGCGGGAAGTGAGACCGAAAGCGAAGCTTGAGGTCTTACTTCCCCGAAGCTTTCTTAACGAAGCTTTCTTCGAATTTGTCTGACGAAAATAACACTAATAAAGTTGGGTTTGTTTTATTTGTCTTTGATTTGGTCTTCTTTATTTATCATTATGTTTATAATCAATTGTTTTTACAAAATTAAATGGCATATTTCGAGGGAAAAAAACACATTAAACGAGAAGACGTTATCTTACGTTTATTTTATCATTATGACGTGTCATTGGCAAATGTCACTTTTACAATGGCGTCGCTGATTGCACAACTAGATTCAATTGCAACCAATCAGGACACTCCTTAAATTTGAAGGGAGTAATCTCGGTGGGAAGAGAATTGATATTCATTGAAAACAATTGATTGTAATATAATTCGCTCCTGGAGATAGATATGCTACTTAAGAAAAATGATTCAATTTAAATCAGCACATTTTGAATTTGACACGTACATTTGTATCAAAGTCATGTAAAATTATGAACAATATTCCAGTTGAATTTATCCAGTAAACGCCTCTGGGAGAATACTGAATATCATTATGTTCTCAAACGACCAATAAGGAGTTAGATACATAAGAACATGAACCACCTACAAATGTATAAGCAAACACCGCTTTATCTCCGGGACAAGATAAATCACACATAGTTAGTGACTATATGTAAGTTCAATATAGTGGTAAAAAGATGACCATTTTAGAAAAAAAGTAACACTTTTACGTATAGCTCTGAACGAGTACGATTAAATTATAAATGCAAACATAATAAAACAATATCAGATGCATCCTTCATTTTCAAACAAAAAGATGCAGTTTGCCACAGATAATGTATCCTTTGCAGCATATTTCGGAGAACAACAAGGACAAGAATACATTTTCAAAGCACTGCATATATAATTCATCTTAGTTTATAGAGTGTTAATAATTTCTAATTGAAAGTGCTCGAAAATACTTCTTTGATATTTCAAAAAGTAGAAAATACTTACTTTTAATTTATATTCTATAGAATAGAAGAGGCAGTCAATAATTATACTCCCACTATGAATCTTAATCGACTGATGCTCCCAGTCAGAATTCTATTCCCATATGTCATAGGATATCATAATGAAAACTACTCGATATCAATAAGTTAATTAATCCGATATTTATGGCATCTGAGGAACAATCGCTTCACTCGAATAGAATTGTCAGTTAATGGTTACCGTATTTATTAGAAGAGTTTATTTCTGGTAACAAATTTCTCGTATCTTAAATTTCATTGGCCATAACAAATTACAATGCCCGAAATGTCAAACACTTTCATCAATATGTTTGGTATTGAAGAATATTACGCTAAAAGATAAACATTATATCAAACATACAATTAAGTTTAAAATCGAAATATTAGAATTATCAGAAATCAAATATCTGTGCAGATCGGAAATTCCATGAAATATGGCAGTATAATAGGTTGAATCTATTGCAACATATCAGACAGTGTTATGTAGTGTTCGATCAAATTGTCTAGTGAGCGAAGGTGAGTTATCAAAGAACCTCATTGACACATTTATTCATTTCCATTTTTCGGATGCATGATACATTTTCATTTGCATGTATGTATATATATAAAGTCTCTGATGCACGCGCAATGTACACAAAAGGGACTGATACATTTAATCAATATATATCTTTCTATAGATTAATTCCCATTGTGTAACAATATATATATTATTTTTGAAATATTCATTTTAGTGAAATGTTGACTTTGGAAACATTTATTGAGTTTGGTGAAGTTTCATTCTATGAAGTGTTGACTTTGATAATATATATTGAGTTAGTTGAAATGTTGACATCGACAAAATATACGACTTTGATGAAATGTTGACTTCGGAAAAATATAATATTGGTGAAATTTTGACTTTTGAAATAATTAATTGACCTTGGTGAAAGTTTAAAAAAAATATTAGTAAATACCATTCTTTTCCCACAGACTTACTACCTTCAGATTTCCGATCCTAACCTCTGCTCTTTATCGCTTGAAATCGAGGGCAGAAATGGTGTGTCCTAATTTGTTGCATTTGAATCTAGTTGTGCAATCAGCGACGCTGTTGTAAAAGTGACATTTGCCAATGACACGTCATCATCATTAAATAAACGTAAGATGAACGTTTACTCGTTTAATGTGTTTTCGGCGAAATATGCTATTTGATTGTGTGAAAACTATTGATAATAAGCATGCTTATAAATAAGGAAGACTAAATCAGAGACAAATACCCAAAATAGTTCATTTGTGTTATTTACATCAGACATATTCGAAAGACCCTTAATAGTCAAATGCCTAGATCTTTGAAGTCACACGGTCGCCATGGCCGCTGAAAAAACTTGGTTCCATTGGTTAAAAAGCAGGGATAAAGTATGAGGTTCCTATTTTCTCCGCTGGGGAATGTTGCTTGAGTCATCGATTTAAAGCGATGTAGAACAGAGGTTATGATCGGAAATTCGAAGGGAGTAACCTGTGTAAGAAGAGGATGGGTAAATACCTGCAGGCACAACAACAAATGGTTGCTCAAAAACAGCCAAAGACCAAATACAGCCCCAAAACGCAGCACTTCCAGAAGCGCAGAAACAGAAAACCATAGCAAAAACACAACCAAAGGGGTGCAACATAATCAGCCAACGGAACAAAACTGACCAGAAGACCAATCAAGCTGTCATTTCACAAATAATACTCGCTTGAAATAGAATTATTTTTTTATCCCCCGCCGCGCGTTTAGCGCGAAGCGGGGGATATAGTATTCGGCTGTGTCCGTCCGTCCGTCCGTCCGTCCGTACGTACGTACGTCCGTACGAAATGGAATAACTCAAATACTATTCACTGCATATGGGTTCATCATGGGAAGAGTAATGTTCTTACATAGGTTTGTGACCTTGACCTTCATTTCAAGGTCACAACAAGACTTTGTTATTTTACCCTTGTCAGCGGGATATCTCATTAACCATTCTCTGGATTCTCTTCATATTTTACACATAGCTTCTCCAAGGAAAGACGACGGGCTGATTAGATTTTGGTGACCTTGACATTATTTTCAAGGTCACAGCGGAACTTTGAATTTTTCGACATGTTAATGTACATGTAAAGCTTGTCAGCGGGATATCTCAAGAACCATTCACTGGAATTCCATCATTTCTTACACAAAGCACCTTCTAGGGAAGACGACGGGCTGATTAGATTTTGGTGACCTTGACATTATCTTCAAGGTCACAGCGGAACTTTGAATTTTTCGACATGTTAATGTACATGTAAAGCTTGTCAGCGGGATATCTCAAGAACCATTCACCGGAATTCCATCATTTCTTACACAAAGCACCTTCCAGGGAAGACGACGGGCTGATTAGATTTTGGTGACCTTGACATTATTTTCAAGGTCACAGCGGAACTTTGAATTTTTCGACATGTTAATGTACATGTAAAGCTTGTCAGCGGGATATCTCAAGAACCATTCACCGGAATTCCATCATTTCTTACACAAAGCACCTTCTAGGGGAAACGACGGGCTGATTAGATTTTGGTGACCTTGACATTATTTTCAAGGTCACAGTGGAACTTTGAATTTTTCGACATGTTAATGTACATGTAAAGGTTGTCAGCAGAATATCTCAAGAACCATTCACCGGAATTTCATCATATCTTACACAAAGCAAAAGGACTGATTAGATTATGGTGACCTTGACATTATTCTCAAGGTCACAGTGGAATTTTAAATTTTTCGACATGTTAATGTACATGTAAAGGTTGTCAGCGGGATATCTCAAGAACCATTCACCGGAATTCCATCATATCTTACATAATGCACCTCCTAGGAAAGACAAAGGGCTGATTAGATTTGATGACCTTGACATTTTTGTAAAGGTCACAGTGGAGCTTTGACTTTTTCGACATGTTTGACAGTAAATTTTGCTGATCTTGACATTATTTTTTAAATTTTGAAGTATTAATTTTCGGCGGGGGATCATGTCACCTTAGTGACAACTACTTGTTTTTGTAGTGATGCACAATGACCTTTGTAGAAAACTGAATTTACTTTCTATATTTATAACGCTTCATTATAGAAAACCACGTGTTTTGTTTTTTTACTAAGCTATATATCTACTAGAAGATAGCCGAGTACAATAATCATGACCGATAAAACCCTCTTCAGTTGATATCAAGTGACAGGTTGTGTACCTATAGTAGTATCACAGGTCTCGTCGTTGGTTCTACAGTGGGAACCTCAGTGGATAATTCTAATGTTCTCGATGTTGATGTATTGCTACTAAACAGCAGATTATGCAGGGTGATCTTCTTCCTCATTTCCAGTTATCAAGACATGTCTTGCTTCTAAATAATAATGCGTGGTAATACATATAGTAAACATAAGCATTACTTTGTTCAAAATGAAAACTCATGAGGACTTCTCACATTTACTCATTGTAATAATGGTTTACATCCCCTAATAGTTATAGGAATGAAATGTTTTATAAACAACGTAAAGTTTCAGATTCGATTCGATTTTTGTGAATAGTATCCGCATTGGCTATTTCTCCTCTTGTACTTTAAAATACCAAAGAAAGGGGAATATAAGAAAAAATAAAGTTATTCAAAAGAATTCATTCTTTGTGTCTGGAGATCTTGGCATTGGTATATTGTTACAGTGTTTGATTGTTCTCATTTTGGTTCTTATAAATAATGTCAAGTTACACTTGAATACAAACTTCTACTGAACCCAAATATACACAAAATCTGTCATGGAGTCTCATTTGCATAAAATACATACAGGGCAAGTAATATATATTAGACATCATATGTTTGTGCCATTTAATTTCGAAAATACCATAATATCGAACATCGAATGTTTGTACCAATAACCGAATTATAAGTTTTAACCTAGATTAGCGTTTGCGGGACAACGCAAAAGCAGAGCAGCTCCGAAACTTAGGGTCTTGCCTTTCCCTGTTCCGCCTTCTTGTCAGCATCAATATAATGGCAAAAAGTTTGTTCATTGTTTGAGTTATTACTAATCATCACTGGGGTCACTTTTCACAAGTTTGCTCTTAAAACCTATTTCTTCTTTCAAAATTTGATCAAAGGATTAACGTGGCCTTAACCAATATCTCATGATCTTGACCTTTGACCTTCAAGGTCACACCATCAATGATCACTTTTCATCGCGTATAATAATCATGCAATGACTCAAAGTGTTCAAAGTGTTCACAAAAGTATGCTTAAGTTTTGACCTCACTGCGACCTTGACCTTTGACAGATTTTAGCGAAAACGTTTTCAAATCTTGGTCTTTCTCCATAGTTCATATATACCAAATAAGAGCCCAATAGCACAAAAAAGTTTGAAGTTATCATGTTTACAAGGATTGTTGTAGTGATTTCAGAACTCATGACCTTGACCTTTGACCTTGAATGTGAACATGTCAAAATCATTCACCAGGTATATAAGAAAGAAATTAAGCTATCTTTATGAGGTGTTAATATCTTCATGGAAAAATGTTACTAAGTGATTTCAGAACTGGTCAGCATGACCATATCTCGTGACCTTGAAAATATTAGACACATATACTTTAGGAAACGTATCTGTGACAGACAAAGCGACGTATTTTGGATGGAAGTGTTTGATACGTCATATAAGTAGTATACATGAGGCTTCTGCTTCTGCACGCTCTTCATCATCCTCTTCCACAGACGTCACACCATTTGGATTTCAGATCCTAACCTTTTCTACATTGCCTGAATTTATAGGCTCCAGCAATATTCCCTATCGGGGAAATGGGAACCTCATACGGTATCCCTGCCTCTTAACCAATGAAAACTCAACTTTTAGCGACTAGTAAGACTGAGAGTATGACGTTTAGTCGAAAAACCAAAGACTACGTCAGACCGAACTTAACAATCGGTTTGGGAAATTATCAAATAAGTTTAAAACCATTAACATTTAGGCTTAACACTTCAAAGCGATTGTTCTTGGAAAGTACATATTAATGACATGATAAAGAAAATTAGCACAAAGATTAATTGCCTGAGAAGTTTGAAATATCGTCTATCTCGTAAAACATTGAATACTTTATATACATATTTTGTCTTACCACTTTTTGACTACCGCTGTCATGTATGGGATAACTGTACGATAGAACAGACAAATATATTGGAAAATCTTCACGTGGATGCATTAAGAACTATATGCGGTGCAGTTCGAGGAACAAGTCATGAAAAGTTATACAGGGAAACAAACTATTGCACCTTAGAAAATAGACGATATCGCTTTAAACTCGAGCTCACTACTTTCTATAAAATGTATCATCATATACTCCTGATTATTTAAATGACTAACTTCCAGGTAGAGTATAGGAACAAAGTAACTACAATCTCAGAAACAGTTCTTCCATTCAAGAAATTAATTATAGAACGCAGAGATATTCTCAATTATTTTTACAAAGTGCTATAACTGTATGGAACTCTTTGCCCGTCGGGGTGACCAGCGCGACATCTTTTAATCACTTTAAAACTATGATTAAACCAGAAGAAACGCCTACTTACTTCGACTTAAACTTCGGAAGTATCTTCTGTCAAATTATCCATTGTCGTCTCAAACTCACCTGTAGTGATCTAAACGCGGACAGATATAATCGACACATATTGGAAACTCGGAAGTGCTCATGTGGTCACTATGTGTAGGATAAAACTAGATACACAGGTTATGCTTGGGATTGTAAAACCCGAGGTAAGAAAGCTGAGCGGGAAGTGAGACCGAAAGCGAAGCTTGAGGTCTTACTTCCCCGAAGCTTTCTTAACGAAGCTTTCTTCGAATATGTCTGACGTAAATAACACTAATAAAGTTGGGTTTGTTTTATTTGTCTTTGATTTGGTCTTCTTTATTTATCATTATGTTTATAATCAATTGTTTTTACAAAATTAAATGGCATATTTCGAGGGAAAAAAACACATTAAACGAGAAAACGTTATCTTACGTTTATTTTATCATTATGAAGTGTCATTGGCAAATGTCACTTTTACAATGGCGTCGCTGATTGCACAACTAGATTCAATTGCAACCAATCAGGACACTCCTTAAATTTGAAGGGAGTAATCTCGGTGGGAAGAGAATTGATATTCATTGAAAACAATTGATTGTCATATAATTCGCTCCTGGAGAGAGATATGCTACTTAAGAAAAATAATTCAATTTAAATCAGCACATTTTGAATTTGACACGTACATTTGTATCAAAGTCATGTAAAATTAGGAACAATATTCCAGTTGAATTTATCCAGTAAACGCCTCTGGGAGAATACTGAATATCATTATGTTCTCAAACGACCAATAAGGAGTTAGATACATAAGAACATGAACCACCTACAAATGTATAAGCAAACACCGGTTTATCTTCGGGACAAGATAAATCACACATAGTTAGTGACTATATGTAAGTTCAATATAGTGGTAAAAAGATGACCATTTTAGAAAAAAAAGTAACACTTTTACGTATAGCTCTGAACGAGTACGATTAAATTATAAATGCAAACATAATAAAACAATATCAGATGCATCCTTCATTTCAAAACGATGCAGTTTGCCACAGATAATGTATCCTTTGCAGCATATTTCGGAGAACAACAAGGACAAGAATACATTTTCAAAGCACTGCATATATAATTCATCTTAGTTTATAGAGTGTTAATAATTTCTAATTGAAAGTGCTCGAAAATACTTCTTTGATATTTCAAAAAGTAGAAAATACTTACTTTTAATTTATATTCTATAGAATAGAAGAGGCAGTCAATAAGTATACTCCCACTATGAATCTTAATCGACTGATGCTCCCAGTCAGAATTCTATTCCCATATGTCATAGGATGTCATAATGAACACTACTCGATATCAATAAGTTAATTAATCCGATATTTATGGCATCTGAGGAACACTCGCTTCACTCGAATAGAATTGTCAGTTAATGGTTACCGTATTTATTAGAAGAGTTTATTTCTGTTAACAAATTTCTCGTATCTTAAATTTCATTGATATATTTCTGGATGAAAAGTGGCTGAAAGTTCATAACACAGAGTGATATGAATACAACTAAAGCTCAAATCTGTTAAATAAAAAGTAATTATTTTGGCCATAACAAATTACAATGCCCGAAATGTCAAACACTTTCATCAATATGTTTGGTATTGAAGAATATTACGCTAAAAGATAAAGATTATATCAAACATACAATTAAGTTTAAAATCGAAATAATAGAATTATCAGAAATCAAATATCAGTGCAGTTCAGAAATTCCATGAGATATGGCAGAATAATAGGTTGAATCTATTGCAACACATCAGACAGTGTTATGTAGTATTCGATCAAATTGTCTAGTGAGCGAAGGTGAGTTATCAAAGAACCTCATTGACACATTTATTCATTTCCATTTTTCGGATGCATGATACATTTTCATTTGCATGTATGTATATATAAAAAGTCTCTGATGCACGCGCAATGCACACAAAAGGGATTGATACATTAAATCAATATATATCTTTCTATAGATTAATTCCCGTTGTATAACAATAAATATATTATTTTTGAAATATTCATTTTAGTGAAATGTTGACCTTGGAATCATTTATTGAGTTTGGTGAAGTTTCATTCTATGAAGTGTTGACTTTGATAATATATATTGAGTTGGGTGAAATGTTGACATCGACAAAATATACGACTTTGATGAAATGTTGACTTCGAAAAAAATATGATATTGGTGAAATTTTGGCTTTTGAAATATTAATTGACCTTGGTGAAAGTTTAAATTAAAAAAATATTAGTAAATACCATTCTCTTCCCACAGACTTACTCCCTTCAGATTTCCGATCCTAACCTCTGCTCTTCATCGCTTGAAATCGAGGGCAGAAATGGTGTATCCTAATTTGTTGCATTTGAATCTAGTTGTGCAATCAGCGACGCTGTTGTAAAAGTGACATTTGCCAATGACACGTCATCATCATTAAATAAACGTAAGATGAACGTTTACTCGTTTAATGTGTTTTCGGCGAAATATGCTATTTGATTGTGTGAAAACTGTTGATAACAAGCATGCTTATAAATAAGGAAGACTAAATCAGAGACAAATACCCAAAATAGTTCATTTGTGTTATTAACATCAGACATATTCGAAAGACCCTTAATAGTCAAATGCCTAGATCTTTGAAGTCACACGGCCGCTGAAAACTTGGTTCCATTGGTTAAAAAGCAGGGATAAAGTATGAGGTTCCTTTTTTCCCCGCTGGGGAATTTTGCTTGAGTCATCGATTTCAAGCGATGAAGAACAGAGGTTATGATCGGAAATTCGAAGGGAGTAACCTGTGTAAGAAGAGGATGGGTAAATACCTGCAGGCACAACAACAAATGGTTGCTCAAAAACAGCCAAAGACCAAATACAGCCCCAAAACGCAGCACTTTCAAAAGCGCAGAAACAGAAAACCATAGCAAAAACACAACCAAAGGGACGCAACATAATCAGCCAACGGAAAAAGACTGACCAGAAGACCAATCAAGCTGTCATTTCACAAATAATACTCGCTTGAAATAGAATTGTAGTGATGCACAATGACCTTTGTAGAAAACTGAATTTACTTTCTACATTTATAACGCTTCATTATAGAAAACCACGTGTTTTGTTTTTTTACTAAGCTATATATCTACTAGAAGATAGCCGAGTACAATAATCATGACCGATAAAACCCTCTTCAGTTGATATCAAGTGACAGGTTGTGTACCTATAGTAGTATCACAGGTCTCGTCGTTGGTTCTACAGTGGGAACCTCAGTGGATAATTCTAATGTTCTCGATGTTGATGTATTGCTACTAAACAGCAGATTATGCAGGGTGATCTTCTTCCTCATTTCCAGTTATCAAGACATGTCTTGCTTCTAAATAATAATGCGTGGTAATACATATAGTAAACATAAGCATTACTTTGTTTAAAATGAAAACTCATGAGGACTTCTCACATATACTCATGGTAATAATGGTTGACATCCCCTAATAGTTATAGGAATGAAATGTTTTATAAACAACGTAAAGTTTCAGATTCGATTATGTTTTTGATAAAACATGTTACTACTTGATGTATTTTTGTGAATAATGTAGTATCCTTGAGCATTGGCTATTTCTCCACTTGTACTTTAAAATACCAAAGAAAGGAAAATATAAGAAAAAATAAAGTTATTCAAAAGAATTCATTCTTTGTGTCTGGAGATCTTGGCATTGGTATATTGTTACAGTGTTTGATTGTTCTCATTTTGGTTCTTATAAATAATGTCAAGTTACACTTGAATACAAACTTCTACTGAACCCAAATAAACACAAAACCTGTCATGGAGTCTCATTTGCATAAAATACATATAGGGCAAGTAATATATATTAGACATCATATGTTTGTGCCATTTAATTTCGAAAATACCATAACATCGAACATCGAATGTTTGTACCAATAACCGAATTATAAGTTTTAAATTATGTTATTCATTACCAAGTACCGCCAGATATCTTATCAAATGTCAACAAAAACTGTGAAGAAGATGTTCGCAAAGTTGTAGCATTATGAAGTTGTACTATTTCTGTACAACATTTGTTGTGACAAAAGAATGTCCATTCTTTAAATGAGAAAAGTCAAGCTGTTCAGTATTCGATCATTGTTTAATCAAAGAAATGAGATTTTAAATAAATTTACAAACAACCACGAGTACCAATGACGCGGAAGTGCATATGGTCACGGAGTATGTAGTAAATAATGACCCGGTGCTGAGCGGTATATAAACTCACGAGGGCGTTAGCGAGTCACTCGGCTCAGTATTTGCCTTACACTCCCGCGGAACACTCTATTTCTAAAATAAATTGTTATATGCCTTTTAAGGGATACTTTGTTGATTTGTATACGACATGACCAAAAGATATCAATGAAATATTATCAATTCACTAATTACTGATTGAATGGGAAGTTTCAAACTTAAGTATTTATTCCTTACGCAAAGCAGACATAAATTGTATCTACAGATATATATGTATATACAATACTAGAATAGAATGAACACTCATTGGTATGGATCCTCTGTAGCTCAATTGGCAAAGACGCTGCTCGACGACTTTGAGGTCCAGGTTTCGATTTTCACTTTCGTTGCTTACAAAAGTTTCAATTCTAATTTAATACAATTTAAAATTTTACAAGTCCATTTGTTTCCGTAGGTTGGATAGCTCATAACCTACATTGGTGGTTATGAAATAAGCAGCTTGCGCAGATGGTGGTTATGACATATAACAGTCAACTTAGACAAAATCAATAACTTCCCAAGGGGTGGAAGTGGTCACGGTTAAGTGATGCGAAAGTGAATCAGCGGTAAGAAGCGATCTTCATCAGACGTAGTTTTAGTCATTGACTCGAATCCACACTTGTCTTCGATTGCAATGCACTGTGATATCAATTATTGTTTGAGCATAATTTGGAGAATACCATAACTTATTATTTTAGAAATTGTACATAAAAAGAATCAAGAAGGCGTTTCTTTTGCTCGGTGTACATGTACTTATATGAAGTTTCGAACTTAGTTTTCTGTATTTAACAAAACTCGAACTGTATTTTCAATGAATGGGCCATCATTTTTTACTTGATAAGTAGTTTTACTGTTATATAAAAATCACAAACAAAGCTTTTAGCTTAACGAAAGTTGATACATGATCTGATATTCAAGGCAAGTAAGCTATTCCATTGTATTTGCTCACGTAGGAGGGCAAACAACATACAATAAACCTAATGTCAATCGTGTTTACACTGAATGTCAAGTGTGACGTCTCCTACTTACAAATAACACAATACTGAAACAGACATTGAAACAAAGCGACATTCACAAAGAGTTAGCATTCTCGATTGCAATGACCTTCGAAATTTGAATTTGAACAGAATAATACTTCTCATACATGATCAGTGTAAAGACCTCTACCAAGGTTTCACCGGACCTTTACATCCATACATCTGTATTCTCCAATGACAAGTGCCATTAACGTTTCACTTACTCTACGAGTTCATCATTTTACTAGAAACTGAATACAAATATTTGCTATTACCAAAGTAAAATAACCGAGCATCCTCGAGTATACAGATAATACTCTACTTTTACATCCTACCTTGAATTTTGAACTTTGACTATAACTTTTCACAGTAGCCAAACTGATCTTTATAACCTTGGTTATCTGCGTGGAATTCAGTAGTAAGTGAACATGTACTGAAGTGACGAAAGTGACATATAATGTAGGATAGAAGCATTGTATTGACACCCCCACTGTTAACAACTTAAACTTATTTTTAACCCTTACCTTGTATGCTTCTGAATGTTACAATTCCTGTATACATGGGCCCGACAGGCCCAGCGACATTTCTTTGTGATATACACCATTTCTTTGTGACATACGTGATAGAAAAACAACATCCAGTCTTCCATGGGTGCCAGTGAACAGGTTTAAAATGAAATTTATTGCTTTAGTTAATGTTACATCAATTTAGTAAATTCCTACATTATCTCAATCTCATAATGTCAATGTTACAATAGCTTTCCCGCACCATACATGTACCCTGTTGCATCATGTTTCCGGACGTATATGTATGGTCAACTTGTGAGTAAAATTGTCATATTTGCCCTCCATTATCTCTTTGATACCACTTTATCGTATTTCAGTAACAAACGTGATTTTATGGCAGTCTAAATGAAGACTTCGACTTTCAAAGACGAAACAAGAAATTATGTTTTTTTAATTTTATGTATTAAAAGTATTGTCATGGCTTCAGGTAGATGGATGAGCACCTGGCAACATGTTACATTGTAATCTGTAGTCGTCGTGTGGATCTCACTTCTTCAGGTTATCGACAGTCCTGTTTGAAGAAATATTCGTCGTTCTTGTCCAGTAAAGTGGACGTTCTTTACTGTTCATGCACCGATAGGAGGCAATGTCTGCAATATTTAACATGTTTGTAAAATTCACTACTGGCCATATCTTGATCTGTCTCTTAGTCAACTTTGGTTCCAGTCAATTCCATTTCAGGCTTCTTCTTCTTCTACTAAAACCACGGCTTTATGTCAGATTATCAGATGTCTTGAAAAGGAGTAAACTTGTCCCAGCTTTCCCATACAACTCTCGTACCCACCATGTAGGCAAAAGAAACAATCTCTTTTACCATGTCCGCATTCAAAAACAGTTTGAATAGATCATCTTCATAGATAACATGATCCGCATTGACCATTCTTTTCAGTGAACCTCTTATGAAAACCCTGCGAGGTGGTTGGCTGGTCACAATGAAGTGGTTGATCATATTCTTCCATCTTTTAAACAATAAACATTTGTCCAGATTCATTAATATCAAAAAAGTTGTTCTCCTCTGTATCACTGAATCATGTGGCATCTGTGCAGTACAACATCACTGACAAATATCCTGTCTTCTGTGAAAAGTGCTTCTGCTTTTTCATTGACCTCACAGTGTGTTAAACGTATCATTATATCATCCAAATCGTCATTCGCTTCTTAATATTGAAGCAACAAATCCCTAATGTCGACTAGGACTTGACGTTTTGGAAATATTACACATAGATAATCTACAAATATCCAAGGCTTACTGAGGATAGTTTGACTTGAATCACCGAGTGTAAGAATACACTTATATTTGAGTATCATGCAAAATCATGCTTCAACAATTATTAGCAAAAGAATGAACATCTCTAAAACACAAAACTGCCTTTAGCAGTGATCTCAGTGACGTCAAAGCCTTGTGATGTTATTAACTGATGATGTTATAGGGTTATGACTATATAATATTGTAGGGATATCTACAATGTATATATTGCTTGTAGATATCGCTTGCATGTTGATGCCAAACAAGCGATATAAACTGTTGGAGCCAGTTTTGTATGATGAAATACGATAAGTAATGTCCCCGGGCACTTAAAGTAGGTAAAAACGTAACATAGACCCAAAACATTAATTGGTAATTAGTTGTTAATGAACACTATCGAAATGCAAGAACTACCATGACTTGAGGAATACATAAATTGTCAGCTATACATTCTAATTTGTTTCAAAGATATAGAAGTGAAAATAGGCTCATGGGCGTCTGAGGCCCCGTGATACAAGGTAAGGGGTAAAACTATGATGCTAAAATTACCAACAAATGATTATTTTTAAAAACTGTCAGGAAAAATCCTCCTAAGTCAAAATTGAAGTTTTGAAAAACATACACAATGAAAAAGTGTAGAATCTGATAAGTCAATGTATAATAAACTTCGTCACATTTTTAAATTGCAATTTACTATTCGAAACTCGACTTTCGAAAATATTAATTGACACCGAAACGTAATTACGTGAATTTGATCAAAGCAAACGTATCGGCGAATTCACAAATAAGACACTATACAATATACACTTTTCTTTCCACTTTGAAAAGAAATATAAAATAAAAATATAGTGTAAGTGACGACAACGGATTTAGGGCATGCATTAATCAATCATTTTTACATATCGATTTAAGCCATCGTTCCTGAATTGTTCGTAGGTTTTCTTTAGGGTCACAACTGTCTTAAATGAAATGTGAAGTTGTCAAAGGTGAAGGGAGGGTAACTCAACAACTTTTATACACACCTCGATTAACCGGACCCCGTATATCCGGAAACCCGACCATCCGCGCGGCAGTATTTCATATCTTCTCTATGCATTAACTTTGCAAATAATGGTTCGCTTAACCACACAGTTCGCTTTCCGGACGATTTTCAACTGTAACGAAATCGTGCGGATAAATGGGGCGTCGCTGTATATCTGTATATATGTATTGGATAAGGCTTTCAAAAAATGTTCCTCTCTACAGATGATTGATGATTTTAAAGTTACGGCCTCGTAACGTCTTCAATCTTTTATTTTTTATTTTTTTTTTTTTTTTATTCCTGAAGTCAATTGATATATATAAATACAGAAATGTATATATGACATACAAAACAGGAGTTTTTTTTAACACATAATAAGAAAAATAAAAGACAATACATAGCATTCACTCACACATCCGGACCTTTGCATTCCCTATACTGTAGACTTAAATACCTAAAATTCAAGAAGTTTTAAATACATTGCCCATTTTTTTCCAAATTCAATAAACTTAGTCTTGTTCCAGTATCTAACCTTTTCTATTGAATAATAATACTGAAACTCTTTTTTGAAATGTAACAGCCTTGGTATTGTCTTCCTCAATTTACATTTGTAGATATAATATTTGGCCAGAAGTAGAATCAAATCAAAAGTTTCATCAGTGTAAAAAGGGGGATGCAGACCCAAAAAGGATCAAATTGCATTGTAAATGTATAATACCTGTGTGGACACAGTTTAATTCAAGCCACTGTGAAAACTGTTGCCAAAAATGTTTAGTAATTCTGCAACTCCAGAAAAGATGAAGTATTGATTCAAGTTCTAAATTGCATCCATCTTAATTAAGGATCTAAAGTAGTCTGGAATGGTTTAATAAATATATTCAACCAGTTTATATTAATCAAGGTCTCCTATTCCCACTTTTCAATTACCTTAAGTCTTTCAACATTGTCTGTCAATTTGAAGTAATAACTTTTTGATCCTTTTTTACAGGCAAAAAGGTTTCTAATACAGAGGCTTTTATCATCATCTAATATTGTTTCAGCTATTTTGTCAATGCCTAGGATATTGCGGTATTTGTCAACTGCTTTCAAAGTTCAAAATGAAGAAAATTGATTTTGAAATAAACACGACAAAAATGTTCAAGAGACATAAAATCACCATCATCATTCAGCAAGCAAGAAATATTAATAATGTCATGTTCATGGAACTTTTTACTTTTTAAAGGATTTCCTTTAACAAGGATATTTCTATTGTACAACAGCGGTTCCCGAAGGAAGTCATCATAAGTACATGGTTTAGTAGAATAACTGTATTTAGCAAAAGCATTCAATGTATCTCTCCAAAAACTATTTTGCATTGATTCTGCTAGCATAAGTGGAAATTCACTACCAAATGTTAATATATTCAAGTACTGTGTATGCTTTTTAATGAAGAGATTCTTCCACTTCCTGTTATAGTCAGCAGAAAGTAGTTTTTTCATCCATGTTACTTTTAAGGCATCAACATAAGAAAATATATTTATCATTCCAAGCCCTCCATCAGCAACAGGTTTACAAACAACTGACCGCTTTTTTTGTCAGGCTTGTTATCCCAAAGGAAGCTAAATAAAATACTGTTAAATTTCTTAAGGAAATATGTTGGTGGGTTGGGAAGGGTGAGGAAGAGGAAATTTAATTTGGAAATGAGCAATGATTTAATAATAGCAATTTTCCCTAGAGGACTTATGGTTCTTTTCATCCATCTTTAAATAGTTTCTTCGATTTCATAGATTTTACTTTCAAAGTTGAGTTTGATCATTTTCTTGTAATCAATACTAAAAATTATTCCTAGGATCCTAAAATTTTCAGGATTCCATCGTAGATTTAAGTCGGGTCTAAATTTGACATCACTATTTCTTGAAGTTCCTATCCATACAACTTCTGATTTATCATAATTAATCTTAAGTCCTGAAATGTGTGCATATAGATCTAAAGTGTCAATTACAGCTTCAAAAGATTTCTTTGAACCATCCAAGACAAATTCAGTGTCATCTGCATATTGTGCAATCAAATATTCAATGTTATCTATCATAATTCCTTTAATGTCTTCTTTTTTTTTTTAAGCGCTGATAAGACTTCAGCACTTAATAAAAATATATAAGGTGATAACGGATCCCCTTGCCTGCAGCCCCGATAGATAGGTATCCATGGTGACATTCTTCCATTTATTATCAAACTTGACTTTATATCTTTATACATAATAGAAATCCAGGTAGAGATATTGTCCCCGAATCCAAAAAATTTCAAAGTTTTTAAAATGAAAGACCAAGAAATAGAATCAAATGCCTTTTCGAAATCAACAAGGAAAAGCATTCCAGGTTTATGATTGGACTCTGTATGTAGTAGTAAGTCATATATCATCCGAATATTCTCTGCAATATATCTGTCAGACATAAATCCTGTTTGTTCTTCACTGATTATATTTGGAAGGACTTTTTTCAATCTATTGGCAATGATTGAGGATAGTAATTTATAAGAAGAGTTCAACAAAGTAATTGGGCGCCAATTTTTCATAAATTGCCTTGGTTTATCCCCTTTAGGGATGCAGGTAATAATTCCTTGCTTCTGAGTAATAGACAAATTGCCAGTCTCATAGCTAAAATTCAGTGATCTCAACAGAAAATCTCCAAGGTCAATCCAGAAAAATTTGAAAAATTCATAAGAAAAGCCATCAGAGCCTGGGCTCATTATTTTATGCTCTTTTAAGTGATGATAGTAATTCATCTTTAGTTATTTGTCCTTCAATACTATCTGGATTTTCAATCTTACTTATATCTTGCTCAGTAAGTATACTGTTAAGGTTATATCTTTAACTAGGTGTTCCTTTGATGAATATAGTTCCTCATAATATCTTGTGGCTTCTTTAATGATATCATCACCAGAAGTAATAAGTTGACCACTTGGCATTTCCAATTCTTTCATATTCTTACTTACATAATTTCTAGTCTCAAGGTTACAAAAATATTTACTAATACATTCACCTTCATCAATCCATTTAGCTTTTGATCTTACTAGCAAACCATCTAGTTTAGTTTGCCTTAGTTTCTGTAATTCCTTTTTTTGGTTTTCTAGTTCTTCAATAGTATCTTCGCTATAATTAGTCTCAAGGTTTTCTATGTCTTTGTTCAGAGAGTCTTCTTTTTTGTTCATATCTTTTTTCTTGAAGGATGAATATGCTATTGATTTTCCTCTTATTTTCATCAAAAGAGTTTCCAAAAAAGGTGTTCATTTATTGAAAAATCTATGTGAGTGTTTGAAATGTTGTCTATATTTTCTAAATTGT
The DNA here is from genome assembly GCA_936450465.1 of Gibbula magus. Classification (NCBI taxonomy): domain Eukaryota; kingdom Metazoa; phylum Mollusca; class Gastropoda; order Trochida; family Trochidae; genus Gibbula; species Gibbula magus. The sequence continues at coordinate 15,667,490 of OW388293.1, read as the reverse complement.
AAACTGGTAAAGCATATTCTTTTTTAGTCTCTAATATTATTTTTTTTTTTTATTTCTTCTACATACACATGTACATTTTATCCCGTAGCAAAGAATTATTGAACTTCCAATATGTAGAACGTTTTGTATGTTTTTCCATATCAAGACTGAAACTAACTAATGAATGATCTGTTCTATAACCCGGATTTATTTTAACTTGTGATGCATTTCTGCAAAGGTTTTCAGACATAAGGAAAAAGTCTAGCCGAGCTTGCTTTACAGGTTTTGTACGACGCCAAGTATACTGCCTTAATCCAGGGTTACTATCCCGCCATACGTCAATAAGATTAAGTTCTCCTATTAAATCTAATAATTTTCCCCTTGCCTTAGGATTGTTAACATTCTTATAGTTACTTGTATCCTTATCTTGATCTAGTGTTAAGTTAAAATCACCACCCAGGAGGCATGAATCATTGCCAAATTCCTTAAATTAAGATAATATCATTTCATAAAATTCAGGAGAATCATTGTTTGGGCCATAGATGTTACCAACAGACATTCTGCAATCATTTAGTGTTATATCAATCAGTAGGAAGTTTCCAGAGTCTTGTTTGTAAACTTGATGTATTTTATATTCTATGTTCTGGTTAATGAGAAAGGCAACACCTCTAGACTGGCTAGAATGACAGTTTATGATAACATCATGGCCCCACATTGATCTGATATATTTTTCATCTTTGTGTATAAAGTGAGTATCTTGAATAAAATATAGCGAAAATTGTTTGGAGCTAGAAAGTTAAAAACATCTCTCCTCTTGTTCAAATCACCTAAACCTCTACAATTTAAAGACCCAGCGGAAAAATTACTCGCCATAATAACATTGTTCGAATTGATAACATATACAGGGAACACATTCACACCATTCACTCACCTTGCATACCTGAGACAAACAATAAAAGAAAGGAATTAAACACATCCGGTAGGCGTTGTTCTCGCAATAACGCCTTCAAAAATAATAATTGTAGCGGCTTTATGTCCGATCACAACAAAACAATTTCTCCATCTCTGATACCGGAAGACGGAAGTGTAGAACTCCTTACACAGACGTCCGGAGCTCGAAGCATTGTCACTTTAAATAACAGAAAGACGAGTCCTCCTCGCGAAAGTTACAGGTTCCATGAAGCAAATATCACACCAATAACAAGTAATAAACTAATCACTTTCATTGAGTCAACATATTTGGATGAATAATAAGTGTCCACGATCGGTGGAAACTAGCGAAGCGGCCAGTCAGAGACGTCAACTTCTCAAACAGTTTTGGGAACTCCACACAATCATTTCAAGCTATTTGAATACATGTATGTAGATCCGTTCGATTAATCGCTGTCAATACAACGAATTAACACACTACGGCTTCCTCGTGCACAAATTAGTTGTACAACTTGTAGAAAAGATCCGGGGAAGAGGTTAGTAATCCGGAAAGTTTTCTTCCAATCCAATCCCTTTCCATGGTGTGTCCTTGGAGAATCTGTATTGTAACAGTACTTCGATCCCTCTCTCCAGGATTCTGGTTTGGACTTGGTGATTTTCACGAAGTGTTTTCCCTTTTGCGACAATTTTACTTCTACGCTTCTTCAGAATCACCGGCAGGTCTGTACAGACAGACATCTTCCTCTGACGAAGAATGTTTCCTTGCTTGTAGCTGGTAGTGAGAACATTCATTTCTATCAGTCATTTTCACGAACTTCACAATGACCTGGCCCGGACCCGATGGCGGCCATGTAGGGTCTGTTCCGAGACGTGGCAGCCGGTGAGAATTCACAAACAGAATGTCCTGTGCTCCCTTAATTCCTATGGCAGCAAATAGGTTCCTCGCGGCTGTTTCTGGGTTTTTAGAGGTAGGTATTCCATACAGCAGGAGATTCATCTTGCGACTGTAGAGCTCTTGTGTCAAAAAGCGGCGGTCCATCTCTAGCACGTTCGTCTCCCATTTTCGTTATGTTAGCCTTGTTTGCTTCTATCTGTGTAGAATTGAATTCCACTGTTTTAATAATGTTATCAGTTTTCACCTTCAACTCTGCAATTTCCTCTCTCAGTGAGTCTAAGTGTTGAGTTAAATCCTAAGTTTGTTTGGCGAGAGCTTCACTGATGAACTACTTCATGTCCGTCGCCATGTTGTCCGGCATGGTGTTGGAAGCTTCGATGTCAGTTTCGTCGTTTTTTTCATTATGCAAAAGTTTATTCACGAAACTTTCTTGCCTTGACCAGGGGTTTTGGGACTCGTGGCATTCTTACCCCTAGCCCCTCCTCGTCTTGTATTTACGGACATTTTGCTTAAATTAGGCAGTCAGCGAGAGCAGTGAGAATCAGCGACCTGTCGACATGAGGGCCTAGACCGGAAGTGTCGCTATGAAAACTAATAAAAATAGAGTCATTGGCTTTGCAGCTCATCAGGCTATCAGGCTTTAAACAATAACAATAAAATAAGTTGGAAAATGTAAAGATCTTAATTCATGGCCTCTGAGACCGACATTTTTGGCTACAGGGTCACCGAAACCAAATATAGAATTCAGATTCCCCATCTGTACACAACTTTCCAGCTTTCTTGGGCTTTAAGTACTTTTTTTAGTTTAAACATATTTTATTCAATAAGAAAAGGATCAGGAACAAGTTCTCCAACTTAGAACACCTTCTCCTTGGTATGTACATAGATAAATTACATTATTACAAATAAAGATGACAGAAAATGGACAAGAAAGGAGAGAAAGCCAAAAAGGCTGACATAGATTATTACTAATATAATATGCTATACAAATCGTTTAGTTTCACTGATAAATAATTGCACTAATTTAACCACATTTGTATTTTGACATGGTGATAGGTCTGCACTTCCTCCTAGCATAAGTGTAAGGTTAACTGGAATACGCGCTGATGTACAAATGCGCTCTAAAGCCAACATAAGATTCACTCTTTGTTGTTTGTACAAAGGACATTCAAACAAGTAGTGATAAGAATTCTCAACAGGATAACCACATGCACAGCTGGGATGACTTTTAATTCCAACTTTATATAAGTCAAAGTTAAAACTACTGACTGAATAGCGCAACTTGGTATGAATTATGTTTAAATTTCTTTTACCTAACGAGTAGTACTGTGGCGCCTGTAAGTTATTGACATTGATATGTGGTTTGAATTCTGAAATACTTATTGCATTACGAGCAGTGATTGGTAAATTGTTCCAAGAACTTATAGTAGATGGAAAAAAGGACTTAGCGGAATGTGTAAGTCTTGCGATAGGAATTGATATATTTTGTGAGGTCCGTAAATTGTAATTTGATTTAGAACCAACACTATTTGGAAGCAAATCATTAAGATATAAAGGAGTAATTTCATTTTGAATCTTAAACATCAAACATAATTTTCGTCTTCTTTAAGTACTGAAGAAGGAGATGAAACTTGGTGTTTAGGTCACGACCCCTGTGGCCCATATATGGAGTCATAGGGTCACCAAATCTACCCTTTAGAATCCCAATTGACCATGGAGTCTGTACACAACATTTTAGCTTTCTAGAGATGTGTGTACTGGAGAAAATGACAATCGGTTATTAGGTCATGACTCATGTAACCCATATTTTGGGTCACAGGGTCACCAAATCTACAATTTCGGGGGGAATTCCCTTTGGCCAATGACTCTGTTCACAATATTACAGCTTCAGCTTACTGGAGCTTTTGGTACTGGAGAAGAAGATGAAAATATGCCTTTTGCTAATTTTGATTTGTCTTTAGTCATCAACGTACCTTATCAGATATTAATACCACTTAAAAGATAAAGCACATTGTGAGAGTTAATGACTGTATAGTAACCTCTTAATACTCTGTTTCCTCCAAATGTGCAAATAACTGGTTGTAAAAGTGGCTGTCTGTGTATATTTTTGTAGCATACAACTTATACAACTGCATACATTGTTAAACAATAGTATGTACATCCTTATAATATTAACACACGTGCATTTTGCCACTGTTGTTAAATAATTGCAGAATGTTCGGGAAAAAATCAAAACAGCATAGATCAGAGATTCAAAGCAGTGCGCATATTAGTTCTCTGTAGAATTTTCATAATCTTTGACTGAAAATGCTCCAAAATACATCTCTTCCATTTCAGACTTCAAGATAAAAAAAATTAAATGATTTTACAAAATCGGTCAAACATGTTTATTGTTCACAAAATTAAGTTAAAACAAGGTAAAACTAATGTTTACCCTCCCTTGGTCTTTTCAGTGGTTAGTAGCATGTAATTTCCTTTTTGAAAAGATTCACAGATGAATAATTGGCGAGTTTCCGACTAGTTATTTTTGTGTTTCGTCGAACATTCTGTTTCTGGGACTCACGGACCGAATCTGATAGGATTTAGTTCTTGGTAATGCGCTTTCGTGATGCCATAAAGGAAATGCATCGATGGCGGAAATGAAATAAATCTAAAAATATGCGCCAAAGTCTGACTTAATCACTGAATGTCACTTGCAATACATTCACAAAGATTAAGCATTAGCAACAACTTTTGACTAAACCGATGCTTAATTAGAGTTATACTTTACTTTATTTAGTGCTGTTCTTCTAATTTATAAATATGAAAACGTGTAACTCAAACGTACATTTCCTGACACATAATAAATCTTCATTTTTCCACAGTTGGTTTCGCTAGACATGAAGTATGTTGATCGTACCAGTTGAGCGATACTTACCATGTACCAAGTAAAACCTGAATAAGCGCGACAGTCCACAAGATGGCAGACAGTCGCCGTGTTCTTATACATGTAGATGTGTGGGTTTCTGTGCGAGACGCGTCTTCCCTGCAGTTCTCATGCGAGAAAGTGAATAAGGATTTTTTTAAATGAGTGAATGGGTTATTGTTTAACGCCGCTTAGGCAGTATCCCGGCCATTAGGGGCGAATTTTTAATTGATTAATTGAAAAAAAGAAAAAATTTCAAAAGCAAAAAGTAGCGACACAGAGGCCCCATAGGTAGAATTCACAATATATATAGTATATATACTTCCTCTGTGTATCGCTTCCTCGTCCCCCGATTAAAAAGGAGGAACAATTAGCGATGCAGAGAAGAAAGTATAGGCATATCTAATATATACCCCCGACCAAACTTCCGATGTACACATATATGTGGTATACAATAGTACAATACAAAATATTCCGTCCGTTTGTCCGAAGAATGTTTTGTCAGATGCAATGCAGAAAATCTATATATTACATTCCTTTCATGTCTTCGACTCTACCAAGAGAGATGCAGTAGAATGAAATAGATGCCAATTTGAGCATTTCCTTATATTGGGCATATCTCTATACTTTACCATTTCAGAGATCTTAATTATTCAGATTGCAGAATAACTACTGGTCGGATTCTGTTCCAATATTACATAGATGCATATCGTCACGCCATTCTCCATCACTGGCTAAATTATGTCTTGCCGCAGTCTTTCACTATTGGGCTCTGATTTCAAAGCACGGAATAGTGATGGAAATGTTACAAGGCTTGAAATAGTCAGTGATGGGAACCAGCGCGAGTTATGCCTTGCGTGGAAGTGTTGGTCGACTACACACTAGAAGATTGTAAGGTCAGTATCGAGTGCTATTTGGATGTTTTATTGGTATTATTTTATTTTGTTGTATTTTAGACATTTTTTTCGTTTATGAGATTAATTTATCCATATAAAAGGAAAATATACCAATTAAACATCTGTTGACAAGTAGAATTCAATGTATCAGGCATTCAGTGCAGGTATACTGGCGTAGCATTGCTACATGTAATGTGTTTATGTTTACGTAGTTTTCAACCTCCTCGATATTAAAGGTGCATCCATTGTGGTTTATAGTATTTGTATTAGGCTTTAATACGTTCCGACTCACCAGATGTGCTGTTCACAGTGCAAATAAAATAACTCAGCTTGCATAATAGCATCCCCAATCGCTAAATATAACATAATAAACATAAGTAGCATCACTATACATGTGCAGAAACCGGAACTTCACGCCCAACTTACATGTACATGCACAATACTCATATGACCTATTAAACATGATCAACTCAAATTTGTCATTCTGTCTGTTATAAATAAGATTCCAAAATTACATTTGACTCATTGACGCGCGACAATCGAGATGCACTGTCCGGTTTTCGATCAGAAATCACTACTTTACCTTCATTTCGTCAATATACTAAGTCGGCTATCATCAAAATGGTAGTTTTCGGTAACAGTCGGTATTTCTCGATAAAGTAACACCATTTATAACGTTTAGAATATGTGACACCCAACAACACAATGGATGCATATTTAACCAACCCAAACGTCAAGTGCATACATGTGCAATGCAAGGGAGCAAATGTGTGTGGTGTAAATGTCATTTTTTTTAACGTAGAAGCTGATTTATTCTGAAAAGATTTGTCTCGACATTCAGAAATTACAAATAGAGAGATTTCTTTCTGTCATGGACTGTAACAGGAAAAGCAAACATTGCAAATATTGTGTTATGTTTTTAGTAAGTAGGGACACGATAGGCTTATCGCGTCTGCTGAACTTCTTACTTTAGATTTAACCTATTTCATATACTGGTAGATGTAATAACAGCAGCGACAGGACTGGGGTTTATTATAATAAATATTGCTGCATTTTTCAACCAAGTGTTCCAGGAGTGCCAAAAGATTAAATGATCGTTATAAAAAAAATTTAAACCTATTTATTAGTTCATAATATTAATATTTCGCCTATTTGTTCCAAACTGTTTTTGCATTTCATTTAATGTAATGACTTCAAAATCTTCGAACGTAGACTTTTAAAAGGTTACTTAGCAATTAATATTTAGAAAATTAGATAAAAAGGCAACTCAACGATGATATATTAAATTACATACTGTTATGAATAAGAGCTTCTCAAATTTTATCACATGTATGAGTGGGTAGCAGAGAATAATAAACCAGTTGATTATGGATACAGTATATAATTTGTGAGTAAAAGTGAGTAAAATACGTTATACAAATCCTGATATGTCACTAACACAGTAACGATACGAAATGAATTTGGTATGTGGTTATAACTCGTTACTATAGTCGATAGTCCTCCCATTCTTCCGGATATTTAGGAAGCAAAAGTTCACACTAAATGACCCCAGAAGTTTCAGAGTAGGTATATGAGTATTCTATGTCATGGTGTTGTGTCTATATGGGGTTATAACTCAATGGTTCTAAACAAAATTAGATTTTGACCTTCAAAACCGGTAAGATTTTCTTCGACACTATGACTTTCATATTTCATTATGAATTTCATAGTTGATGTTGCTGTTACCCATTTGGTATTGTTGATAGCCCACGTATGATGACATGTCGTGAAATACGTTGTATCGGTATATGTATACGTGTCGGTGGCGAGGAGAATCATCCCTTTAGAACACTTGTTTCTCCTGTAACAGAATAGGACAGATGTGTTTTTTCAATATTTGTGTCCTGCAAGTGCGTGATATGAAATGATTTAACTACTGTGTCGAATTTGCCTTTCGAAAATATACGTACATCGTTGGCTCTATATGATTTTCTTTAATTAACTTGTGAACTCTTCAATATTGTTACATTGTCAACCAGACCCCGTAATGTTTTAACCGCATAGGTAAGTCTACCACAATACTACAGAGCTCGGTTTAAATGACAATGAACACATCTCCGAGGAACCTTTATTTAAAATAGTCTTTGTTCAAGTGTACAGTTAGTATATATTCAAATGGTAGCCGATTTCCTCCTACATGTTTCAACTTTATCCTCAGTGATAAACTCCCTGGTTAATATATATATATTCTTTAAAAAATGACATACTGAAGATTAACTTTCATGTAAGTTCATTTTACAACATAGTGTTTATCAGGGAAACTTATACATTGTGTTGCTAATGATGTAGCGTCATCAATGGCAAGGGACGTAATCCATGACGTCATATGCATACCACAATAAAAACATATATGAAATATATAAAATCATTTCAGGGGCTAAATATTTAGACTATATAATGGTGGTAACGAGTACCTGTAGTAACGGATATAACGGGCAGGAAGAGTAGGTAGCGTTCAGCACCATGTTATCGTTTTGAAGATAACTTACTGATATTCCAGTCCATTTGTATCATAGTTGGAACATGAAGTAAACATCAAGTTATTGTTGTGTACATGTTGTCATAATAACGTACGCTCTCAGTAATGACTTTACAGTAAGTTATCTATAAACATTTTCAAACAATAAGTAAAAACATTCTACATTTTCTTTTCAAAAGATTTTATTTCGATGTTCAACAATGTCATGCATTCCTCAGTTCTAAACACTTCAGAACAGTCGGTGTGGTGTTAACACCATCAGACGTTCGGAGCTTAAAGCACGTGTAATCACAGAGGGTAGGTTTCGCGAAAATTATTCTGACAATAGTAAAGAATAAACATCATAAATTCACCTAAATATGTAGGAAAAAAAACTTTAAAAAAATACTTTATAACACAGCCGCCAAACGTTTTATTAGCCAATCAGCTGCTAGAAAAAAATTTCCCCTTTTACTGTAAAGTCTATCCTGTACATTTCTTGGTAAATATTTGAAATATCCCATATCACAATGCAGTTATCTTAAGCTGATGTCCTTAGATAATGTAAATGTTTTAAATAAGTTATGCCTTTTTAATATTATGCTAGGAAAATGAGAAAACCTGATGTTTTTAGTAAATCTCATGCAAAAGTATATCTGATTAATGTATATGTTAGGTCAGTGGTATTACACTGAATCTAAGTAATTATAAATGTACCCGACTATAGATTAAACGATATCCCGATTTGTTCTCTAAAAACTGTTAACCAGTAACAATGTTGAAATTATATGATTTTCTTATAATGCAATTATTATATTATCAATAAAAAAAAGTCATCAAGACCTCAAACTATAAAGGCATCTTCAAACACAAATCAAATACAAACAAAATTAAAGAATAATGACGTTTATAATTGAAAACTACATGACCGTTTTCATTTTTTTTTTCAGTAATTCATTTCAAAACATATTGTAGCCTATACAATTACCTCCGTTCGATTGATAAAAGAACAAATTTAAACAGCGATTCAACATTGAAAAATGCTTCACTCCTTACAAAGGCACAAATACCAATTCTTTAGGAAACTTTGAAAATTATTGATTCTAAAATAGAAAAGGATCAATACAAATGGGATGTTCCCAAACCTCCCTCGCCCCAATGGAATGTTTTTTTTAAATGACCATTGAAGCTTTAACCACGACAATGGTGCACCCCACTCCCCCTCCCGAGAGAGAGTGCACATACACAGTACACATACTATAGTATTCATAATTACAAATAGCGTGGTTGTCGATTAACCATATACAGCACCCTGCCGCTCCTCAACCCCCTTCACTCCCCCCACCCCCGCCCAGCCGCACACACACGCACACACCCTCCCCTCCCCTTTATCAAACGCTATATCCGCCCGTCAAGTCAATGCTCTTCACTGTTCATCTTAGACACCTGACGCCTGAGATTTATATTTTCATTCTCATATGTCATAGGATATCATAATGATCACCATAAATTGTTGTTTTCTACATTTTATTAAATATGTTCATTAATTTCATATAAACGTGTTGTCATTTGAGACAAAATCACTTCCCTCGATAACAAATTTCATATCATTGACATCTTGGTTTCACTAAGTGTCGTCACATGATCTTATAAAGCTGTTGAAACATATCGTTTCTCTCGAAAGATAATATTTTGCAATGAACATTCCGTCTTTCGTTGTCACTATCATATTTTTATTAGCGGTATCTGTTTGTTGTACGGGTTCTGTAGCTTAACTGGTTTAAGATGATCAGTACATGTAGATGTAGTCTTTATAGACAAAACCCATTGAATTAATTTGGTGATATCACGCAATCCCTGCAAAGCTATTAAACTAAGAACAGATCAGAACTGTTATGTTATTAAACTGAGAATTGTATCATACACTAACAAAATCCATCATATTAATCTGAATCAAGTCAAGTTGGTTTATTAATGATTTTAGGCCTTGGGCCCATATACATGTACATATACATTTCAACATTAAATCATATAAAACATTTTCACTAATTACAAGTTCAGTAATGATTGCCTCCGTTGAAGACTATTAGATATATATTTACATAAATTAAACATTAGTGTATCATTGACAGTAATCATGAGCCGTTTAAACTTCAACATATTTGGGTTATTACAAAACTACACTAGGAAGTACTGCTCTCTTATGTCACTAAAGTAGTGACATGTAAATAAAAATGATATTCATTTTCCAAGTCTAATTTACAAAGTGGACATATTCTTAAACAACAATCAATATTCGACCATCTGCCTTCATTTGCATCCAAACGTAATAGGCCAGATCTTAATTTTGTTTTAAAAATACGATATTTCCTGACAGTGATGGCAGTTAAATATTTTTCTGGAGCCAGAAGGCTTTTGTACTCCTTATGTAATCTATATCTTGTGCTACTTTGTAAACTACTATGGGTATACTAATAAGATGGGTAAAACATATTGATAGCAACATTTTAAAATTTTTGAAGAAATAACATTTTATTGCCAACTGATTGGCTAATCCAAACATAACCAAATCCTTGATTAAACAGCAACATACGCAATGATGGGACATATGTCGGGTATCCATAATTATCTAGATTAAAGGTATTATATTATTGGGCATTTCAATCAACTGGACTACATGTACCTAACACTCTCCGTGAACTGTTGGTACATGCTAGACTGATAGTGTTAACCCATACTCACTCACTACTCTCTACGACACTAGTAGTACTATCTGGCTATTCGCTGGCTAATTTGCTTTTTGTAGACTTCTGTTTTCTTGCGAGAGTGTGTCACTTGAGTAAACTAAGACTAGTATTTAATAGAGACCGCATAAAAGGGGTCACAACTTTAAACCATTTTGGTTATTTCTTCTTTCGAATGAAAAGTTTTAGAATAATTACAGTTTGTGCAAACATTATACATATACCTTGACCAATGGATAATAACACTTTTAATTTCCTGACTCGCCAAACCACAACAAAGAACACATAGCCAATGCCTTCGTTATTTGATATTTCAGGCTTGACTTTAGATATAACGAATGTTGGAGGGTGAAGGGGAGGGGTGAGCGCGTGTGTGTGTAACATAACCTTTATTACGACCATGTTGAGGACATGCTATCGATAGTCGATATGGTGTCTAGTTTAAGATTTATTTCAAAAGCTTGAAGCATTAGAAAAATCTATATCTTTTAAAAGTATAATTGATTACTTTATTTTCATGATTCCATTACGATGACAGAAAACGCACATGTGAAACGTCATAGCTTTTATTTGATATATTTGTTTTCGCGACTATCAAAATAGACAAAAACATGGTTCAATCTCATCCCCACGTCTGATTCTTAACTGATGGCTGTGACGCTGCTGAATAAACTAAATGTATCGAGTAAACTTTCTTCATAAGAGTAGATCAACTAACCACAGGTGGCTGGTTCGTCAGTGGCTGAAGGTGAGGCGAGACTTGCGGTGTTTGTAGAAAAATAAACTCGTGCAGAGAGGTTGTCATGAAGAAAACGTCCCAGAATATTTCTCACTTTGGTTGAGACCCGGAAATCGATGAATACTACCTTCAATCTGGATGGCGACCGTTCTGCCTTCTTTCATTCTCTCCCCACAGAGGATACTCAATTGATATATTCCCACATAACTTTGTTACTATTCGGCCATATTTCACGATTTTGACAAATTCCGAGCGTTTCAAATTTGAGACAGGAATAACATGTTCTTGTATTTATCCAATAATATATCCTCTTTAATATTCGACTGATTTCTGTTTTGAAAGAAACATATACTCATCGTACAGGTGAAGTAACGATTGTCTTTCCTACATTTCTGATTGCTTGGATTGCAAATCATAAGGATTTACTAACATTTGCACAACAGAACTGTCCCATTTGAATAGAAATTACGTGTGAATGAGTAACATAACGTGTAACATGTATATTCAGAACGTCAATAAATATTTAAATAGTGTACAGAAAAGGCATGTTGTTAAGGTAGTCTACAATCTTTCAAAGAACATGAATACACGACCGTGTGCGACACAGGATAGCACGATGGGTAGCTATATCCAACACGTTAAAAACAATCACAGAGCGGCTGTCGGGGTGGCTGCTTACCGAAAGGACGTTCAGACACTAGGAAGGAAGGTCGAGATGTGGTGTGGTGTAACAGTTACACCGACGCATCACTGACGCGATGGAGAAGGTGCACTGCGCATGTGTCACACACAAGCATATGTCATTGTAAATGTCGCACGAGGAGAATCTAACCAGATCTAACCCCACACTCGTTCATCGATGCTTCCGCCAAACTAGGTGTGACTGTATCGTTATACAATATCAGATTTCGCATTCTCTATCCAAATCTAATGGTTTTCTAAATATAAACTATTTTTGTGTTACCATTAAGTATTTACAAAAGTTAGTTCAATATATAATAAAATCCAATTGACTATTAACTCCAAGCCCAAGAGTGTTCACTCTGACTGTAGACACACTGGATATGACCTGATTAAAGTAATGCATCTTGTAACCTTTCCTTTTAACGATGACCCCCATCATACGTCGTTGGTATTTCATCGATTAAAGTGGGAATTACAAATGAATTGGGATGTCTTGTGCAGCCATCTAGATAATTGATTTGATTTCTGTCTTAGTTACGGCCTTGGATTTTTGTCGATATCATATTTCAAGTAAATGTTTATCATAATGAAAACAACTGAGAGAAATCATTTATATTTTCTACAATCAATTTAATGATATTAGTGAGAGGTTTCTACAAATTTTAGGGATCTAGGGGTCTGTTATTCGCTTCAGATCGATAATCAGATATTTGGTTGACGTGCACTGTTTTGTTGAAAAATATTTGAAATACATTGTATGATCAAATTGAATGTAATTTTTGTTTCATTTGCATTTCATATGTCACAAAATCGTGACTAAAATACCGTTTTACCTCTCATAAGTGCCCGGGTTCTTCGTAACTCAGCAGACCTTCACTTCCGACTTTAAATATGGAGACCCTGCATATATTGAAGATCTAGTGATCTAGCTTTAGTGAAATCATTATATTTTGGTGTCCACTGGCGCTATTCGGAGACTCAGCCTTTACTTTTTGAAACGTTGTTTTACTCTGTTTTACTAGAAGAAATACGGTATGTATTTGAAATAATGTCTTCGAGGCATAACACAATTAAAGGTTTCGATTTATCAACGAATGAAATCAGTTTTACAATCTTTATTTGTCGATTTACTATTTCTTGTTTTTATTGTTGCAATGTTTACTAGAGTATACTGCTTGTTTATAATTATCTGAACACTGAAAAACAATAAATATCATCTTCCACATGTATAAATTAAATATCATCTCCACATTGTTTATCTTAGTATGCGTATAGTATACAGTAATAGTAAAAGTAATATACTCATTCTATTTCACTTACATTTACTTGTACCAAGTACAAATACATAAGTCGATGTGCTTTTGAAAGATTCAAATTTAAAAAAGTATATACGTTATCAAAGAAAATCGCTTTAATTAAGCATATTAGTTGTATTTTTTAAATATTACAATTGAATAAATCTTGACCGTTATCGAAGGAAAACGCTTTAGATAGGCGTTATCAACTTAAATGAAATTCCATGTATAGTTAAACACCGGGAAGCAAATCAAGTGCAATGACCTTTCAAAGATAAACTTTGCGATCGGCAATATTTAAAGTATGGCATCGTTCAATAATGTTTTACAGTGGATTTGAAACATTTGAATTTGATAATTTAATCATTCAGATAATTATCAATAAGCGCAAATGGAATCAGTTTGTAGAACTTAACGGTAGGGGTATGTACGTTGTAAAGCTTGAATTCATTTAATGGTTGCATTACTTGAAAATATAATTATTTGCCCAATTTAAAGTCACTTTGTTACAGTTGGTGTTCGATAATGTAGTGGCACATAATGAGGGTAAACATGACTAACAATACTTTCCACAGAGGTAGTTTTTTACACCAAGTGACAGATGTATTGCCTACAGCAGTATCACCGGCAAGTCTTGTAGCCGCAATCAGACAATAATTACGCTGCTTCCATAATGAGAACCTCTGAGAGTTGCCCTAATGTTCTCGATGTTGATGTATTGGTACTAAAGAGCAGATTAGGCAAGGTGATCTTCTGTCTCATTTCCTGTTATCAAGACAGCTCCTGCTGAGATTCCCTGAAGATATCAAATTTATTGACCGTATATTCATAGGTTTCTGATTTCTTTAACGTTATATATGTGAAGGGTCAACATAGACATAGCTGCCTTTACCTCAGCAAAATTCTGCTATTGCAAAGTAAGGTAACACTTTACTGGATGAATAAGAACACTGTACAAAGTAATTGTCAAACCATCATATGTTTTAAGAGTAACATGTCGTCAGACATTAAGAATGTCCTTATATGTCTATAATACGTTTCTTTGACATTGTAACATGGAATAATGCAAACGATAAGAATTTTTTGCGAATATTACCGATTCCCTTTTTTATTGTTTTATGTATTGATCTCCATTGTTGTGTGTTGAAAATGGAGGAAGACTAAATTCGACATTGACCGTTAAAAAAAAATCATTTTTCTCATTACGAAAATGGAGGAACGAAAATGAAGGTCTGAAATCTAGAATGACCGTCAAATATCATATATACAAATATGTAAATCTAAAGCCCTCGGTATTTAATCTATCCCTTAGGGTGTTTCTTAGAGCAGAAAATCTTGTTTTCCCCAATTTATAAACCGTCAAATAAGTTTTTAATTCCAAATGCTGCGTTATTAAGAGAATCCCTGACTGGTGTTATATTTTAGCGTAGAAGGTGAGACTATAAATAGAATTATTTGAGCCTTATCATTCCGCCTACCTCCGTGTCCTAAAGGTTTAGCGTCCGAGAAGTTTTGATTGCCATTGTTGAGAATAGAGTTTTGATTAAAACATGTTTCTTGTAACGTTCAAATCATTTCAAGTCTCCGTGAAGGTCTTATTTTCAAAAGTAGCTCCTCCTACCCTACGACGTTTTACTTTCGAATGTAACACTCCAAACGGAATTATTCTCGAAAGAAAACCCTCATATGAGGTAATTCAGAGACAATAAAGTGTCCTACAAAACAATCGGTGAAATCAGAATTAGGGTGTTTTTTTCAAATGAGGACTAAGTGCCATAAAGTCATTCAGGAAGCAAGTGTGCACACTGTAGGTTACCGATTTTTACACTTTCTGACAAACCACGACATCTTTATAGATTCTTAAACTAAATTTAAATATATCCGGAACACTCTACCCCAGAGTGCTAAACTGATCATGGATAAACAAGATATAAGATCCAAGAAGGAGAGTCAACCTTCAACAGTTTCAGAAATTCGTGATTTGATCAAGATAGCTAACACTACCACTTCTCAGACTGATCCTCGCTGGTTCCAAGTCAGCTTGTAGTGGAGCATCTCGATATGTTACTGTTACCATCACAGGCATCATCAACAAGAGTTTGGCGTGTGAAATATTTCCAAAAGTGTTGAATGAAGCAGTTGTTCACGAAACATTCATCAATAATGTGAAGTTGGATTCAAAACTACAGGCCAGTTTCTGTCGACGTTGATTGACACACCTTTCCGTCAATAACATAATGGACTCTTTCCAGTCTACGTAGGAAGCATCATTACACATAACTCTTACTGCTGAGAATAATCAATGATCTAAGATGTATGTTTGATGATGGTAATGAAGCTAAGGTGATGCTTCTAGACTTGTGCAGCATTTAATACGGTGGACCACAAGAAGCTGCTACATACTCGTAAACCCCATGACGTTGAGACATGGGTTTATTCTCACCTCGCAGACAGAAACCAGGACCCATATTTTCGAAGCTCTCTTAGCGCTAAGAAAGTCGTAAGTGCCATACATTAACATTGACTTACAACTAGCTTAGCACTAAGACAGCTTCGAAGATATCGGCCCAGGTTTGCTGCTGATACTCCCCTAGGAAGTCCACTCTAGCGAGTGGTGTCCCAAAAGGCTCTGTGTTGGGACCTGTCCTTTTCCTTCTCTACTTGTATATGAATGAGTTTTCTGGAATCATTGAGTTATTCAATAATTCCCACTACTCCAATAGGCTCATGATAATCAACTTGTTGATGTCTTTATTCAAGACAAAGTGACATCTTCTTTTAAAAATGTGGAACACTGTACAAGCAAGATAGAAACATGGATTACAAGCAACGTTTTGAAATTAAATGATGATACTACCAACGTGTAACCAGTTGGCAAAAGGAAACACTTGCAGAACGTCAAAGGTGAACATTTAAATAGAGCCTCCTCACATGCTTTGTTGAAGGATATAGGTGTTAAGTGATCTCTCCATGGATTTCCAATTGACAAACCGTGTAAGACCTGCTACTTTCATTTGCGAATGATTTGGAACATTCGAAAGTACATCATAAAAGAAAGTGCTAAGACTCTGGTCAGATGTCCACTTGCCTTCAGGCTAGACTACTCGAATGGACTGTTGGTAGGACAAGAATCAGCTTAACCGACTCAAGAAAATACAGTTGCTCGCATCATCTTAGTCAAAATAATGTTGCATAAGTTCAGTTCTAAAATCACTTTACTGGCTCCCTATTGAGTCAAGCATAAACTTTAAAGTTCTAATTGATATATGATTTAGCTCTTGTAATGTGTATGAACTTTTACCCTTTTAGGCAGTTATAATGTGTAATAGTAGAAGGTATGTTCTGAAGTTTGTATGACATACATGTATAACCTGATTGCAATATGCTTTCGTTTGGTATGCGATTTAATAGGGACATCTTGCTTATAATCATTTGAGAACCAGCGTCTTTTCGATAGCCACGCCTTAGTCATCAACTGAAAGATTTCCAAACCGGCAATTCGGTCATTAAACCACATACAAGAGATCTCCCAAGGGAATAATACACAAATTCACACTCGTATCGTAAAAGGTCTTCTTAGCCTAGCGGGCAAAGATATGCCGGGTATTAAAGTTTTCATAATGGTCACTCGAATTACAGTTTTTTCTAAATATGACTTGCATTTTGATGGTTGACGGAACTACTTTACGCCCATTCATGAATACCTTAGCTGTCCTATTTTAACTATAAGGCAAAGATGAAATTTTTTCTATCATACCTATTTCAAGTCACACGAGAGTAAAACATATTAAATAGATATATAATCATGTTCAATCTATCTTTCCGAGACTGCATTTACAGTGCTAAATTTGCAAGACAAAGCAATATGCAAAAGTCGTCGGGCGAACTGTCAGCGCTCTGCGACGTCATTAACCATGACGTCATTTAGTGACGTAGTTACATTCCTATCTTGCATTGCAAACGAGCGGTCGCTAGTTCACGTTTTACTAATTTTCTCTTATTCTGCGACAAAATGTATAATATAGATAAAGTTGTTTATTATGTCGGAATTAATTTTGGTATTAAAGTTCCACAATTACATAATGATCTAACTCATAACAAGAGCGTAAAAAGCAAACTATTTAGATGCGCGCATCATGAAGGTGTGAGACAGTTCATGAATGGCATATGATTACAAATTGTATTTTACAATCTAATCTATGATCGTGAATTTGAGCCTTTTACGCATTAAAATGATCAGAAACAGAACAATCATCGTGAATTACTCGCTAAAGCTCGGAGTTTATCATAATAATTAACTCGGGACAGATACATGTAATCCGTAATTCCTCGCAACTCGTTGATTATTCTTATAATATGCCACACTTGCTAGTCACTTCATAGTCTCTATTTATCGGACTGGTATAATTAAGTTATTTCAGAAAAAAACATCGCCCCCAGGAAAGGCATTGAGGGATACATATGATCATCAGAGATTATCACTAAACTAATGTTACAACTCAGGGTTGATTCAACTCCTAACCCGTCAAAAGTCGTGTAGTCATGGATGAGTTTATACTAAGTTGAATGGTGATTTAACTCAGGTTCAGAGGAGTCGGTGAGGACCTAATAGGAAACTTCAGGTTAATACTAGCTAATTGTATTTGTTTCTGGACCTGCAGCTAGTTATAAGAAATCGTTTTATTTAAATGATGAAAAAATAGAAGTCGTAGACACCTATAAATATCTAGGAACTTTGCTACATAGAAATGGTCTCGGCATGAAAACATCGATAGCATTATTAAAACGTGCTCGAAACATTAAATTGCCACTAGACCTACATCTTTCCGCATTTGACAGATTAGTTGTACCGATATTGTTGTATGGATGTGAAATATGGGGACATGAGAACACTGATATGATAGAAAGAGAACCTCTAAAATTCTACAATCAATTTAATGATATTAGTGAGAGGTTTCTACAAATTTTAGGGATCTAGGGGTCTGTTATTCGCTTCAGATCGATAATCAGATATTTGGTTGACGTGCACTGTTTTGTTGAAAAATATTTGAAATACATTGTATGATCAAATTGAATGTAATTTTTGTTTCATTTGCATTTCATATGTCACAAAATCGTGACTAAAATACCGTTTTACCTCTCATAAGTGCCCGGGTTCTTCGTAACTCAGCAGACCTTCACTTCCGACTTTAAATATGGAGACCCTGCATATATTGAAGATCTAGTGATCTAGCTTTAGTGAAATCATTATATTTTGGTGTCCACTGGCGCTATTCGGAGACTCAGCCTTTACTTTTTGAAACGTTGTTTTACTCTGTTTTACTAGAAGAAATACGGTATGTATTTGAAATAATTTCTTCGAGGCATAACACAATTAAAGGTTTCGATTTATCAACGAATGAAATCAGTTTTACAATCTTTATTTGTCGATTTACTATTTCTTGTTTTTATTGTTGCAATGTTTACTAGAGTATACTGCTTGTTTATAATTATCTGAACACTGAAAAACAATAAATATCATCTTCCACATGTATAAATTAAATATCATCTCCACATTGTTTATCTTAGTATGCGTATAGTATACAGTAATAGTAAAAGTAATATACTCATTCTATTTCACTTACATTTACTTGTACCAAGTACAAATACATAAGTCGATGTGCTTTTGAAAGATTCAAATTTAAAAAAGTATATACGTTATCAAAGAAAATCGCTTTAATTAAGCATATTAGTTGTATTTTTTAAATATTACAATTGAATAAATCTTGGCCGTTATCGAAGGAAAACGCTTTAGATAGGCGTTATCAACTTAAATGAAATTCCATGTATAGTTAAACACCGGGAAGCAAATCAAGTGCAATGACCTTTCAAAGATAAACTTTGCGATCGGCAATATTTAAAGTATGGCATCGTTCAATAATGTTTTACAGTGGATTTGAAACATTTGAATTTGATAATTTAATCATTCAGATAATTATCAATAAGCGCAAATGGAATCAGTTTGTAGAACTTACCGTAGGGGTATGTACGTTGTAAAGCTTGAATTCATTTAATGGTTGCATTACTTGAAAATATAATTATTTGCCCAATTTAAAGTCACTTTGTTACAGTTGGTGTTCGATAATGTAGTGTCACATAATGAGGGTAAACATGACTAACAATACTTTCCACAGAGGTAGTTTTTTACACCAAGTGACAGATGTATTGCCTACAGCAATATCACCGGCAAGTCTTGTAGCCGCAATCAGACAATAATTACGCTGCTTCCATAATGAGAACCTCTGAGAGTTGCCCTAATGTTCTCGATGTTGATGTATTGGTACTAAAGAGCAGATTAGGCAAGGTGATCTTCTGTCTCATTTCCTGTTATCAAGACAGCTCCTGCTGAGATTCCCTGAAGAAATCAAATTTATTGACCGTATATTCATAGGTTTCTGATTTCTTTAACTTTATAAATGTGAAGGGTCAACATAGACATAGCTGCCTTTACCTCAGCAAAATTCTGCTATTGCAAAGTAAGGTAACACTTTACTGGATGAATAAGAACACTGTACAAATTAATTGTCAAACCATCATATGTTTTAAGAGTAACATGTCGTCAGACATTAAGAATGTCCTTATATGTCTATAATACGTTTCTTTGACATTGTAACATGGAATAATGCAAACGATAAGAATTTTTTGAGAATATTACCGATTCCCTTTTTTATTGTTTTATGTATTGATCTCCATTGTTGTGTGTTGAAAATGGAGGAAGACTAAATTCGACATTGACCGTTAAAAAAATCATTTTTCTCATTACGAAAATGGAGGAACGAAAATGAAGGTCTGAAATCTAGAATGACCGTCAAATATCATATATACAAATATGTAAATCTAAAGCCCTCGGTATTTAATCCATCCCTTAGGGTGTTTCTTAGAGCAGAAAATCTTGTTTTCCCCAATTTATAAACCGTCAAATAAGTTTTTAATTCCAAATGCTGCGTTATTAAGAGAATCCCTGACTGGTGTTATATTTTAGCGTAGAAGGTGAGACTATAAATAGAATTATTTGAGCCTTATCATTCCGCCTACCTCCGTGTCCTAAAGGTTTAGCGTCCGAGAAGTTTTGATTGCCATTGTTGAGAATAGAGTTTTGATTAAAACATGTTTCTTGTAACGTTCAAATCATTTCAAGTCTCCGTGAAGGTCTTATTTTCAAAAGTAGCTCCTCCTACCCTACGACGTTTTACTTTCGAATGTAACACTCCAAACGGAATTATTCTCGAAAGAAAACCCTCATATGAGGTAATTCAGAGACAATAAAGTGTCCTACAAAACAATCGGTGAAATCAGAATTAGGGTGTTTTTTTCAAATGAGGACTAAGTGCCATAAAGTCATTCAGGAAGCAAGTGTGCACACTGTAGGCTACCGATTTTTACACTTTCTGACAAACCACGACATCTTTATAGATTCTTAAACTAAATTTAAATATATCCGGAACACTCTACCCCAGAGTGCTAAACTGATCATGGATAAACAAGATATAAGATCCAAGAAGGAGAGTCAACCTTCAACAGTTCCAGAAATTCGTGATTTGATCAAGATAGCTAACACTACCACTTCTCAGACTGATCCTCGCTGGTTCCAAGTCAGCTTGTAGTGGAGCATCTCGATATGTTACTGTTACCATCACAGGCATCATCAACAAGAGTTTGGCGTGTGAAATATTTCCAAAAGTGTTGAATGAAGCAGTTGTTCACGAAACATTCATCAAGAATGTGAAGTTGGATTCAAAACTACAGGCCAGTTTCTGTCGACGTTGATTGACACACCTTTCCGTCAATAACATAATGGACTCTTTCCAGTCTACGTAGGAAGCATCATTACACATAACTCTTACTGCTGAGAATAATCAATGATCTAAGATGTATGTTTGATGATGGTAATGAAGCTAAGGTGATGCTTCTAGACTTGTGCAGCATTTAATACGGTGGACCACAAGAAGCTGCTACATACTCGTAAACCCCATGACGTTGAGACATGGGTTTATTCTCACCTCGCAGACAGAAACCAGGACCATATTTTCGAAGCTCTCTTAGCGCTAAGAAAGTCGTAAGTGCCATACATTAACATTGACTTACAACTAGCTTAGCACTAAGACAGCTTCGAAGATATCGGCCCAGGTTTGCTGCTGATACTCCCCTAGGAAGTCCACTCTAGCGAGTGGTGTCCCAAAAGGCTCTGTGTTGGGACCTGTCCTTTTCCTTCTCTACTTGTATATGAATGAGTTTTCTGGAATCATTGAGTTATTCAATAATTCCCACTACTCCAATAGGCTCATGATAATCAACTTGTTGATGTCTTTATTCAAGACAAAGTGACATCTTCTTTTAAAAATGTGGAACACTGTACAAGCAAGATAGAAACATGGATTACAAGCAACGTTTTGAAATTAAATGATGATACTACCAACGTGTAACCAGTTGGCAAAAGGAAACACTTGCAGAACGTCAAAGGTGAACATTTAAATAGAGCCTCCTCACATGCTTTGTTGAAGGATATAGGTGTTAAGTGATCTCTCCATGGATTTCCAATTGACAAACCGTGTAAGACCTGCTACTTTCATTTGCGAATGATTTGGAACATTCGAAAGTACATCATAAAAGAAAGTGCTAAGACTCTGGTCAGATGTCCACTTGCCTTCAGGCTAGACTACTCGAATGGACTGTTGGTAGGACAAGAATCAGCTTAACCGACTCAAGAAAATACAGTTG
The DNA here is from genome assembly GCA_936450465.1 of Gibbula magus. NCBI lineage: Eukaryota > Metazoa > Mollusca > Gastropoda > Trochida > Trochidae > Gibbula > Gibbula magus. Next base: position 15,645,169 of record OW388293.1, on the reverse strand, counting down.
CTCGCATCATCTTAGTCAAAATAATGTTGCATAAGTTCAGTTCTAAAATCACTTTACTGGCTCCCTATTGAGTCAAGCATAAACTTTAAAGTTCTAATTGATATATGATTTAGCTCTTGTAATGTGTATGAACTTTTACCCTTTTAGGCAGTTATAATGTGTAATATGTAGAAGGTATGTTCTGAAGTTTGTATGACATACATGTATAACCTGATTGCAATATGCTTTCGTTTGGTATGCGATTTAATAGGGACATCTTGCTTATAATCATTTGAGAACCAGCGTCTTTTCGATAGCCACGCCTTAGTCATCAACTGAAAGATTTCCAAACCGGCAATTCGGTCATTAAACCACATACAAGAGATCTCCCAAGGGAATAATACACAAATTCACACTCGTATCGTAAAAGGTCTTCTTAGCCTAGCGGGCAAAGATATGCTGGGTATTAAAGTTTTCATAATGGTCACTGGAATTACAGTTTTTTCTAAATATGACTTGCATTTTGATGGTTGACGGAACTACTTTACGCCCATTCATGAATACCTTAGCTGTCCTATTTTAACTATAAGGCAAAGATGAAAATTTTTCTATCATACCTATTTCAAGTCACACGAGAGTAAAACATATTAAATAGATATATAATCATGTTCAATCTATCTTTCCGAGACTGCATTTACAGTGCTAAATTTGCAAGACGAAGCAATATGCAAAAGTCGTCGGGCGAACTGTTAGCGCTCTGCGACGTCATTAACCATGACGTCATTTAGTGACGTAGTTACATTCCTATCTTGCATTGCAAACGAGCGGTCGCTAGTTCACGTTTTCCTATTTTTCTCTTATTCTGCGACAAAATGTATAATATAGATAAAGTTGTTTATTATGTCGGAATTAATTTTGGTATTAAAGTTCCACAATTACATAATGATCTAACTCATAACAAGAGCGTAAAAAGCAAACTATTTAGATGCGCGCATCATGAAGGTGTGAGACAGTTCATGAATGGCATATGATTACAAATTGTATTTTACAATCTAATCTATGATCGTGAATTTGAGCCTTTTACGCATTAAAATGATCAGAAACAGAACAATCATCGTGAATTACTCGCTAAAGCTCGGAGTTTATCATAATAATTAACTCGGGACAGATACATGTAATCCGTAATTCCTCGCAACTCGTTGATTATTCTTATAATATGCCACACTTGCTAGTCACTTCATAGTCTCTATTTATCGGACTGGTATAATTAAGTTATTTCAGAAAAAAACATCGCCCCCAGGAAAGGCATTGAGGGATACATATGGTCATCAGAGATTATCACTAAACTAATGTTACAACTCAGGGTTGATTCAACTCCTAACCCGTCAAAAGTCGTGTAGTCATGGATGAGTTTATACTAAGTTGAATGGTGATTTAACTCAGGTTCAGAGGAGTCGGTGAGGACCTAATAGGAAACTTCAGGTTAATACTAGCTAATTGTATTTGTTTCTGGACCTGCAGCTAGTTATAAGAAATCGTTTTATTTAAATGATGAAAAAATAGAAGTCGTAGACACCTATACATATCTAGGAACTTTGCTACATAGAAATGGTCTCGGCATGAAAACATCGATAGCATTATTAAAACGTGCTCGAAACATTAAATTGCCACTAGACCTACATCTTTCCGCATTTGACAGATTAGTTGTACCGATATTGTTGTATGGATGTGAAATATGGGGACATGAGAACACTGATATGATAGAAAGAGAACCTCTAAAATTTATAAAATTAGCAACTGGTTTAAGGTATAGTACACCCAATTTTATGGTAAACGGGGAATTTGGAAGAGAACCTTTCAAGATCCAAATTTCGAATCGACTTATTTCATATTGGTGTAAACTGACATTTTCGCAACCAAATAACAAAATAGCAGCATTTATCCTCCAATGTATAACTAACGAAAATAAAACAAAAAAGATATATTCTTGGTTAAGTCGTATCAAACATTTTCTTTGTAAATGTGGATTGCCTGATGTTTTTCATAACCCTCATCTCTACTCAAATTCATATCTAAGGTTGAATCAGTTCTAAAAGACCAATTGTTACAGTCATGGAGGAGCTAGATAAACAATTGCTCAAAAGGAATTTATTATAAGATCCTGTAGCGTTCTCCTGAATTTAAACAATACCTACTCCTCCCAGACCATATATCCCAACCAATCCTTAAATTTAGAACAAGCAATCATAAACTTCCAATAGAAACTGGCCGATGGCAAAATATCGCAGAGATTTTTTGTAAGTTGTGTGATTCACATTTGATTGGAGATGAGTTCCACTCATATATATATATACTTCACGTGAGAAGCAACTCATCTTATTTTTATATATATATATATATATATATATATATATATATATATATATATACATATAAAGTTAAATGTAACTTTTTTTGTGGATTTACGTAAGTTATTGTTAAAGTAATCTTATTGTTCCTGGCCAAGTTTGCTAAAAATTCGCAAACTTTTTTCAAGTAAGATTTCTACCCTCAAACAATTATCTAAGTTTATTAGGATTGTGTGTAACCAATTTGATTGAATTATTTCATATATGCAGTTATCTTGCTGTACATTCTATGACTTTGTATATTACATTATTTACACATGTACCACCGATGGTGGATCTTTTTGAGTAATAAACGAGTGATGATGATGTCATTCGCTCGTTTGATTACATTACGATTGTTCCTTTCTTGTAGGGAGGGGTTGAAGTGAAGGTACTGGTTCATATTGGTCGGCTCCCGGCACAAAGTTGTGATAAAGTATACGTATCCATGGGGTTGTCTGGTTCATATTGGTCGGCTCCCGGCACAAAGTTGTGATTAAGTATACGTATCCATGGGGTTGTCTGGTTCAAATTGGTCGGCTCCCGGCACAAAGTTGTGATTAACTATACGTATCCATGGGGTTGTCTGGTTCATATTGGTCGGCTCCCGGCACAAAGTTGTGATTAAGTATACGTATCCATGGGGTAGTCTGGTTCATATTGGTCGGCTCCCGGCACAAAGTTGTGATTAAGTATACGTATCCATGGGGTTGTCTGGTTCATATTGGTCGGCTCCCGGCACAAAGTTGTGATTAAGTATACGTATCCATGGGGTTGTCTGGTTCATATTGGTCGGCTCCCGGCACAAAGTTGTGATTAAGTATACGTATCCATGGGGTTGTCTGGTTCATATTGGTCGGCTCCCGGCACAAAGTTGTGATTAAGTATACATATCCATGGGGTTGTCTGGTTCATATTGGTCGGCTCCCGGCACAAAGTTGTGATTAAGTATACGTATCCATGGGGTTGTCTGGTTCATATTGGTCGGCTCCCGGCACAAAGTTGTGATTAAGTATACGTATCCATGGGGTTGTCTGGTTCATATTGGTCGGCTCCCGGCACAAAGTTGTGATTAAGTATACGTATCCATGGGGTTGTCTGGTTCATATTGGTCGGCTCCCGGCACAAAGTTGTGATTAAGTATACGTATCCATGGGGTTGTCTGGTTCATATTGGTCAGCTCCCGGCATAAAGTTGTGATTAAGTATACGTATCCATGGGGTTGTCTGGTTCATATTGGTCGGCTCCCGGCACAAAGTTGTGATTAAGTATACGTATCCATGGGGTTGTCTGGTTCATATTGGTCAGCTCCCGGCATAAAGTTGTGATTAAGTATACATATCCATGGGGTTGTCTGGTTCGTATTGGTCGGCTCCCGGCATAAAGTTGTGATTAAGTATACGTATCCATGGGGTTGTCTTGTTCATATTGGTCGGCTCCCGGCATAAAGTTGTGATTAAGTATACGTATCCATGGGGTTGTCTGGTTCGTATTGGTCGGCTCCCGGCACAAAGTTGTGATTAAGTATACGTATCCATGGGGTTGTCTGGTTCATATTGGTCGGCTCCCGGCACAAAGTTGTGATTAAGTATACGTATCCATGGGGTTGTCTGATTCGTATTGGTCGGCTCCCGGCACAAAGTTGTGATTAAGTATACGTATCCATGGGGTTGTCTGGTTCATATTGGTCGGCTCCCGGCACAAAGTTGTGATTAACTATACGTATCCATGGGGTAGTCTGGTTCATATTGGTCGGCTCCCGGCACAAAGTTGTGATAAAGTATACGTATCCATGGGGTTGTCTGGTTCATATTGGTCGGCTCCCGGCACAAAGTTGTGATTAAGTATACGTATCCATGGGGTTGTCTGGTTCGTATTGGTCGGCTCCCGGCACAAAGTTGTGATTAAGTATACGTATCCATGGGGTTGTCTGGTTCATATTGGTCGGCTCCCGGCACAAAGTTGTGATTAAGTATACGTATCCATGGGGTTGTCTGGTTCATATTGGTCGGCTCCCGGCACAAAGTTGTGATTAAGTATACGTATCCATGGGGTTGTCTGGTTCATATTGGTCGGCTCCCGGCACAAAGTTGTGATTAAGTATACGTATCCATGGGGTTGTCTGGTTCGTATTGGTCTGCTCCCGGCACAAAGTTGTGATTAAGTATACGTATCCATGGGGTTGTCTGGTTCATATTGGTCGGCTCCCGGCACAAAGTTGTGATTAAGTATACGTATCCATGGGGTTGTCTGGTTCGTATTGGTCGGCTCCCCGCACAAAGTTGTGATTAAGTATACGTATCCATGGGGTTGTCTGGTTCATATTGGTCGGCTCCCGGCACAAAGTTGTGATTAAGTATACGTATCCATGGGGTTGTCTGGTTCATATTGGTCGGCTCCCGGCACAAAGTTGTGATTAAGTATACGTATCCATGGGGTTGTCTGGTTCATATTGGTCGGCTCCCGGCACAAAGTTGTGATTAAGTATACGTATCCATGGGGTTGTCTGGTTCATATTGGTCGGCTCCCGGCACAAAGTTGTGATTAAGTATACGTATCCATGGGGTTGTCTGGTTCATATTGGTCAGCTCCCGGCATAAAGTTGTGATTAAGTATACGTATCCATGGGGTTGTCTGGTTCATATTGGTCGGCTCCCGGCATAAAGTTGTGATTAAGTATACGTATCCATGGGGTTGTCTGGTTCATATTGGTCGGCTCCCGGCATAAAGTTGTGTTTAAGTATACGTATCCATGGGGTTGTCTGGTTCATATTGGTCGGCTCCCGGCACAAAGTTGTGATTAAATATACGTATCCATGGGGTTGTCTGGTTCATATTGGTCGGCTCCCGGCACAAAGTTGTGTTTAAGTATACGTATCCATGGGGTTGTCTGGTTCATATTGGTGGGATCCCGGCACAAAGTTGTGTTTAAGTATACGTATCCATGGGGTTGTCTGGTTCATATTGGTCGGCTCCCGGCACAAAGTTGTGATTAAGTTTACGTATCCATGGGGTTGTCTGGTTCATTTGATCGGCTCCCGGCACAAAGTTGTGATTAAGTATACGTATCCATGGGGTTGTCTGGTTCGTATTGGTCGGCTCCCGGCACAAAGTTGTGATTAAGTATACGTATCCATGGGGTTGTCTGGTTCATATTGGTCGGCTCCCGGCACAAAGTTGTGATTAAGTATACGTATCCACGGGGTTGTCTGGTTCATATTGGTCGGCTCCCGGCACAAAGTTGTGATTAAGTATACGTATCCATGGGGTTGTCTGGTTCATATTGGTCGGCTCCCGGCACAAAGTTGTGATTAAGTATACGTATCCATGGGGTTGTCTGGTTCATATTGGTCGGCTCCCGGCACAAAGTTGTGATTAACTATACGTATCCATGGGGTTGTCTGGTTCATATTGGTCGGCTCCCGGCATAAAGTTGTGATTAAGTATACGTATCCATGGGGTTGTCTGGTTCGTATTGGTCGGCTCCCGGCATAAAGTTGTGATTAAGTATACGTATCCATGGGGTTGTCTGGTTCATATTGGTCGGCTCCCGGCATAAAGTTGTGATTAAGTATACGTATCCATGGGGTTGTCTGGTTCATATTGGTCGGCTCCCGGCATAAAGTTGTGATTAAGTATACGTATCCATGGGGTTGTCTGGTTCATATTGGTCGGCTCCCGGCATAAAGTTGTGATTAAGTATACGTATCCATGGGGTTGTCTGGTTCATATTGGTCGGCTCCCGGCATAAAGTTGTGATTAAGTATACGTATCCATGGGGTTGTCTGGTTCTTATCGGTCGGCTCCCGGCACAAAGTTGTGATTAAGTATACGTATCCATGGGGTTGTTGAATGTTATAAGACTACGTCTAGGAATAGGAGAAGTTTGTTCTCTTCTGTGTTCATAATGAAGTTTTTATGATAATTTAATAAAAAGTATTGAAAATTTAATAGCATGCTAGTTAAAGAATAACAAAATGTGTGTGATAACACATGCATGTATTGAAATAGAAATTTGGAGTTCTCACAGCATAAGAACTATCACAATGTTATTCATGAATTCACAATTATTGGTGTGTTTCTTTTCGTAAAATTCACGAAATTAATCCCTTTTTTGGCTATGAATGATACATTTAGTCATAATTATCATAACATGTCCACATCATATGTTAAGTGTTGAAACTAGGGTCTTTCGATATTTTATTCCCACGTATATATTTCAGGTTGGACGGGAGAGGACAGGGGTGATTGCGGCAGTCCTCACTTCGAAAAGCACCACTTCATATCATCTCATATGATTCATGCGTTGTAGATTTGTATTAAATATACAGGACAAATTGTTTTGATATCCTCTAGCTCATTGGTAATCCTGTTTATAAAATATACATTTAATCGTTTTTAGAGGTAAAATAAGTATTTATCAGTTAATATAAAATCCGTATTTTCACTTTTAATCACATGACGTCAAAGTAACAATAAGATGACGTCATAAGATGGACGCGGAAAAGCAAGGTTATCCTGGATGCTCTAATCATAAAATGAACGTCATTCAGGAACTGTGCATAATTTCTTATAAATAGAACATTTGACCTTTCTCGTCGAATACCATGTATATCTCATCTCATGACATAAAAATCATATATTGATGCTCGTGGATGCGCCACTCGTGAAAATATCAATTTCTACTTCATGGGATGAGGTATATATGATATTCGACGAGAAATGTCAATCATTCTCTGTGTATACTCTTCCGAGATGGCATATGTAATATATGATGAGAATACTGACCACAAATCCCTATATACAATGTGTAGTGCCGAGTACTCTCTCTCTCTATCTTGTGACTATTGTTAGTGTTGCATATATCAACACATTGATAATACCATTTTCGATTTCACTTTTACTATTGATATTTTCTTTCTCAAATATTCCACATACATATTGTTGAACCGATCATTTGTATCAATTTTGACGTCTTGTGAGTAACATTTGTTCCAATGATCTTGATCAATACATAATGGCGTGAGTTTTTACAAATATACGTGATCAAAACTTTGATTATTTTGGATTTCGACAAGCCTGGAATAATCTCTGAAATAAAAGCAATAATTCTGTCTGCAATGGATCCGATACAATCTAGTTCACAGTTATAAGAGAGACGGGCAATGGAATATAGTTAATCGATGATGTTTTCTAATTCAAAGTCATCTGTTCTGTACTCGGTGGCCCGTTGTGGGAGTGTTTGCTTATATCATTTGGAAGAGGGGAGCAGAGGTCACGGTGATTCATACAACATCCATGACAGCCTTCATTTCATTCGTCGGTGGCTGCCACTACATGACGCACCGTGTGGGAACAAGACTTGGTATCCGCGGGGGCAATGATTCTTAGTTTAAATGCGATGGAGTTGCAAAGTTTGAATTCAGTGTCCAGATGATAACTCTTGCTTGATATAAGCATTTTCTTTTTTTGTTATATATGTAGATGTGCACTGATATGTAAGATGTATTTACTTTTCAATGGGTACATGTTCATTAAAGCGTGACAAATTATATCGAACTTGAAGGAGTGGTGGAAATTGTTTTCTATTTTCATCTATTACAACTGTAATTCATTGCAATGGAAGATTAGGTTTATTCCACCAACATTATGTGCATACAATATGGGAGCTTACATTTACATTATATTTAGAATATAACAGTTATGTCGAAAATACATCATATCTATAATCTTTAAATTCATTCTGAACAATAAATAATAGTCATTACATTTTCATCCATGTGTATTTATTATTTTTCCGATTAGATAAATTGTATCAATATTGAACATATTCCAAAGACGAACATATATACGGTTCAATGAGTGGCCGTATGTATTTGTAAGTCACAGTTTGCAACGATGCTGTGAAAATGAGGGGGAAAATAATCACCTTGTAATAGAAATAACAAATAACTTATTGCAATTTTGACAGAGAAACAATTTCTAAATCATTAAATTTGCAAAGGGTATGATTCAAATATCTTATCCAGCGAGTTGCTATAACGAAGCGGGAGGTATTAGTTTACTCTTGATAGTTATCGACGTTTTCTTTAAGAGAAAAGAGGGAATTTACATTTAGATGAGCCTATACAATGAATGTTAAGTTCTTATTGTTTGCTGATAATTAAATCATGATTTCATCAAACAAAATGTACGATATGTTCTATATAATCGTGAAAGAAAACAATCTGACCGTTTTCCTGTACCATTTTCGAATATTTCTCCAATATGTAGTACATCTTCAGATATCAGTGGTATGGCAAATGCATGGTGCACAGTTACACATTTGATAATATGCATTGAAATATGTAATATAACATGCGCCCATATGTTACATTATAGACAACAAAGTTAGCAAGTACAGTTTGGCAATTCTCTACCAGTTAAGAAAATTGTAAAGTGTCAACTTGCAATGTTTTTCCCAAAACATTTTGCCACAACACAACGCTAGATTTTGAACTGAAGAAGAGTTGTTACATGTTACATGTGCCATGCATTGCTAGAAGAAATGTTTTAAAAAGTGACGATTGTAAGCAACTGAACAGTGCCAACAAAAACACAAAATGTCATGGAAGAAGTTAAAGCCGAAACAAAAAAATTATTCTTCTAACATTGTATGGAACAAATACATGCACACTGCAAGATAACACCTAGTTTTCATAAGAAAAGTTTTGGTCGAAGACCTGAGAAGAAATATGAAGTTAAAGAATACACTTTTTAATAAACAAATGGTTTTCTTGTGTTTCTGTGATGCATACAATTATCGATTGACACTTTTCCCTTCGGATAATTGAAAATAAGACTGCTGCGGTTGAGTTGATATGATATGATTATATGAATCATAAGACTATTTTGTAAGTAGTTTCCATTTTTAACACACACACAAACTATTTTCCTAGTTAAAAAGATAGATAGATAGATAGATAGATAGATAGATAGATAGATAGATAGATAGATAGATGTTTTAAATCATGCCAAGACGTTTAAATTGTATATATTAATTTATAATTATATATTTGTTTGTTTGTAAGAACTATTATATATGATATTTTTTCACAAAGTAATATTCATTTTTGCCACGTCACAGTGTACTCTTAATTAACGTCGTTATGGTAAAAATAAAGGTTTTGAATTTGTTTGAATACTTTTCATATGGTAAATAAGAATATACTCCGAATCCTTTTTACAATAAAGACAATGTTTTCTAGAAGTCTTGCTCTATTGATATATTATTTTAAGTGGTTGATTACCTGTTTGGTTGATTGACTGTTGGTCTAATACACCAACTCTTTGGTTAATTACAAGATACATATCCGTAAAGCACACGACAAGGCTACGATAGCGAGGCGACACTGATACATGTACTAGACCATACAAAGTGAAATGTATCAACTAAACCTATTCCAGGTTACTTAAATCTGAACTATTTGTATATGTTGTTTATCTTTGGTCCCATCCAACATCAAAGCATGGCATCACAATGTTCTGCATCATCAATAAATGATGTTACCATGCTATGATGTCATTTCACAAGTCTAATGAGAGCACTGTTCTCAGAAACGTGTATGTTTCATTAAAAGTACTTACGAATCGGATAATAAGAAAAAAAAGTGACCGGACAACGACTGATACAATGAACTCTTCTTTTTCGGTTTCAGTTAAATGAATATATTTTGTGTTTGTTACTGACATTTTGTTAGTATCCCTGATTTGAATATGGCCAATCAGTCGTCACTTATACTTATACTTTTGTATATCATTAGAAATACTTGCCATTTAGATAGTGAACAAATATAACAATCGGCCCGAAAAAAATACAAGAATTTGTACTATTGAAGGTGGTGTTATCTCAAATATAACCGTGACTATATTTTTAAATCATGTTTTGATTTCCCCCGTAATGTTGGCATTTTCATTGAGGAACAAAAATAGTTTTGACTGTTGAACAATTATCTCTAAATCATGGCATTCATGTCAAATCGTATGTTATTTCATAAACCGAATGTCTGGTAAATATGTTATCAGTCATGTTCAACAATGAGAAGCAACGGTAAATGATCGGATTTGTCCATTACCTTTCCTTTACAATGGTGCAATCATCCCGAACATCGTCTGGAAATACGCAAGTATCTAATACGCCGATAAACATAAATTCAACGCATAGAATAATCAATTGTGCATCTTAAGGTCATTCGGAAGTGGAATACATAAGAAAAACGATACAGTCAATGTCTATTATCAGTCAATATGTATTTTACTTCACTTAGACAAATAACATATTGACAGAAACTGTTAGTGAAATATGAGGCTGATTTATAGACAGGCTGTTTAATTAAAGAAAAGAATAGTAGTCTTGAGGTATATTTAGAAATGAAATACAAATCCATCAACAAATAAAATGAATAACGAAGAAAATCAGACCACATGGCTCCAATCCATTCATGTACGGACTGATTCAAGAAAGTAACGGTACCAGAACACTGCCTTCCAACAACCAGAGTCTGGTGAAGCTTCTATATATGTGCTCGTACTTCAGTTGGCTACAGAACTCTCTCCCATTGGAAAGGACAGCCGTTGGGGTTTGACTCAGTACTGAAAGCTCTGTTACCATCTGTGTGTATTCCCAGTTTATCACAGTTCATTGTTCACAAGCATTTTGAGCAGTCTGTGATACTGAAAAATGTTGTATAATATATTGTAAACTATATAATCATTTATATTATCATTAGTGTCATATTGAACATCCTCATTTAATAATAACAATGGGGATGCTTATACCGCGCTATACTCCATATCACACAGGGGCATGCTCATACCGCACACATTATTACCCTAGTGAAAGGACCAACTTCGTTCATGTTTCCCTTCTCAACTCTCACAACGATATTTACAGAATGTAAACGTTTTTTTCACCAAGGTGTCTTGTTTTAACGCTCTTATTATAACTACTCTTGAAAAAGATCATTGTCTTTAATGTCCCATATTATTTAAATACCTATCTGTTGACTAGACCTACTATGCCTACCTCCTCTCAAGGTATGCTATTTCAACGTTAACACAGACGAAACTTAAACAGTGGAGTAGGGGATGCGTAAAATCCCTCTCCGAAGGGCGGTAAGTCTGCATGGTCTCGTGACGTCACCACCGGAACCTCACTCTCCTCTCAGTTGTAGAGCAAGGCGGTCGTGTGTGTTTTCGCTCTGAGAATGGGTATTTTTAGCTCCTTTTTTCGCTAACTTGCTATCCTGCTACTTCTTATTAATTTAAGAGGTAGTATCAAGGTCTATATCTACGTTCGTCGTTAACAGGTTGTTTTAGACAACCTGTTTTATGTAGGTGTTGAGTTGACATGTGCTAGTTTTGCTCTACCTGTCGGGTGGCTGCATGTTTTGCACGTGCAATTCGCGTCTTTTGTTTTCTGTCGCCTTCTTCGGGTGACTGCTCGGTTCACACGGCCTTGGTAGTACCTTCCGCCAGTCCCTTTGTCTTCTAGATCAGGTGACTCTTCCGATAGCTCGTCGTCTGCTTCGGTTGGCTTTCACCTTCGACTCGACTCGTCTAGACTCGTCAGTGACCTCACTTAAGCGTCTCGTCGTCTACGTTTTTGTTAGCTGTCACTCGCCGTTGGCATTCAACTCGACTCGCCTCACCAGTGACTCACTTCGCCAGTCATTCGCCTTTCGGTTTGCCAACTCGTTTTGACTCGCCTCGTCTCGCCTGTGATTCGCTTCGTCAGTGTCACGCCTCGCCTGTCACTCGCTAGTCATTCGCTTTCGGTTTTCGACTCGACTTGATTGCCTCGCCTCGTCTGTGACTTGGTGGCCAGCCCGACCGTGGTTCGTTCCTCTCCGGCGGCTCTGTCATCAGGAACATGTTCTGATTCAGCCACGGAGAGATCTGCTCCTCAGCAGGCCAAGCGGAAGGTTACACGAGAACCCTCAGGTGTTCTGCCTTCACGCTTGGATGGTATTAAGAAAGGGTTATGGATCAGTGGTTATTCAAGGTGCGTCGCCAATGGCATAGCTACCTCTCATAGGAAGACCACTAGGAAACTCTATGATTTTCAGTGGCAGGCTTTAGCCTCATTCTGTTCTCAGAGGGATTTCATCCCGGCAGAGGCATCAGATCCTCAGGTGGCGGAGTACTTAGTGTACCTACGCAACACCAGGCATCTTGATGTGTCATCAATTAACACCAACAGGTCTGCTATCCACTCCGTTCTCAGGAAGAGGTCGCCAGGATTAGATGTGTCGGTCCTCAAGGGCCTCATTAAAACCTTCCGTTCTGTTGACGGCAGGACTAAGCTTCGTCCACCTGAGTGGGACTTAGCCATTGTGCCCAACCATCTTCGCTCCGATAGGTATGAACCGCTCTCCGATGTGCCCCTCCTCCCTCTCACCATCAAGGTAATTTTTCTGGTCAGCCTTACTTGGTTTAGCTCCCGACTTTGTCTGCAAAAACCAAGCAGCTGATGAGGCTGGCCGTTCCTTTTTCTATTCCGGCTCTGGGTTCTGACTCAGGAGAGATGGATCTCTCACGGTGTCCGGTTAGGGCGTTGAGGGTGTACGTGCAGCGTACCCGCAGGCTGAGGGATGGCAGGCGTCGTCTGTTCTTGCCTCACTCGCCGAGGAGCACCAAAGAGCTAGACAAGCGAACGTTGGGGGTGTATCTGAGGTCAGCAGTCATTGATGCGTACAAAGCCGCTGACCTGCCTCCGCCTTCGCTGGGTCCACAGGGTTTCGCTCAGGCGAAGGTGGTCCCCCCGACCAGACCGAGAAGGGGACAGTCCTCTTAGGAGTTTTGTTCCCGCAGGTCTTATGATGCTCATTGTAATAAACTTTGTTCGCATTGTTTTCTCCTTGTCTGTTGTTTTGTTCTTTAGCTTCGCTTTTAACACCCCCTCCCCGCTGGGGTCGTGGGCAGTGTGTTCATCAGAAGTTGATTGGCTGGGTTGTCTCTTCGATCCGCTTAGGGGTAGAGATGATGTCTCCCGGGCTGTGCCTTGTCCTCACCACAAGATGGAGGACTCGTAGGTTAGCTTACACTCAGGGCTTGTTGCTGGTCTCGTCTCTACCACATATCTACTGACCCGCCTCCATGCAGTGGGATTCTAAGCATAGTAGGTCTAGTCAACAGATAGGTATTTAAATAATAGTACGTTTTTGATTAAACGTAATTATTTATACTTACCTGTTGACTAGACCTACGCGCTAGGCCCGTCCATCCTCCCCGCTTGATCTGTCTTGCTTTTTATTGAGCCTGTTCGGAGAGTGAGGTTCCGGTGGTGACGTCACGAGACCATGCAGACTTACCGCCCTTCGGAGAGGGATTTTACGCATCCCCTACTCCACTGTTTCAGTTTCGTCTGTGTTAACGTTGAAATAGCATACCTTGAGAGGAGGTAGGCATAGTAGGTCTAGTCAACAGGTAAGTATAAATAATTACGTTTAATCAAAAACGTACTAATATATGAATTAATTGACGTATTCATTGCAACCGGGAGAGGGAACTCATTTAATGTTAAAATATTAAAATTATTTCAAATTTCCTATTTATGATAATAGTTTGTGTCAATTCTATTTACACTAGACAGTAAAACATCTTATTAGACAAACCAATTATCCGTTGTAGTAATAACAGAGTTGTGTATAAAGCATAATTGCATGGCGGCCATTTTATTGTGAACACATTTTATTATTTCGAATGAAAAAACGATTCCCATGGCTCTACGGAACCATGTACACTCATTTTCAACTTGATTTCCCGAAGAGAGAAGGGTGTTGCACTATTAGTGACATTATTTTTCAAATACATAAATTTTCATTGACTTGTTTGAGCGAAAACAACGTGCTACTGCCCCTTCAACACGAATATACATGTAAGCTTTAAACGTTGGTGAGAAAACGACTATTGTTTGACGAGTGTTTCATGTTTCAAGTATCATCGTTTAATATTTCTATTGTTGACTGACATTTTAAAGACCAATACAGTTGCTCATAACAAAAGTAACATAAAATGTACACAAAGATTGTAAAACGTGCGCTCACAATATATGTATGCAAGTTTAAATGAAATACACAAAACTATGGGTTAAAGCAGCGATGTTTATGTTATGAGGTCAATCAATGAATACATCTTTATTTCATACTGAATTGCCACATGCTTGTAGTACATGGTATAGTTGTACTTTAACTTGTTCCTGGTGTTGTATCGTTCTCTTCACAATACATATCTTCTCTGTTAAAATTAATAGCATAAACTATGAACAATGGAACTTAAATTATATTATCTTATATCAAGACATAAAATATGCATGTGTATACTTGTCTAGTATGCCTATTTGGTGATATTTAATTTGATATACAGTATGCTTTCCATAAATGTGATTTATGAAGGATTTCTCTTTGAATAATACATCTTATATCCGTCGAGTTGGACAAAATCAAAATATAATCATGAATAATTGTTTTTCTCTCTTGTAAAGACGTTTATATTGACAAGAACGTGGCGTTGAAGAGCATTTGTCATTTGCAGATTGTTTTTCATTTTATTCAAATAGTCTGTTTTTAGGACTATCAAATTTGATTTGTGAAATCTGTAAGCACATGACCTGATTGCAACAACTTCTGTTGAGGGTGAGTCAAAATCTCAACTATTTGAGAACTGTACTATAACAAGAAATGAGAAAGCAATAATATTATATTAATTTAAAATTTGGTCAAGCTTCAGCAGCTTTCGTGAATTATTTGCTGTTTAATCTCGGCAATCATTCCTGAAAGTTTCATGAAAATATGTCAAGGCATTAAACTTCAGTAGCCTTAAAAGTAAATCATTTAAGGCAAGGAGACATGAATATAGCCATTTTCCAACAGTAGCATTACTTTACTTGTTGGTTTCTTGAACATCTGCTATGTTATTCGTAGTACAAAACGTTTAACATTTTCATGTGTAAGATAGATGTTGTGATTTGTGAGAAGATGAAAAAAGGCTTCAGATTGACTACATAATTAATATATAAAGGTTATGCTCTTCTGAATATTTAAGCAAATCCAATAGATGCATGTTTGCACCCCTACACGACGTTATCAATGTTTGATTAACTATTAACTTTTGTATGACAACGTTCAACTAAAAAGTTGTTGTTCTTGAAATTATACACACTCAGATATTTGCTAAGAAGTTGTGATTCTTTGAACTTTGATAAAAATGGCGATTTTTTGAAAGTTCAATGAGCTATCACACGTACAGATGCATGCTTGAAAATTATTGTCCTTAATAAAATGATATATCTGCTTTAACATGAACGTTTTTGTATCTTCAGTAGTTTACGATCGTACATTCTCCAAACGATACCCCTCGAAAAGTCTGAAAATCGAAACATTCAAATATGTGTATAAGTGTTCCAACTGTCAACGTTAACGTTTATATGAGAGTGATCTGAAATGAAATTATTTGGCGAGTAGTGGAGGACAGATTACAATAAATAAAATTTACATAAATTCATTTACGACAAAGTTATGTCCTTTGAACATAAAGCTGAAAAACGATCATTTTTATTGTTGTTAATTTTATTTCTACATGTAGATCGCAATTACAAAAATTGTGAAACATTTTTTTATTAACCATTTATTCAGCTTTAAACTTAAGTATCACTTATGTATTTATGTATTTATGTATTGCCGTTAGTGAGAAGAAGATACTTAAAGAGTGAGTGAGTGAGAAGAAGATACTTCAGGACGCATAGTCTCAAAACCAAAACATTTTTAGTATTTTTGTAATTATGACCAGAAATCACTTTTAGCGAGCGATTTTATTTTTTATTTATAACGATCATAGTAATGCCTTAATCTCTTGAAAACATCTATCAAATTCGGCGGGTAGCTTTTTGAGTAACGTCCCTTTTTTAAAGAATCACACACTTTGAATGTTTACTGTGAGAACAGTATTATGATCTCACGTATGAAATATGCTTTAGCTACAATATGAGACAATTTCAGGTATTTCTCTGAGGAAAAGATGTGTTTTAAAGTTCCTTGGGGTCGGCAAGTTTTAAAGACACGCTAAAATCAATATGGCGCCGACCCCACGTGACCCAGGTTTCGCGATGAATTACTTTGTTGTTCTCATCGTCATTGCGCCTTTTTTTAAATGCAATTCTCTAGCTGCATTTTAGCAATGTTAAAAATCGAAATTTAGAATCGAACTTGACCTTTGATGACTTCGACATCTAACTTCACAGTTGAGGGCTACCATCTTGCAAAATTTGGTTGCATTAACTGCATTTCTCCTTGCCAAAGTGGTGTACACGCAATCGGTGGAAAATAATAATAAAACACGCCAATACAAATACGAATTCAGCAAGTGCTTAATCCTTCAAATGTATTAGCATATGTTAAACTTTTCTATATTGTACCAAAATCATTTGTATCATGTTAACATTAACGTTTTTAAAACTATTTTCCACAATCACTTGCATAATTATTCCGTGGAATAAACATGAGAAAGAGAAGATAAACTTAATTAACCCAAATGGGAAATTCGCCCTGGATTAAAAAAGCGTTGGATAAGACAATACAAAATAACAATAAGTGAATTAAATATATAAAGTACTGTTTTCAATAAAGGCGTCTGATATTTATTCAAATACATGCAGTGACACGTGTACATGTAGTAGTTAAATAAGTAACTACTGCACAACGCCTCACTGATACAAAAATATCAGTGAAATAAGATGAGAAGCAATTTCGCCGTTAGCGTCTTAATAATGTACACGATTTTATATTAAAGGTACTAAAATATTAACATATTTAGCAAATATTATATTTGTCATATTTTATGTAATTCATGGTTATACAGGTTTTTGAATACAATCATCACTATGTTTTTGTCTTTAAAATATACATGATCAGCTTTACGTTAATCGATAGTTGTACAAACGGCAGAGGAGAGAAAGCCATGTGGTCAGTGTGACAGTTTATCAAAAACTGCGATTAGAGCTAAGTGAGAGAAGCTGCTGTAAATACTTTAATTATCGCATGATTATTACAAAGTGAATGTGTCCTTTGATTGCTAACCACCCGCTTTATGTCATCGAATGGCTTTCCTGGATTAAGCGAATATTAGGCCCCTCATTATATCATATCGATCGGGACTCTGTTATCAGTACTGTCGTATGTCCGGGTGCGATCATGATACTTTGTTACACGTGCCCGTTTATAAAGAAAGGACAAAAACATTATAGAACAATATCTCACAACGAACGTCACGAACTATCAGAGCTAATGTCCCACATCCCTTGTCAGACAAAGCGGTAGGAACAGAAACAACTACAGTTGCATGGCAGCTGGCAGGAGTGGACTATATTGTTAAGATTAACAGTGTGTTGAGCACGCTTCTGGAACGTCATCGTGTAGGATATCGACAGAAGCTTCGTTTACAAGCGGGCGTGTTTGGTGAAAGAATGCGTGTTTCAGCAGTGCTCGGCATCCAATAAGGACTCACCGAGTGGGCAGCAGAGGCTGGTCGTTGCTTCAAGAAGGACTCTGGAAGCCGTGCTGGATCGTGCTATGCTACATGTAGGAGCGTTATGGACTAGATCGTTTCCTCTTCTCTCTCATCAATAGAAACAATAAGAACGGAGGCGGACGTCCTAAAAAAGCCAGCTCGGGCGTTTCGGTCAGTGGGGGAATATTAGCACGAACGGAATAGGGCTCGGCTGGCAGAAAAGCTTCAACTACTTTTTGGAAACTTTATAAGTATAGACTGTGATAGTACGAGCAAGGAATAAGTGTAAGACTTAACAGAGACTATTTGACAATGGGTTCTGAGTACAATCACATGTGGTGTGTGACATTTACAGCGTTGATCTACCTAGCACTGCTGCTCCAACCCGCGTCAGGTGAGTTCCATTATCTATCTATTCTTTATGAGTTTCTCTTTTAAAACAATAAAAAATAAAAAATGTTTTCTTTCAATGAAAAAGTCTCAAACGTCAGTTCTAGACTTTATTGTTGCAAGAACATTGTCATGATAATTAAAGTAATGAACCTATTTCTTCCAAGAGTATTATACTTTTAATGACTTTTAGTTTGTAAAATGTACTATATTTTACAAAATTATTTGAGTGACTTTGATGACTTTGATGTAACTTTACCACCGTTATATTAACCATGTAAAGTAGGACCATCCTACCTGGTGCACATTTACACTGAAACGAGTCATATTTTGAAACAATTGATTGCTATCTCACCAAAGTTACTTGACAGTGATGTCATATCGTAAATTATGTTTAAGTCGTCCGTCTAAAAAGTCATGGTTTGAAACAATTATTAATGACTGCTTGCTATACCTTATCGAGGTTAAATCGTCAAATATTATAAAGTTTGTGATATCATATATGTCTAGTTGCATTTTGTGATTGGCTACTTTAAGTTGACTTATTTCATCCCTTTAAGAACTTCGAAAGACAAATGCATTCAATTTTATGACAATTTTGAATTGTTGATAAGCTAAAAGTTTAAATTTCATCTAAGATTGAATGTGAAGAATATGGACATTATGTATTAAATGTTCATTTTAAGTTATTTAAACTCTGATGAGAAGAGTTTCATGTCAGCAGTACTGTGTGATAAAAGGCTGCGTATAGACATTAACAATGATATTAACAATCTCAATATAACATTTGATGATCACCTGAAAACAAGCAACTGTTAATCTAAATTATAAATATAAATATATTTCAAATTTCTTGCAATAAAAACATTATATCCTGTAATATGAAAATAAGGATCAATATGCGTGTTATGCTCCTTGAACGCTTGACGACACCTTATAAACACATAGTGGTTGATCTTACTGATTCTCGTTCGGAAGTCATCAGTGAGGGCTGTCAAGACCAGTGATTGGAACTGACAGAGGGTCAATAAAGTTGATGAACTTATCTTATCTATCAAGTGAATATCCATTACAAGCAGTAACGAGATGCGTATGTCCGTTACTCCCTGAACGATTAGATGAAAAACAAATTCGCTTACATTTCCACTCACGTTTACTGGAAATGTTACACAATGTATCAAAGGTCATAGCACTATCTTTGCGATATTTACTTAATGCTATTGTTTATCCCACATGAACTCAAGGTTAATCTTTTTGTTGGATGATGTTTAGTAAGACAAGCCTCAGAGAAAGTTTAAAGGTGCTCACTACGAGAAATAATAAAATTGATTTAATACAACTGGTAATACAACTTTTTAAAATGTTGGAAAACCTTGTTAACAAGTAGGCCTATATATCTAAGATGTTATCAATAGTCTTTTCAAAGAATCATAAAAGTGACATGATTTTGTTTTACTTTGAATCCATTATTTTAACCGTATTTCAAAATAAATAAATTATCATTAAACAACTTGTACAGCTGATACCAAAAATCGTTATTATCAAACATGCACTGTAGAGTCTTTGTCAGCTCAAGAAACACTTGATACGGGAAATATGTTCCATATAGCCGATATGTTTATAAAAGTATAACTCCTATTTTAATTTGCAAATCAAGTACGACGCCCTGTCACGGAGTCTTATTACTCTGGTAGCTTACTGAGGTGGCTTCTGTTGACAGAAGTCTTATCTGTTGAAGCCGTAGTCTGGGTATGCCCAGATGGCCGACTGGAGGTGACAGCAGTAGCCAGATGAATGATAGCAGTATACAGGTGCTTACTCATCACGCACGCCTATCAGAGTAAACGTGTTACTGCTCTGCTCCCTAACGTCCACAAGTATTATAAGGGTCAGGTGGGAGGAGCATCAACCGTTCTGTGGTGGTTTTCTTACTTTAATTCTCCAGCTGTCTGTGATATTTGTCGTACAACAATTTTCCAGATTAAGAGCAGGTGATGTTTGTACCTTAGTGGGTAACACATCCATGACATGTCTTAAAAAATCATCAGCTTCCTTATTGTAATATTGACTTGAAAACGATATAACGAGCTATGTCGAAATGCTGCCTTTCCTGCCATAAAGAGTTGATTATCAACAAAGACGTGTCAGTACATGCTTCTACAACTAAATGCTCATCACATGATAGTAAAAAGTACTTTATTGATGGAGTACGGTTTCAGGTCGGAAGGTTTGGAATTCGAATCCAGTCAAGTTTCAGCTAGGTGCCTTATATGTCATTTCCGTGGTTTCCGTTCAGAGCTTTTGTGCATTTGTACTTCATGAAATAAAATACTTTTGCAGTG
This sequence comes from Gibbula magus, assembly GCA_936450465.1. NCBI lineage: Eukaryota > Metazoa > Mollusca > Gastropoda > Trochida > Trochidae > Gibbula > Gibbula magus. The sequence continues at coordinate 15,624,528 of OW388293.1, read as the reverse complement.
TCACACTGTAATGTAATTCAGTGTAATAGCATCGGTAGTTCAAGTCAAATCAAGTATATTTCATCACAAAACACATTCATAATGCTGCGAGTTTTCTCCCGTAATGATACTACCCTCTTCCTGAAAACTGAACTATTCTTGAATTGTAATGCCCAAACCACCACCATTCTTATTAGCGTCCATTATAATAGCAAATTCATTTCTTAACATTTATCGTAATAGAATTTTCATTTATGAATATCAGTTGTTAAAATCCGTGCTTATCGAATATCGAATATTTATGAATATCCGATATTGAATTCGACATAAAGCCTCTTTTGTAATCAAACAATTCAATTCAATAATGAACTCGATTGGTTTATATAAAGGCTCTAATGGTGTAGTTGGTGAAAAGTAATTCGGAAATAAAATGTCGTTTTCATAAAAAAAAACATAATCGATTACACAGAAACAAAATAAGATCTTGTAAATTGATATCGTTTGCACGTTTCTGTTATTTAAGTCATCATTGATGTAAATTCAACTTGTTACTCTCGGTTACGAAATAGCCCGAGAAAGGAGTGTCAAAAAGCGATTTCGTCTCATTTTCCAACACGTCCAACAGAAATGAAACATCAAGTCCAAGAAGATTCGTTATACTGACAACATCTTATACTAACATAATTTGTAATTTTTTTTAATAGGAATTCAATATATTTACAATAGGCTGTTAACGCCGATATCCTCCTACATGCTTCACCTTACGTAGGGGGCTTTCATTACATTGATAATGACGTCACCGAATGTACGCACACATGATTAAGCCTATGTTCAAAATGTCTTATAGAACCCAATACCTATTTGTAATACATGTACTTGATTAACAAGAACGGATAAAGTTTTCTGAAATTACACAAAGAAACCCATTTCCACAATGAAATACAGTATCTTCATTAGTAAAACTCCTTTGTAACCTACCTTTGAGAAATCGAGATGCATTCTTGCTCGTAATGGATTTTTTTCGGAGATGACATTCTCTACCAATGTGCGATTCAGACAACTCAGTTAGTAAGTGATTAAATTGTCACGTTCACATATTACTTTCATTTAATAAACGGATTATTTATATCAACGGTAATCTCACGCCTACTGCTCGACAAACTTAAAAACTAAAATGATAACTTTCCTGATTGAGGGCCTCTTCATAAATAAAGAGACACTTCAGCCAGGATAGTTATCAATTAAGGGTTTTTTATCGGCAAGTAATCTAGAAATCCACGGTAAAGTTTCCGATAAATTCCCACTCATACCCTGGATACTAAGGTTTTAAATGATAATGCTTAAATGCCCTTGTCTGGCATTTGATCCAACCAGGTGTCTACGCTTGGAAGTTGGGCGTACAAGTTAAAAGGCTTCTTAAAATAGTTCAGTTGAAAAGACTTATAGGACTAATAGAAGGTATATCCACACACGGTAGTTAATGATATTTAGTAATTTCAGCCATGAATGAATCCAGGGTATGAGTAAAGATTAATCGGAATACCAGGATATCGAGGATGGAACATATCCTCCTCAAGTTTATATACCTAATTCTATTACAAATGAGTTATTTGATTGTTAATCATAAAATACAGAGGCTTACGTTTTCATTTTAATTTGTAATCATTCATTATAAACATTTGAACGTCATCAATGACTTTGAATTGTCATTTTGAATATAAATAATAAAAAACCATTTGAGCGTCACCAACGATTCTGATGTGTCACTTTAGAAACATAGCAAACCCTCCTGTAGGGGTTATTGAGTACTTCGCCGATTGATATTGTTTCATTAGTAACACCCCCAGCATCGACTGGTTCTGTACTCGGTGTAACTATTGAACTCTGCTTGTTCTTTGTTTCTTTAATTAAGGTATCATCCCAAATAAAGATTCATTGAACAGAACAAATAGGGATTTATCGACTTGGGGGGATTTATTGCTCGACGTTGTTGCTCAAATATTCATACTGTGATTAAAATAAACACCTTCCCCATTAATATAACAATGAAGACTAAATCGAGTTGGGACTGTTGTGACTACGGATATACTCAACTGTACTTAGATACTTTGTTTTCAAACTCATTACTGAAGATTAAAGGATCCCTATGGTCTATGTCGTCATTTACGATTAGAAACAGGAGGATGACTGGAGTGCTTAACTTGAACACCTACATCTGCTTTTTTTTATCCAGGTTTACAATGATGAGTAGTGCGAAGAGAGATCTAAATAAAATGTTTGGAATAAAGAATGTAGTTCCTAATAGCGTAACAAATTGACAGATCAGTGATAGAATATTGAATCTGATTCAGTTATCAGAACACAAATACTTACCATTACTACACATTACTGACATTAAGAAGCTTTAAGGATCTCAGAGTGTCCTGTGCTGAACCAATCACAACCCTCTCAGTTGAAGCATCAACAAGATATCTTAGATCGAGTACATTTCAGGATTAACTCGCTCTCATATCATTACGTCACAGAAAAATCCTTCTAGATAAAAGGGGTGTAAGAGATTTATGTTTATAGCTACCAAATAATCGTCGCATTTATTCCAAAACGTGATCTTTGACGGAGATCTGAAATTTAACACATTTGGTGTACTGCAATGATCCAGTGAAAGCGAAAAGCGTGGGACACCTCGTTGTGACTACCTATGGATCGATGCCCTTTCCTTTGTCCCACCTCCCCTTCATTTACGGGAAATTGTGGACCAGCATGCCCCTACTCTTAACATGATAGCCGCATTTCTGCTTAGTTTAGCTTGTTTGCTACTTTAAGTGAGGGATTGGATGGATAAATATCCATAAGATTGAACTAATAGCACTTTTACATTTAAATGCTTGCTAAATTGAGATCTTTGAGTTGCCAACCGCTGTGTGGTTTCATGCAGCTCCGTGAACAATAGTAAGGTTGAAGGTTTAATCAATGCTATTTTTTACTTTAATGATTCGTTCTTTGTAAAAGTGAAACATATGTTACGTTAGAGTTCGTATCAATTGATGTTTAAACCTTATTGTCACAATTGCTTTTTATTCTATCAGGTAATGGTTACGTTTGTGTATTCATTGTCAGCGAAAGGAGACAAAATCATTACCTAATTCTCGTGACGTGATAATATCAAATGACACGAAATTATTTAAACCGTATCGGAATTTCAGAAATAATGAAATTGAACTAAATTCGGACATGATTTGAACTTCGTTGCACGAGATATGTTAATTCATCAAGGAATATTATCTCTTAGAATTTCACTCCCGCCTTCCATGATCTCTGAACAAACACCAAGGTAATGGCATGATTTTGGTCACGGTACGTACACATAATTCAAGCTTTTAGATCCACCTTCTTTATCACGATCTCAATAATATGTAATTTCCTTTATTTCCTGCTCTGCAGTGACACTGGGGAGGGAGAGAATGGAATCTGCTTTGACTTACAGAAGTCTCTCTGATTAACGTATGGTGATCCGTTAGTACTGGAGAGTCACAGGGTGGTCTTGGACGGGCTCTAGGTGCTTCCAGGTTGAGAAATCCTCTTCTTTACTCAGTATTTATTCTGGTACATCCGATTGTAGAAATGTGAATCGATTACTGCTACTGTGTTAACACACCGTGTGTTTAAATATCAATAAGAAATATCATTATTCTTGATATCTCCTCTAATGTTAAAATGGGTTTAGTAAAACAGTGTACATAAATTAGGGAACTAGATTTTCTATTTGTGGTTTATTGATCTTTATTTACATGTTGATACCTGAGTATATTCGTGACATCGTGAGAGAAGAGATTTTATTTTTGGGTAAAGTAGCAGCATTAATTTACGGATATATAGAGTATATGTTTTGTTTTCAGTGTGATATCACTTAAGTATTACATAATAATATGTTTATTATATGCTTCTGTGGTCGGAAATATGGTGTTTTACGTCCAAATTTACAACTGCTTCACTGAACGAGTTCTGGCGCCGTCATACCATTGCGTTGCGTTGATTGTAAACGTGACGTCATACCACTGTACACATGACGTCATCCCCTCTGTGATATTTCACTGTGTTGAGAAAGTGATATCAAACTCTACACAACAGTTCACCTTTCTAGAGCTTTACATACTTGAGATAAAGATTAAAACAGGTTTTTGGGTCTTGACCTGTTACCTAGATCGGTTTTTAAGGATGTGACCCCTAACTGTGACCCCATTGTGGGTCATGGGTTTCACGAAATCTACAATTTAGAATCCACATTGGCCAAGGAGTCTGCACACAACTTATCAGCGCTCTCGACCTTTTGGAACTTGAGAAGAAGATGAAAATAGGTTTTTAAGGATGTGACCCCTGTGATCCGATTTGGGATCATGGGGTCACACAGTCTACAATTTAGAATCCCCATTATCCAAGGAGTCTGCACACACAATTTCAGCTCCCTAGACCAAGTGGTTCTGGAGAAGAAGATGAAATTGCGAAAAGTTTACAGACGGACTTTTAGGCCAGATGAGCTAATAAGTCGAAAGTGTCGTATACATTGATGACAGAACCTTTCCGAAACTTTATTCATGTAGAGCCTCGCGGTCATTGAAAACTCTTATGAAATGTTAATTAAGCATATTTGGATTCAAATAGACGTTCTGTCTTTCATATCGCACAAATGACCATAATCAGCAAATTGGTTCTTGCATAATACGTCTACATTGTACGTCATACCTTGTGCTCTCATATTGTATTGTATTGTATTGTATTGTATTGTATAATAACATTGTATATGTGACTATAGCGTACTCTACACCACGCGGCCGTCAATATAGGGGATAAACTGTCCAACAAAATATACATGCGTCAAAGTGCGGATGCCAAACATTGCTTTTCCTGCATTAGAACTTCAACATCAATAGCGCAGTAAATTGTAGTTGTGAAAATGGGTAATAGCCATATAAGGATTATGCATTTTATTGGCATACCATATAATTTTCCGAATTTAATTGACGATTAACATGTTTCAAAATAATTAGTATAAGAAATTCATGTAACTGCATACCAATGAGTGTATAAAGCTTGTTAAAACGGAATAATAATTTCAACACCTTATCGATTAATTCAGATTTCTGAAAATACCTTTGACTGGTTTAATTTAGTTTTGCAAAACGGTTTTTATCTCAAACGTATTAAAGTGATTGTCTGATGTCTATGTCTTGAATATACAAACATGATTATAGGCTTTATGTATTTAAAATACTTAATCATGACAGTGTGTGTAGGTGGGAAGTTGATACAAATGTGGATGTATTTAGAATTTAATGTAGACGTCGATACATTTATGATATTTACGATGTAGATACTACATGGACTTTTCGAATTGAAAATTACAAAAACACATTCATAAAATGATAATAGTACAATGACGTGTTATTGATACAGTCAAGACAGAGTATCTCCTCTGTGTGATTATTAGCATGAGAGTGGCTTATTGATAACCCGTCTTTACAGTTCACTAATGTATTGCCAACTAGGAGACTAATCAATCAATAATAATCAATTAATATCAATCATGGCTTGCCCTCAGGAGATGTTGATAGAATAAATATGTAATATCCTGTGGAGTATTCAATATCTTTAGACAAAAGGAAATAAAATCCGATGGATCAGATGAAGGCGTTAAAGGGAAATGCAGCTACAACAGCGATACAGCGCCGCCGTAATGGAGTAGTCGCGTTGGTAAATAAAGCCGGTGCTATGTAATAACCCTGTCTTAATCCTATGCGGTCGGTGATAATATGGCATCCTTGTATGCAGCTAACTGACAATTACGTTGAATCGATAAACAGCCATGTGTTTGCATAATGGTTATTATATGTACTCACCTTAGTGAAGCGTTAATAATAACGGTTTACAGAGTGATATCATTATTAAGATCTATTATCCTAATGACTCGATCCTTGTAATCGAAATGCATCGTTTTTATCGTTGTTTCGCGTTGTATCATCAGATTTAGTTCTCGTTGGATGAGATTCAGTGATCAAACTATTGAGCTTTATTTTAGTTAATGAATATTACCAGATTTTGACGTATTTCCTCGTTCATTATTAGAAAAAACGTGGTTATTTGATTTGTTGAGCGTTTAATCTACTTTGGAAATTATGCTACCCGATAATGGGCCGTTTTTTAAGTTCCAATACACGCTTGATTTGAAAGTTAACAGTGTGATACGAGTATGGCAAGGACTACCGATTGGTTGGGACATGGTTGAATAATTTGGGACAATCAGATGTGGAGCTGTATTCCATACACTTCTGTAAGGCGTATGGCCAAGTTGAGGCTTTGTGAGTGTGTTATGTCAGTCAAAATGTGTATCAAAACGCATACTGAGGATTTGAAACATAATCGTGCGTATGTGAAAAAATGGAAACGAAAGAACAATTTTAAAATCTTTCCACTTAAAAACACAACGAATGACCGGGTTACCGGATATATGGTAACTAGTAGTGCTGTTAGACTGCTGTCCACATCTCGTCACCGTAACGGTGTGTTGATATCGCCTTGATTTACTATAGAAAATATGTCATCAATATGAAGTCCGTGAAGTCAGTTGATGGACAAGTAGGTGTGTTTGACTCCACATGTCAAGTAGGCTGTTACCGGAAATCCACCGCGGACTGTGTGGTTGCAAGCAGCTAGTAGTTAAGGTAATCAGGTGCTTCATTTCATCAACAAACTATGTGAAAAACAATAATCATCACCTTCTCTATACTATCGTGATTGGTAACGAGTATATGTTGAATCATCCGTATGCATTATCAGTATAAAAGATGTGTGTACCTTTTGCACTCAGTCTGATAATGCATATACACGGATGACTCAACATATACTCGTTACCATTAACTGTGTTATAGAGAAGGTGATGTTAATAATGTAATTACCCTGCTGTAATGTTCCATTGGGAAAAGACATTTATATAGGTGAGACTGTATTGACCCCTGTATCTGCGTACATGAATACACAGTATTTAAACCAGGTACACAATTAGTACCCTGCAGGTGTACCCATGATGGTGGTAAGGTTGTGTATAGAGATGACCACGAATGCTATTGTATCCTCAAAACTAAAAACCTCCCTTATTCGAAGTATTCCGGTGTTCAGGGTCTGTATATACTAAACTTAAACTCATCATGAGAAGTCACACAGAACAAAAATGTATACCCTTCCAGTAAATTGATCAGCCGATCAGTCAACGTTTAATATACTTATTTTTATAAAATAAATTGTTTGGCAACTAAATAAATAAGTGCAATCAATCCTCGAATAAATCATGAACGTTGGAATTAAAAACATCATTCTATCTTTACCTTTGTGCCTTCTTTAAAACCCTCACCAATTGTAACACAAAACGGAGGGTTTGATTGCTTAGAACTCATGTGTGTTATTGTAATATGTTGTACTCAGAATGTCACTTATAAATTGTTATGTGCATGTACCACAAAAAGAATTTTTTTTAAAATGAACGTTGGAAAACATATATTGAATTCATAATTACCGCCCAACAATATTTGCAATTGCTCATTAATCTTAAAATATCAGCGTCTGCATACACCTAAATCTGCTCCTGCCCAAACTCGTTTCCAGCTCAATATTTGGTCTTGTTCAATATAAATGCTCCTGCTCACTAACCGTTAACACATAACATCTAACAAAAACTATAAATGCTCCTGCTCAATATTATTGCTCCTGCGCACTATTACTGCTCCTGCTCACTATTACTGCTCCTGCTCACTATTACTGCTTACTGTTGAATTTTTCGACATGTTAATGTACATGTAAAGGTTGTCAGCGGAATATCTCAAGAACCATTCACCGGAATTTCATCATATCTTACACAAAGCATCTCCTAGGGAAGACAAAGGACTTATTAGATTTTGGTGACCTTGACATTATTCTCAAGGTCACAATGGAACTCTGACTTTTTCGACATGTTTGACAGTCGATTTTGCTGATCTTGACATTGACATTGAAGTATTAATTTGCGGCGGGGGATCATGTCACCTTAGTGACAACTACTTGTTTCTAATTATCTGCGTCCGTCTACCTAATCCTGTTACTGCCAACCAAAGTCAGCTCCTGCTCACTAGTATTGCTCCTGCTCACTAGTATTGCTCCTGCTCACTAGTATTGCTCCTGCTCACTAGTATTGCTCCTGCTCACTAGTATTGCTCCTGCTCACTAGTATTGCTCCTGCTCACTAGTATTGCTCCTGCTCACTAGTATTGATCCTGCCCACTAGTATTGCTCCTGCTCACTAGTATTGCTCCTGCTCACTATTACCGCTCCTGCGCACTAGTATTGCTCCTGCTCACTAGTATTGTTCCTGCTCACTAGTATTGCTCCTGCCCACTAGTATTGCTCCTGCTCACTAGTAATGTTCCTGCTCACTAGTATTGCTCCTGCTCACTAGTATTGCTCCTGCTCACTAGTATTGCTCCTGCTCACTAGTATTGCTCCTGCTCACTAGTATTGCTCCTGCCCACTAGTAATTTCTCCTGCTCACTATTACTGCTCCTGCTCACTAGTATTGCTCCTGCTCACTAGTATTGCTCCTGCTCACTAGTATTGCTCCTGCTCACTAGTATTGCTCCTGCCCACTAGTATTGCTCCTGCTCACTAGTATTGCTCCTGCTCACTATTACTGCTCCTGCCCACTAGTATTGCTCCTGCTCACTAGTATTGCTCCTGCTCACTAGTATTGTTCCTGCTCACTAGTATTGCTCCTGCCCACTAGTATTGCTCCTACTCACTAGTATTGCTCCTGCTCACTAGTATTGTTCCTGCTCACTAGTATTGCTCCTGCTCACTAGTATTGCTCCTGCTCACTAGTATTGCTCCTGCTCACTAGTATTGCTCCTGTTCACTAGTATTGCTCCTGCTCACTAGTATTGCTCCTGCTCACTATTACTGCTCCTGCTCACTAGTATTGCTCCTGCTCACTAGTATTGCTCCTGCTCACTAGTATTGCTCCTGCTCACTAGTATTGCTCCTGCTCACTATTACTGCTCCTGCTCACTAGTATTGCTCCTGCTCACTAGTATTGCTCCTGCTCACTAGTATTGCTCCTGCTCACTATTATTGTTCCTGCTCACTAGTATTGCTCCTGCTCACTAGTATTGCTCCTGCTCACTTGTATTGCTCCATGCTCATTAATTACTATTTGTTCCTGTCAATCAATATGTACTCTGCTCTTTAATATCAAATATCTTCGTCTGTCCACTTACATCTGATACTGCTCATCAAATTCGGCCCTTTCTCACTAATGTTTGCTCCTACTCTTTAATATTCGACCCTCCTCCCTATAATTGGTCCCGCTCACTATAAATGCCCTGCTCACTGTTTTTGCTCCTGCTCACAGTTATTGCTCCTATTCACAATTATTACCCCCGCCCATTACTCTCAACCGCTGCCCACCAATATTTGCAATTGCTCATTAATATCAAGATATATTCGTCTGTCCACTTATACATGTACATCTGATACTTACATGTACTGGCTTCCTATTAAGTGCAGGATTGACTTTAAGATTGTATGCAATGTATATAAATGTCTTCACGGCCAAGCCCCATTCTACTTTTCTGAACTGCTTGTGCCTTATGTTCAATGAAGACCAGTCCGATCTGAAACATCGATTCCTCATAAATGTGCCAAAAGTCAATCTAGCCACCTATGGACAGAGATCCTTTTCTTATGCAGCCGCTATTTTGTGGAATCCACTCCCACAAACAATCAAGCTTTGTGAATCGTTTGACTCATTTAAAATATATTTGAAACCTTACTTCTTCTCAATACTCAATAGGCTTTGAATGACTTTCTACCGTGTACCTTCTCCACCCAATGCGCCATGAGCATGCACGTGTGTAAGGATGAGGCGCTATAGAAATAGCCATTATTATTATTATTATACTGCCCATAAAATTCGGCCCTTTCTCACTAATGTTTGCTCCTACTCTTTAATATTCGATCCTCCTCCCTATAATTGGTCCCGCTCACTATAAATGCCCTGCTCACTGTTATTGCTCCTGCTAACAGTTATTGCTCCTGTTCACAAGTATTACTTTCGCCAATTAATTACTCTCAGTCGCTGTCCACCAGTATTTGCAATTGCTCATTAGTTTTAAAATATCTGCGACTGTCCACTTCCATCTGCTCCTGCCCACCAAAATCGTTTCCTGCTAACCAAATTTTACTTCTGCTCGCTAATATTTGCTCCTGCTCGCTATAACTGCTCCTACTCAGTTTTATTGATCCTGCTCATTATTATTGCTCCTGAACATGGAAAATTAAAGAATGTTAGTATTTATTGTTGAGCAACTATCAAATTTATTAGATATACTTTATCATTCATGTTTACAAGTCAACGTTTACCTGAATGTTGATAAAGAAACATGGTCGTCTCCAGTACATGTACCAGTCACGTCAAGAACATAAAGAGATCAGTGTTCGTAATTTTATTATTGTTATTATTGAGTTTTTTTTATCATAACTCTTGTCACGAATGCTATGAAAAATGTTTTACTCGTAATGTTGAATGTAGCGAACCTTAATTTAGAAATGTATTACTAGCATATGTCATACTGTCCTCTAGAATTATCTCGTACACTTACAAACGTACCCAGAAAGTACTATTTAAAAAGATTGTTTTTAGCTTAACACCAGACGAGTGCCAAGACGAGTTGGTAAAATGAAAATACACTGTTTATTGCATGATAAACAACCAATTAACGATAACCCGGATGTGGAAACTGCACTTTATTAATGGTTATGAGACCCTAAATACTCAATCAGCCCCGCTTGTAAAATCGCCAAATGAAGTAAATAAGTAAGGCCTTTTAATTCTAAGGAAGTGACAAGGACATTAGCCTACTTTAATTTCACTCAAGGCATTGTTTTTAACAACTTTAAATTAAAATTAAAATACGAACAATGACATTTCTATAGTTAAAAACTTGATGTGGTGTGCAACAATCAGTTAGTAAAAAATATAGGAGAGAGAACAATAAAATAACGTCACAGGTGTAATTTAACCATCCGTTTTATATAATTATGGATATATCTTGTAAACAATTATGAAAGAAATCAAGTTTTATGTGTAGAGTATAATGTGCTCAATCAAAAAGTACAATTGACAGAATATTATATTTAATAGGAGTTGGGGAAAGTACCGTACATAAACATTTATTAGATGTAATTATACATACCATTATTGGAATATTTGCTTGTTTGCATTCTGGTTTCTCTGATTATTTGCAAGATCACAGCAAAGGATAAATCAAGTTTTCAGTTTTAACCCCCGAAGCCGAATGAGCTACAGAGATCATGGCTCTAAAAATCCCAAACCATTAAATCATTGAAGGCGTTGGAACGTCAGGAGAATGTTGTCTTTTCTAAAGAAAGAAAGATAGGTCCTAATTTTATTGAATTAACATTTAAAACATCAATATTGAACAGAACCATCAACTTCTCCTGGTTGTGCAAATGACATGAAAGTCAGTCCAAAGTTTAAATTCAAAAGTTTAAACACGATTTCTTTCTGATTTGTCGATACGAAGACATTGTTCTTCGTTTACAGTCTATTGTCATTGATATATCACACTGGTCTTGTTGCGTTTTCATAAACTCATAGGTACTGACAGTAGTAGAATAGTTTCAACATCGATGCATACAGTGATGCTGGAAATGAAGTTTCTTGTTCCTATTAAAACACAATATTATTTGATCAAGGACGTTCCTACGCCAATGTATTTCACCAGAGTAATTTGTTACATGTGGATATTATCGGATATAGTCTTTCCTCTTACTTTTGTATTCACAAGAGTGAATTTAACTTGCTTTGCTACTTCTGGCAAGGCCATCTGAGATATAAAAAAAATAATTTCAAAGTTTGATTTGATTTTACAACCAACCTGAACTAATTTGCCAAACCATCCAAAATAGCCTAGTACATTGAAAACTTTCGTCACGAATGTTGTATAAAACAGATAAAACTTTACTTTTAGTGAGGCCTAGAGACCATATGAATTATTTAAGCTCACTGTGCTATTTCGCGACCGACTGACGTTTTCTCCTTAAGTTATGATTGTTTTCAATATAATCTCAGACACGCATTATCATTGAAGAGCTTTTATCGTTATTGATTGTTTATTAAGGTACTTGTTTTAAAAATGGCTGCGCATCTAGCTTGAAAAACTCATTGTGTTTTAAAACTCTTCATAGAACTTTATCAGAAACTGTCTGCAAGTGCTCATGCACTAGAACCATTTATAATTTAACAGTATGAATGTAGCTAATTTATTTGTCTACGGTATATAAAAGCTATTTTTCTGAATCAAATATCCATAAACACGAATACACGTGAATGATGTACATGTACATCATATTGAATTTGTCAACAATGACTGGAGGAATACTAAACATGTCCTCAAACTTTAACTGGGTGAAGTTAACCTAATGTTACATGTTACATTATATTACGATGTTAATTATGATTCTATCGTGTTTTTTATGTTAACACTGATAATGCTGATCCATATGTCCACATCAATCTTAATAATGGTAATAATACTCATATTGCTATATATAAGCTATGACATCGTCTTCTAGGGACATAGCATCGTAAAGTTGCCCCAGCTTGCATTCCACCGCATATCACCGCTGTCTGGCCGGAAATTACGCCATGCGATGTCAGCTGGCATTGCCTGCTGTAATATTCACATTGTTAAATCATTTTTCACATCCTTTGACACTTTAAACAAGATTATTCCCAAGCAATACATTAATCATTAAACTGTCTCAGTGCGAGGCAATAAATAACGCAATCTTATTAAACCCCCTGTTTGTATAAGACATCCACGATGTTTGAGTTTCTCTCCAGCCCATCCGGGTGTGTTTGATATGAGCGGGTAGGCCACCCATTGGAAACCTGCCTAGAACAGGTGTGTAGAGTATCGGGGAAACAAGAGGAGTTTACCAACAGTCAGGCTTGTGAGTCGACACCTTGCTGAACACATGCCAATCACAGTCAAAGTAGCTTCTCACCTCAAGTATTTGCTTCAATTTCATTTATGGTTTGGCCGTTCCATTATTGAATTCCATAATCAAAAACATTATAAGGCCTGTCTCTGTTAACCCTGGTGTATTTTCTCGCCTGTGCCTTTCTTGCGTGTTTCTCGACATCTCCACTGGCTCCTGTCCTTAGTTGCTCCTGTGGAGATGATGAAATCCTACTCTGCCATCCAGACAGTTTGGGAATTTGAAAGAATAATTGGCTTTACCCAAGGGAAAGCTTTAATCATTTCCGACAGTTTGTAAGCTTCAACGATAGCCGCAGAGAAGGCCCACAAGCCTAATTCAGATCGCAGATAATGTTGGTCTAAGCTTGTTAAAACCTTAAGCTGATAGACACACATGAAAAACATGAATGTCATGGTGTATTAGTTAAAATAACAATTTGATTATCAGTTAACATTTCCCAACCATCTTTTTATATACTTTACAAAAAAAATAACGTTAATTAGAATTTCTTTCTTTCAATTATGGATAATCCTGTAGCCTTTACTATGAAACCTCATATTGCTAAAATGTAATAATGTCATGCAATCTTTTTTAAACCGAGACATGGATTGATATTGTAAATATGTTTTCATAAGCGAAATTGTCGTTAAACATGCGTGACTTTTAAATGTATGAATAATAGTTTCCAATATTCAATAAGTTAGAAGTCAAATAAGGACAAGTGTATAGATGACATCTTCTTTATTCGGAGGGTGTGACGTTTCGGTACAGATTCTTGTACCGTTTTCAAACACCCTGCAATAGAGAAGTTGTCATCCATACACTTTTCCTTATTTGACTTCTAACTTCTAAAATGCCACTCAAAAAGGTAATTTATTTGTCTACTACCAAACATCAAACTATCCAACATTGCATGTGATGTTACTGCCCAACACACTTGTTTCTTGTAGTGACCACCTGGTTCTACCTCAAGCATTAGGAGGAGTGATTATACGTCATCATGTGCATTCAAATGCAAAAGAAACGTCGCCACATTCTCAACAGTCTAGAATTCGAAATAAGTCGATTTATAATGCATTTTATAGAGACATAATTTGGAAAGAGGTCCCGGCAATTTCATATATCGGACTGTAATATAAAGGAGTATCTAATTTTACAAATAGAAAATCACACACAAAAAAACATACAGACATATTTCAAGGACTGGAAAAAGATCAAAGTCAAATAATTAATCAAATGACATTTTCGTACCGTTTTGAATTCCCTTTTTTAATATTCTCGTCAGATATAAACTTGATACAAAAAACGAACTTAATATCTTCCTTTATAAAAAGCCCCTTGTCTTCACCTGGCTCCCACTACAAAACAAAAGATAAGTTTTCATTGATTTTCCATAGGTCATAAAACTATTCAATAAACAGATGTGTGCGATGTATTGCGATCCGGTCGTGGTAATCTCAGATACTAAATCAGCTCTATTGTGAGGTAGTAGGGCTGGTTTAACGACAAACAATGAACGTAAAACAATGTGCATAACCAAGTAAAAAACTTTCCACAGAAAGTATAACATTTTACACAGTAGGAAAGCATTGTAGATAAAAAGTAGAACAAATTTTACATTGAGCAGTACAATATTCACAAACGCATGTTCAATGTGCACAAAAGTTTAACTAATAAACACCAACATCTGAACTCTCTTATTAAGATGCCATGCATGTATACGTAGGTGAACCATTACTGAAAATTGAAAACTATACATGAACATATACTGTCTACACATCTGTCTATTTTCGAAATGATTGAATCACATTACATAACGACATCATATTGACAGCTGTTTCGAGAAAAATGTATCTTAAATTTGGTTCGTTTGGATTAGACGCCTGAATGAAATAGATTGGCCCATTAATACTACCTAGTAAAACGGTTGATAAAAGAACAACATGTTTCGATTTACTCTTTAGGGAGAATGCTTACATTGTTCATGACGTCACATTATTATGACGTCACAATGCTGGACATGTACATAGAACTTGTTTTATTGTTGCACGGTAAATATATAGCAAAGGTTGGTTATGATGGTGTCCTCTGTGACTCATTTTCAAAAGTATATAGGACCTACCTAAGACTGAACTTTGCCTGCAATTCGTATCAGTTATAAGTCGTCTTTCCAAATACCCAGAGGAATACTATATAAGGTTGGATTACATGTGGACAGAATTATTTAGTTATTCCGTAACTTAAAAAATAAAACGTGCATTATCTTAATATGTGAGTGGTCATATTCAGAAATCAACGATTACGTATTTGGGCGACTTAACAGTACTCAGATTTTAAGAATCATTCAATGCCGATAAAACATATCGCATACCAGACTGCAAGATGTAATGAAATTGGCATTTTGCAGATTCCATTCCATCAAATGGTACAGCGAATATTGGTAATGTTGAGATATTTGAATCCTATCTCGGTTTTCAGGATTGAAAGAAAATGAACGAATGTATATAACTGACATTTCAACATCGTAAGCAATTTCAATTTTAAAATTGAAAAAAAACATATCTTCTAAATATCACTCTATTATTATCATGATACTCATGTTATACATAAAACCCTTAGACACCACTGAAGAAAGTATAGGATCGTTAAGATACACAATAACCATAGCAAGCATACATGTACAAAACATGACATGACAACTCATTGCTGTTGTAATGAGAATACTATCCAAATCTAGAAGCAAACTGATCGATACAGCCATGCAATAACGACGTTACTAGACACTGTACGAGTAGTCAACTCAATGATCATGTATGCGTGATATATTTTCTCGGTGACATTATTGAAGTAAAACTCAGTATGAATTTTAAAGGTATTTACGAAAGACCTCAGATAAATGATCATGGGATTATGCCAGTATGCTTGCTTGCTAAACCAAGAAAACAAACGTCACGTTTTCATTATTCTATATCTAGCCATTAATATTGAGTTAATTTGAAATGCTTAATGAAGACAGATGGGAAGTAGAATATTGCTACATTCACGTCCTTTGCCACAGAGAAGCCATCAAAGATATGGTACATTTCATGAAGGTTCTGAGTAAAATAAATAGCAATATATCCAATGATATTGTAAGAGGTGCCTTGCTGATGTCCTGATGCAAACAGTTACTCTATCGTTAGTTGTTTACGCTGTTATCATCTACATTATACAATAGCCTAATACTATAGTACATGTACATGTATGGCTGTTTGTCAGTGTTAATCCTACATTCTTCACAAAACGGTTTGTGCATACAGCGCAGTTCTAGAACACGAAGAGAAGGCAAAGGAGCAAATAATCGAAGATTTACGTCCTTAACAATAGAAGGATGTGTCAAATAATGGTAAATACCTTTTAAAATGCAAGGTATGCAGAATAACGAGTTTCGTGACGATGGATTTAGATGGAGACGCGAATTCGGAGATGTGAATGCGAGATGAAAGAATGAACGAGTCCCGTAGGGAACCAGCAGATCCTCATGCCTTCACCGATATAAGTTATTACTTTGCTTCACTCCATGGATTATCAAATGCCACCGGTGTGAGAGAAATGTAGTTATCCCAAAGCTTAGAATGCTGACATTCACATGATTCTCCTTTCTCTTCTTTTCTTTTAACTCGTTACTTTTAGATTATGTTTAATGCTTTATAAAGTAAATTATAAAAATCCAAAAAAACTCAACTAAAAGTCGCGTCAACGCGTTCATTATGCCCGTAATGTATGTTTACGCCAACATAAACGATATGAATTTGTATTTTTGTATCTTTTTTTAATGTGAATAATTTTTCTTTCAGGAAAGTGTGTTGGAAAATGGGCGATACATTCATGCTTTGGAGGTAAGTTTCTCTTCCTGTTCAACATGTCAGTATATGTGTCTATGTACAACGTTGTTAAGCATCATGACGATCACAAGAGAACTCTCACAGTGATATAAAACAAAACTAATTGCGATCGTGAATCTTTTTCTCAAAACAGAATATTTGATATTTGATTGTGGATAAGTGTCTTTAATAAGAACACATATGGGCGAGCAGCGATTCTGAATCAGAATAGCTAATGTTAAACGCTTGATGTTAATTATCATGCTCAGAAAAGCTAATTAGACTACGATGCTGGAGATGAGGTTTTCTTGGTGCTGACAGGTGGTTTATTCTGTTTGTGATTTGATTGTTTTTAAAATCGAGATGTTAAACTCTGAAGGACGATTGTGGAGTCCTAGTGATTATCTAAGTATGATTCAGCTTAAATAAAAAAATAACATGAAGTATTGTTCGTCTCATAAACCATCAAATAAATCACCCTTTAATTCCATGATAATTAAAAAATAATTAATAATATTCTTTACTAATTGTTCAATGTTTCGTTGTTGTTTCGTGAATAAGTAGTGTAGCCTCATTTTAGTTATAACATGAAATCCCTGGAATTTTAAGTGATTTCAAGAAGTATGTAACCTGGCATACTGGCATTTTCAGATATTTCATGAAATCTCTGCTTTTACAATCGTATAGTGTTATAGTATTAATCACATAGCGCCGAACTATTCAGCTTATAAGAACTCACCGTATTACCACCACTATTTCCCTGGTATAACCCCAAGCTCATAATACATATATCGTTTAAGGTATACTCAAACGCAGCTTTTACCAGGTAGAACCAATACTCCTGCTGGTTGAACCGAGAAAACTGACAAATCACAACTTTCCAACGCTTGGTAGTTGAGCATGGAATAGTCTTACACTCAAACCCTTAAAAAGATTTTTTCCGTAAATTATCAGTTTTAGAAATATTGAAATGAAGTCTATGAGAAATGAGAGTTTCTGAAAACAGAGGCTTCTTTTCGATATTTTGTTTCAGAGTCGAAGTGTTGGACAAGGCAGGGACTCACTCCTTGAAATCTGAGATTTTTTCCAGCAATATTATTAAATAAAGCATCTTGCCCATCCGGCGGGTCGCGCCTATTTTCGTAAAACTTCACTGAGAGCAGGCAATCGAGCTCAGCAAAATACCGTTATCATTTTTATCAACATATCGTGGATGAATCGACGGCCAAAAACCGAAACATTACACATCCCGGAGTCATATTTTCCAAACTACACTGAGAAAAATGTTCGTTAGTTTGCTGAAAATGGGCACTTTTCTAACTTCATGTATACGGTTTTACTTATGAACATGAATTTGTGGAGGACTTAAAAATTCTGTTGGACTAGCTATCTAGCTTCTATGTTGTAACCCCACTTCTACGATAGGTCATTATGTCACACGGAGATAAGCGATTCCTTCATTATCCCTTAGGACCAGGATTACTCACGACATGGTATAAGCTAGGGAGATATGTAAAGATAGCACACAAAAAGAGAGTCATGAAGCCTAGTATTATTACATATAAGCCTATTAGCTCCATGCAATATAATCTTTGCAAAATAGCAGACTCAGATAGGGCAGTTTCTGACATCAAGCTTGCATAACAAATTATGCATATTATTACTGAATTCACTGGTGTATTCTAGTACATGTCCATGCAAGTATTTTTAAAGGATCCATTGATATCATAAAACACTCTCACGGATTTATTTCCAACTTATTCTGGTGTCTTTATAGATATCATTAACAACATAATGTGCGATTACATCGTCATTCGAACAAATAACTCATTGCTTTCAAATTAGTTTTTTTAATCTAAAACATTTCTTTTTTCTCACAAAAACAGCTTTTAAGCCGTTATGATAACGTTTCATCACGAAAAAGCTCATAAAACGTTTTGTCGACCTTTATAGATTATCATAATCTCGAAGTGTGTATCTTGTCATAAGTCGTAAATGGCATCGCAATTCGCAGTCTCGAACGTAGGTACGTGGGTTTTATAACTTAAAGATCCATTGTGTATTGCTCAAATTTCATTTGTCTTTCATATGCCGTCAGACCATATGGGGTAAACTCATTCACCAGCTCAATAATTTCAATGGACTTGCATATTCATACCCTATAGCCAAATATATGATAATATTAATGAAACAGGACTTCTTGATAAATAACTTGATTTATAACGCATGACGTCATGTGATTCCATCAACGTAGTCAATGGCTCCTTAATGATTTTTCCTCTCCATTGTATTATGATAGCATTAAGACAATGGCTTATAATTTGATCCACGACAGATAAAGTTGACGTAATCTAACAAAGTGTTACTGGTCACCTGTGAATACAGGTATTGATCACACATCCTATCCAATGGTCAGTGTTGTGTTAACACTTACCAAACCTTGTTCTCACTCTTAGCGCTTTGTTGATCTTAGTGATAACAGAGTATTGCAATTTCTAAAAAGAATTCTCAAGATCTATAATGGCTATTAAGGTTGCAATTTTACCATTACAAGCTTACTTCCGGTACAGGCCTCCCGCTTCATTTAGAGGAGTGGAACCACTCTAGGTACTTCAATGTAAAGCGATTTGTAAGCAGCAAGTGAGGCCTATGGGGGAAAAGCTTGGTGACTGATTGAATCTCCTTCTTTCTAGTGAAGCATTGAGATGACCCTACATTTCTACAATATTGCTCTCTCTTTCGGGTGTCAATTCATTCCTTGACTTGTATCATTTCTTACGATATTTATGTTGTATACAGTCATTTGATCGTTTATGTTATACGTCTGTAGTCCCACTAATACATCTTTCCAAATACACAACCATTGTCGTGGCATTGTCATGATGTTGTCCCCGTGGACCTTGTGTCGTCCTGTTTGGCTCTGTATTGTATACACCAAGTCAAAATACAAGTGTATTTAAGTCAGTGCAAACGTTCATAAGTGAGACTAAACGATTTGTATAGCATATCAATATTACTCTATTTCATAGAATCTATGTCCTCTTCTAATACTGCTGTCTGTCATCTATCTGTCATCTGTTTGTAAAATATGTAAATCACCTATGTATATACCAAGGAGAGGGTATTCTTAGTTGGAGAACTTGTTCCTAATCCTTTTCATGATGACTAAAATATGTTTAAACCATTGTATACAGTCATATATTGCCTAAATGTAAATTCCCGTGTATCGTCGTATGGTCTTCCCTCGGTGCAATTTTTTGTCTCACTACTATCCTCGTTATTTGGTCTGATGGTAACAAGGGCTATCAGATAACTCGCCTTTCCATATATCACTGGTGTCTTTAATGTACTTCTTATGATATTGTGGATTTACTATATGTTTTAATGCATTTTAAATGTTCTCTTACTCCGCTTTCCATCATAATACATGAAGCTTAAATGCAACAAAGAACCTTTTAAGACCGAAATAAACTCTAAGGTATCTATAAATCCTTCAATTATCCACTTGACAATTGAAACCTTTGTCGAGAACAAGAAATACCTTGATATAGTGTCGTCCATTAGCTCACATTTGGTTGAGAATAAGAAGTACCTTAAGATAGTTTTGTTAGTACTAAATTGAAGTAGAGTGTTTTTTCTATTTTCACCTTTGACTATTGGAGACACAAATTGATTGAAAACATTACAAATGGAATGGCATTACCTTAATGATTAGATTGAGTATAACAGATCGCTTCAACGATAATTGTTTGTGGGAGAAAATGGGAGAAAATGGACTGTTGTTATTGGCTGTGTCTGAGATGGTTGAGTGATCAAGCTGCCAGACCTCCAGTCGTTCATTCAATGCAAGCAGTAAACTATTGATTACTCTAAACAATCTTGTGTTCATTTGTCAACAAATAGACACACGGAAAGCAGGGTAGCGTGGAGGAACGCAGGTGATGTTCCCAACCTCCCCTTGCAAGTAAATATATAAAATAGTCTGCAGTTGAGTAACATGTATTATGAAAAACTGTTCTTGCAAATATTAACACTTATAAGTTCTCTTAAATGTATAAAGCAAATAAGGCACTGCAGACCTTGATACTTGAATCTCAAATTAATAATTATTATTTCGTTGTATTTGATAATATTGGAAACAATCAGGCAGAATCCAAAATTTCTAAGTAAAAATATCACTGAATGTAGAATGTAGGATATCCAATCATTGTGTCAAGATAGTGCTTTTGTATGAATCACTCTTAGTTCAACAAAACACATTGTAAATAATATTTTTCGCGATGAGATGAGTCCCTTAAGAAAGAATGTTGATTACTTTGCTTCAGACATATCCATTCATTTGATTGACGTGGCATCGTAGTTTTGAAAGTTTATATATGAAAAAGAAATAACATTTGTCATTCAAGAAGTCAGCATTTTGTTGCACTGGCAAAACATATGATCAAATCAGCAACAACATATTTCTCAAGAGAATATGTTTGTAATATGACAAAGTTGTGACTGATATTATTTTCGAACTTTTTAAGCTTTTCAAAAGTTAAAATGATTATAATTCAAAAAATTTAATTATTTAACCGGCCTCACATCAAACGTGATGAGATACAGAGTCATATGGCAAACGTTTTTAAGATATTGAACATTGTGTAAAACAATTAAATTTCTAAATTTCTAAATACCATGAACATGTATATGTGTCTTCAAAGAATGGTTTCTTCTTGAGTAGAAAATTTTGTTTTAATGTTTGCCGAAACTGTACAGATGGCTCAGGCACTGCATTACTATTCATCATCTTATATCTGTATTTTCTAACCAGCTTTGAGAGTAAATACGAATTCAAAAACATTGATTTAGCCTCTCGGGGCTGCACTTTATGAGTGATGGTATCAATTCAGAAACGTTTTATCTGTAGTCAACGTCTATGGCAATACAATCACAATATACCGAAGTTTTTCAATTAGAAAACCGTGGACGTAGAGATCAAATTATAGCTGAGACATGACTTCTGTATGATTTATTGTGGTGAGTAGAAGAACGGTGTATTGGGTATTGTAATGTTAGTTCTATAACTTTACTGAACGTGGGGTATTAATTGTAATGTTAGTTCTATAACTTTACTGAACGTGGGGTATTGTAATGTTAGTTCGATAACTTTACTGAACGTTGGGTATTGTAATGTTAGTTCGATAACTTTACTGAACGTTGGGTATTGTAATGTTAGTTCGGTAACTTTACTGAACGTAGGGTATTGTAATGTTAGTTCGATAACTTTACTGAACGTTGGGTATTGTAGTGACAGTTCAATAACTTCACTGAACGTGGGGTATTGTAATGGCAGTTCGATAACTTTACTGAATGTGGGATATTGTAATGTTAGTTCGATTACTTTTCCGAATTGTGGTTTTTCTCCGCTCTATGTGACCAGTTTATGATCTATTAAATAGGGTATTGTTAAGCTAAATTTCTATTGGTTCATGAACTATAAATCTGAAATGGCTAGACTATGTTAACGTTAATGAATCATACGTGAAGATTTGCTAAGTTGTATTTGACAGTTGTGTGAACTCTTATGTGAAGTTTTGACAACTTGTATTTCATCGTTGTGTGAACACTTACGTGAAATATTGACAACTTTTATTTCCGCGTTGTGTTAACACTTACGTGAAGTATTGACAACTTTTATTTCCGCGTTGTGTTAACACTTACGTGAAGTATTGACAACATGTGTTTCATCGTTGTGTGAACACTGACGTGAAGTATTGACAACTTGTGTTTCATCGTTGTGTGAACACTTACGTGAAGTATTGACAGCATGTGTTTGATCGTTGTGTGAACTCTTACGTGAAGTATTGACAGCATGTGTTTGATCGTTGTGTGAACACTTACGTGAAGTATTGACAACATGTATTTCATCGTTGTGTGAACACTTACGTGAAGTATTGACAGCATGTGTTTGATCGTTGTGTTTGATCGATGTAAGAGCATCGTAACTGTGTATGGTTGTAGCAAAGACTCTAATTTATGTTAGTTCTGCGTTAAAGGTGTTTATGTTAAGTATTGCCAGTTAGAATATCGTTACTACGTTATTCCTTGTGTTTAAGGTACAAATGTACATCCATTGTGTTTCATAAAATTGTATTTTGCTGAAATACGCGCCAACATATGATATGTGCTGATTTCAGTTAATTTAATTAATTAAATTTAATTTATTCAAATCGCATATTCATCCCCAATAACCAAATGTATCATAAATACTAGTTTCTAATTAAAATCGAGCAACGTCATTATACACGTACACGTTTGGTTGGTCTAAATAAGTTTCCAAAATTACGTTTGACTAATTGACTCACGCCAAATGTGCGGTGCATTGTCGATCAGAAATCAATACTTTTACCTTTATATCGTCACTATACTAATAGAGTCGACTTTCATCAAAATGGCAATTAGCGGCAACACTCAGTACTTCTCGAAAGATTAACATCATTTATAACGTTTGGCATATGTGATCACAACAACACAATGGATGGACCTTTAATTTTTCCGTTGTCTGCAAACTTGTAACTTTGCTACTTCATCGTTTATCAAGTAACATTTACGTCCATTTTGAATTGAACATTGTTTCTAAACGGGCATTCTGCAATAATTCTTCATACAATAAAAAATATATCTGGCCTTAAGCCAGAAAATAACTTTTTGTGCAATTTAATATCGTAAAGTTATTAAGATTGGTTCTGTTCCTGACATGACTCTCTAATTACGTCACAGTCGCAGTGTGAAGAGGCTGTCTTTCCGTAACCAGGACGTGCAGTTAAACACTGTATTGCGCATCTTGCGTCGGGATGTTCTGCAGCTCATTGTGCAGTTTGTGTCATAAACTCCAGTTTGTTAACAATATTGATTGTCACGGTATAACCCAATGATATTGATGTCTATTAAAACGCTTGTTTGAATATATATAGAATCTCACCCAAGTGTCTTCTGATATCAATATGTTAATACGCGTTGATAAAAGTTACAACTATCCTAGGCTTGCCGAGGATGTTTTGACTTCTATCAACGAGTGTTGATATATTTTATATTCAAACACAACGAGGGTGCGAATCTATTTATCATCCAAGCTCTCTTAATATGTGTTCCTTACTCGATTTTGACAGGTGTCATTGTCATCTTTTAATGTGTGTATACGCGTATAAGTCACAAATAACTCTCAATATGAATTAATTTAGTTTTAAGTAACTAAAATGTTTTCAACTAGTTACATTTGTCAAAGTTTGACGCCGTATTCCATGCAGCTGTGTTTACCGAATGCCGTTTCCATGGCATGACGTCATAGTGATCAACCGTTTTGACGTCACAATGCTAGCGTCATTGTCACAATTGGCTAGGGCAAGTTTAAGATTTTTTTTCGTAGGATACGTGAATATTGTGAAGTGACCATAGTTGAGTGGCACTGTTTGGGGTTATGTGTAAATTGTGTGCTAATGTACATATTACGCCGAGTATTTACATTTGTTTTGACCTGACCACACCTCGTACAAAAATTGAAGAGTCGCACAGTCCTTTCCACTCAGAGATAGGTACGCAAAAATAGAGTTCGCTTCAAAACGCCTGACAACTAATTGTCATGTATCAATATCGATAAATAGTTGCTAATGCCGTCGGTTTTAAACTAAATTTGCGGGTGTTGAATAACAATGAATCCCGGAAATTTTACAAATGCAACCATTTATCTTATAAAAATTGAACACATCTGAACACAATACTGCCATTTGGCTTCCAGTGCTGTGAAGTCATATCATTTTGACGTCATCATGATTATGACATTATATCATTGTGATGTCATTACTTGGTGATGCAAAATCATTGTCATGTATCTGACGCCAGCAGGGCATTGTTCAAAATCTACTGTCAAAACGATATCTCCTAGGAGATCTTTTACAAGCGATGTCTCCCTTCGAACCCAGTTTTGGATGATAATTCAACATGGATCTATTGACGTACTATGTTTAAAATCTTGAATAACCAGTGTCCCGTTAATGCGGATGTCTTTTAAATCACATTAAGAACGTAGAGATTAATCTTGAATACCATTTACTGCCATCAGTATACAACCTTAGGGCGTTGGTCTTTTGGTTATTCTATATTCTATCTGCATATACATGCAACATAATATCATATTACATGTGATCATACATTCGGAAAGTTAAGTATATAGGTTTTTGATATGAGATGATTTAAACTTTGTAATATTGTAATCACATCTTATAACACCGCGGGGCAGACATACACAATTTCTGCCGGTTGATATTGTTGAAGTTGATATTTACTTAGGGGATAAACCTACTGTGTTTTTAACTTTTTGTGAGTCTAACGTAGATTCGATACCGATTTTTATCATTTGGAGCCGAACGCGTTCTTTACCCATGTTATTCACTGACATAGGTAGGACTAGAATCTTACGTTATCATGTATCCAAACGCGGAAAATCGCCGTTCACAAAAATCGTGTTCGAACCTCCGTTCAACCATAAAAAAAACCAATCAAAAACAAGGATTTTAAAATGTCATGGTAGAATGTAGGATGTCATATTTCACTCTCTCCTATCTCGCCTGGTTCCTTAACCAAAACGACGATTGTTTAAAAGCGTGTTTTTCAGAAACGTGAACAGATAATGTTTCAAAAAATACAGATTAAGTATAGATGCTTTAAAGATATGATGTAACTATGTTTCAGGCGTATCTATTCTTCGTGGATATCTTGCATTTTTGCGTTTCTTCTGCCCCTCAGCGTATACTGTATCGACTATATCTATATGAGAATCACAATGAGCTATGTACAGGACTATCAACTACTTTAGCTGTGAGAAAAGCAAGGCGATAAATCAAAGACATCTTGGCATAGTCATTAACCTTTGGCAAAGCATTCTGAAACAATTCTACTTCTTATTTATTAATGCAATCATTCAGATTAATCACATGAAATATTTCAAAGAATATCACATGAGAACATTTTCTTCAATAGAATTCGAATCTTAATTTAGTTTTTAATATTCGAGAGTATTTGATGTATCATGGATGAAGCATCTGTTTCTGTCATCTATGGAATTAGATATCCCTTTGCGAAGCTATGTCACAGTCATTGATGTGACTCTGATTATAAATTAGTATTGTATCCTATATGCGAGCCAAACGGACATATTTCTGGATGTCTTACAAAGCATTTCTGCTAAAGATTGCTAATTACAAGTCCCTTTCATGAGGACGGATTTGATGTTCCTATTAGAATCAGTTAAATACACCTTATTAAGCTATAGAACCTCTTTAATATTGTAATACCAAACTTAGGAACCACATGAACATTAGAACGAATAGCTGGTAAAGGCACTTTTTGTTCTGAGCAGTGAAGACAATCACCATATCACATCCTTTGAGATCTGCTTTTAATATACACAGTGGAAGCCATCAAAATCGGTACTCGTTAAGACTGGACATATATCGATATCGTATGTGTGCCGGTTTAGAGGGCTTATGTTTAGGGGGGAAATAGTTTAGGGACAACATTTTTTTTATAATTTTGCTTTTTTGGAACTCCATACATGACAACTTTTTACAGGAAACAGTTCAATTTTAACATGAGTGCATAAATTGTACAACATTGCTTAAAATACTCAAAATAGATTATGACAGATCGACCAGAATTTCATGAAGCTGTCATATTTGTAATTTGAATAGGAGTTTAATCGGTCAATGTAGTACATGGTCTTTATGTCTTCTTTAACATGTTTCAAATATGGTAATTTTTCTGTTGTTTCATTTTGAATATATTGTATTTTACGACTATTATTATCAAGTTCAGTACATGAATGGCAAATTTGAGAAAACATAATATGCAAAAAAACGTGCTACAGCGCCTTAAGCTTTAAAACCAATCTGATTAACTCAAATCTGATAACTGACCAAGACGTTTGTTGATTGCCTTGACATGTGTAGTAACCACTGTTGCCATGACAATTTGTACATTTGCTTTGAAAGACTGCGGCATTGCTCTAAATAATAATTCCCTGAAAAGGTTTCGAAACAAGAAGCAGACATTTGTATATTGGAACATAAAGTCATGATTTTGAAAGTTGACATACGTCTTCAGTGTATTATTTAAATTAGCAAAAAGTCAAATGTCCATGTCTATGGTAGCTTCTTTTTATCTTCAGGGAAATATCTTATAAGTAAATCTTATCAGTTATATCAGTAAAAGTTAATTTCATAGTCTATGTCGTTTGCTCAACGATCTATGCATAGTGATATTCAATTACATTATAAGGTTAGTCTTACAATGGGTATTTGTTAAGCTCGTTAATTTCAGGAGACGATTGAGTTATTGAGCGTGATATCAATATGATCATCATACCATTTTAAATATATATTGTAATACATCTCAAATCTGACAACCTAACAAAGATTACTTTCACTAGTTTCCAAGTCTGTTCCCATTGCAAGATTTCTGCTTCGTATTTAATTAAGTAATCGACATAACTTCGAATTATATACATCAAGCTGGTACGTCTCTGAAGGTTTCACGTGGGACCGCAAAGTAAAAGAAAAACACATATTAATCGTCCCTGAAATAACACTCGAAATGAAGTGTTTTGACAACGCAATGATATTGTGGAGGCAACTGTTCATCATTTTGATTAACGGGATCAATAAACTGCTCTAAATTATTTAAATATATAGCTTAAATAATAGCATATATGTATAAATAATGCAATTAATCTTATCGGAATTACAATACATTTGTCAAATTTCTTCACTTTCGATTCATTTAATTCGTTTAAAATCCAATAGGCCTCTTTATATATTCATGACACATAACCCTTATGATAGATGGCACTTTCGAAACCTGTTCAAATCCTTTGCTTCTGTGTATATATAGTGTTTACATGTGTCCGCCAGATTATTCGCTTCAGAGGAGAGTTGAACCAGTGTAGCGAGTTCACCAGTGTCCACGGAGGACTAATTCCTATCAGTTAACACGACAACATGATCGCTCCTCACTGTGTCACTGGGTCACTATCATCAGACAGTTGTATTAATTTCTTTCAATTCTTAAGGCAAACTCAGCCACACGACCTTTGCTAAGATCGTGTAAAACCGTTGACACAACCGTTGGCTGTTCTTACGTGAAAACTTAAGTCCTGTTAATTGTGGCCCGCGGTCGAGACGATTCTAGCCAGGCAATGGTTTGTCTATAGTAACCAGGGATATTCCACTATATTACTATCGTGGTCCACAGATGATCAGCCTTGGTCACCCAGGGTTTTGTATTTGTCCCTAATAGTATACTCTCCACTACATTGGCGGGTATCGGAACACATATAAAAGCCTTGGAACATATATACAACCCTGGGAACATATATAAACCCCTGGGAACATATATACAACCCTGGGAACATATATAAACCCCTGGGAACATATATACAACCCTGGGAACATATATAAACCCCTTGGAACATATATACAACCCTGGGAACATATATAAACCCCTGGGAACATATATACAACCCTGGGAACATATATAAACCCCTGGGAACATATATACAACCCTGGGAACATATATAAACCCCTTGGAACATATATACAACCCTGGGAACATATATACAACCCTGGGAACATATATACAACCCTGGGAACATATATACAACCCTGGGAACATATACCAGTATACAACCCTGGGAACATATATAAACCCCTTGGAACATATATACAACCCTGGGAACATATATAAACCCCTGGGAACATATATACAACCCTGGGAACATATATAAACCCCTGGGAACATATATACAACCCTGGGAACATATATAAACCCCTTGGAACATATATACAACCCTGGGAACATATATACAACCCTGGGAACATATATACAACCCTGGGAACATATATACAACCCTGGGAACATATATACAACCCTGGGAACATATATAAACCCCTGGCACAGAACAAAAAGTGGTAGAATCCATTTGCCGGATCCTGAGGAATCCGGAAGTATCCGACAAGCGGATTCCACCACTTTTTGTCCTGTGTAGGTGACCGGGGATGACAGATGACCAGATCATTAACTCAAAACATCAATAAAATAGTACATTTTCTAAACCAACATCGCTTAGGACCTGACAGTGAGGAATGACCAAGGAGATTGAAGTATCGGATTATAAGGTGTTTTTCACATGTTTGGAACAAATAGATTGTTCAGCGGGAGCGTCAGATGATAAAAAGTTGTCAATAAAAATTAGTTTATTAGTCTTTCTAAATCAACATCACTTAGGACCTGACACAATGTCGGTTTAGAAGGCTGTCTGATGAAAATGAGATTTTCATATTTGGGTACAAATATATTGTCTATTTACAGGGAGGGTCGGATGAGAAGCATCCCCTAACATCATTTTGGTTTGAAAAAAATATTATTTGCCATGACAAAACATGTTCGTTCAGCCCGAACGCCGCGTTATTAAAGTGAATGTAAAATAAAATAAATTACATAACACTGTATGTTGATTAATGTATTTCACAGTACCACATGCAGAAAATACAATATCGATTTCCTGTTAGGTTTTTCTGAACAATGATAAGTCAATAGTTTCCGTATTATTGATCTTAATTAACTCTCTAACTAGTTGTAGCATTTTGCCGCTCACACACATATTTTATTGAAATTAAATTATGTTTGAAAATGCAGAAAATGGCTTCTTTGTAATCATGAGATATTTATATTGATATACATAAGTATGATTTATGATACACAAAAGCTATTATTTACTCATTGTAAACGTTCAATTGAGGATATGTTTCTTTTATTTAATGGCATGTATTAATATCCCTGTGAAACAATTTTTAAAAATGAATTTTGGCTTCTAAAATATAAATGTATTTTTGTTAGGCTAACACATATTTCTTATACTTCATTTTAAAAATCTGTATCCGACTTTTATCTCTTTATATTTTCATTTTTATCATAATTTCTTTTATTATCTATTTTATCATAATTAAACGGTGTATCTCGTTCGCTAGAACTTAGAACGGTTGTTCAACATGTCTATGCTGGATATATTGATAAAGTTAGTTTCTCAGACAATAACAAGATGTTTCAGAAGCTATAATTTAACAAAGCCTGAGTTTCAACTGTTTTAAATAAATGGAACAGCTTTTGGCTTCGGTTATCGCTCTATATAACCATTTGAAATTGCCATGTATCCCAGACAGTCTGAAGTAGACCTTAACATGCATATTGAAACGACGTTGAGACTTAGAGCAGGATGTCGTATGAGAAGTTACGTGGGCACTAGTCAGAACACTATTCATGATATCGTCATATTCTGAGCATATTAGTATAGATATAGAGGGGCGTGAGCTACGAATAAAACACATCAGCCGATTATTACCGCCTTTGTCCAGATCTTTGCTATGAGGGGACTTAAAGAATGACATGAAAGTTAAGCTAAGCAGCGTCTCTCCACGTTAATTACAGTTCCTTGCACGCTGATAAGAAATCCAGTCTTGAAGCACAGCACGCATCTAGTGAAATTTGTAAGGAACCTCATTAATGTGTGCTTCCGTGTAAGATTAAAAATATCTCCTCTATTGAAGCTAGGTGATGTAGCGCAAAACCTCCATCAGGGTATTGATGCGGAGATGTAGACGAGATGCAGCGCGAGATAGGACGCAAAACTAACGTGCATGCGAAATTGATTGTATATTAACTGTGTCATTCAATCTGAGATACAGCTCCGTAGTCTAGCTGCAGTGACGTTAAGGCATGATTGACAAAGCAGCCAGTCGAATGGCTTAAGGAAGTCCATAAGTGAATGCAAATATTTTACTCAACTTATTACATACACCATTTAGCAAGCATTAGTGTCTTCCTCTCCCAAAGTGCCATATTGACGTGGTCAAGATGAACATAAGCTGTAATGTGTTTGATCACATGCTATGTGCCTATAGGAGACGACGATATAGAGCTACTCGGAAAAAACTTTTAATTTGGTTTTTATAGAGATGAAACTATTATTCGGTTCACGTACAATGTAAAACCTGGTGGATTCGAGATGAATGACTTTCTGAGCACATACAGTTGAAATACTTCCAGGAATGTTTCCTCGTCACATCTTCCTTTCATTTTTAAAGAAGGTCCTGTAACTCTTTATTTGTGAGTTATTTAGGAATAGTTATAGTAATACAATATCATTCTTTTTCAATTATATACGTATAATTTTAGTACACTGATCATAGACAATTATGTGACCATTTTTATTTTCTTCTGGGTAGTCATTTCTCCCCTCAGAGCTTACACAAGCCAGTATTCCAACGTAACCTCTATCACACGTGGGCGATTTCTTAGAGAAAATAGAACATCCTGCTTGGCTGTTTGGTTGTAATTGTACATTCAGCGATGTTGTTACAAACTTAGCTTTTGTTCTGCTTCCGAGGATGACTGGAGGTACTTCACTTGTAGGATGAAATCAGTTGGAGGTATAAGACGATGTTGATCTGGAGGTACTTCACTTGTAGGAAGAAATCAGTTGGAGGTATAAGACGATGTTGATCTGGAGGTACTTCACTTGTAGGATGAAATCAGTTGGAGGTATAAGACGATGTTGATCTGGAGGTACTTCACTTGTAGGAAGAAATCAGTTGGAGGTATAAGACGATGTTGATCTGGAGGTACTTCACTTGTAGGATGAAATCAGTTGGAGGTATAAGACGATGTTGATCTGGAGGTACTTCACTTGTAGGATGAAATCAGTTGGAGGTATAAGACGATGTTGATCTGGAGGTACTTCACTTGTAGGATGAAATCAGTTGGAGGTATAAGACGATGTTGATCTGGAGGTACTTCACTTGTAGGATGAAATCAGTTGGAGGTATAAGACGATGTTGATCTGGAGGTACTTCACTTGTAGGATGAAATCAGTTGGAGGTATAAGACGATGTTGATCTGGAGGTACTTCACTTGTAGGATGAAATCAGTTGGAGGTATAAGACGATGTTGATCTGGAGGTACTTCACTTGTAGGATGAAATCAGTTGGAGGTATAAGACGATGTTGATCTGGAGGTACTTCACTTGTAGGATGAAATCAGTTGGAGGTTGAAGACGATGTTGATCTGGAGGTACTTCACTTGTAGGAAGAAATCAGTTGGAGGTATAAGACGATGTTGATCTGGAGGTACTTCACTTGTAGGATGAAATCAGTTGGAGGTATAAGACGATGTTGATCTGGAGGTACTTCACTTGTAGGATGAAATCAGTTGGAGGTATAAGACGATGTTGATCTGGAGGTACTTCACTTGTAGGATGAAATCAGTTGGAGGTATAAGACGATGTTGATCTGGAGGTACTTCACTTGTAGGAAGAAATCAGTTGGAGGTATAAGACGATGTTGATCTGGAGGTACTTCACTTGTAGGATGAAATCAGTTGGAGGTATAAGACGATGTTGATCTGGAGGTACTTCACTTGTAGGATGAAATCAGTTGGAGGTATAAGACGATGTTGATCTGGAGGTACTTCACTTGTAGGATGAAATCAGTTGGAGGTATAAGACGATGTTGATCTGGAGGTACTTCACTTGTAGGATGAAATCAGTTGGAGGTATAAGACGATGTTGATCTGGAGGTACTTCACTTGTAGGATGAAATCAGTTGGAGGTATAAGACGATGTTGATCTGGAGGTACTTCACTTGTAGGATGAAATCAGTTGGAGGTATAAGACGATGTTGATCTGGAGGTACTTCACTTGTAGGATGAAATCAGTTGGAGGTATAAGACGATGATGATCTGGAGGTACTTCACTTGTAGGAAGAAATCAGATGGAGGTATAAGACGATGTTGATCTGGAGGTACTTCACTTGTAGGATGAAATCAGTTGGAGATATAAGACGATGTTGATCTGGAGGTACTTCACTTGTAGGATGAAATCAGTTGGAGGTATAAGACGATGTTGATCTGGAGGTACTTCACTTGTAGGATGAAATCAGTTGGAGGTATAAGACGATGTTGATCTGGAGGTACTTCACTTGTAGGATGAAATCAGTTGGAGGTATAAGACGATGTTGATCTGGAGGTACTTCACTTGTAGGATGAAATCAGTTGGAGGTATAAGACGATGTTGATCTGGAGGTACTTCACTTGTAGGATGAAATCAGTTGGAGGTATAAGACGATGTTGATCTGGAGGTGCTTCACTTGTAGGATGAAATCAGTTGGAGGTATAAGACGATGTTGATCTGGAGGTACTTCACTTGTAGGAAGAAATCAGTTGGAGGTATAAGATGATGTTGATCTGGTAGAATTAGGACGGTATCCGCTTTGAAAATTTCACTGCCAGGAGAGTTTGTCAGGAGCGAGATATGCGGTCCATGTGTAACAGAGGTTATGTGGGCGGTGATAATGCCGAGTGTTATGACCCAATCTGCATATTCGTCATTATGAGACGTTAGGTCACGTCGTTTCTAATAGAGACGTCATCGACAAACACTAGATCTGATGCCTTACAACAGGATTAACAACATTGGGGGTAGTTTGTGTGCTGTAGAGGGGTTGCAGTCCGAAAATATCGGACATTATATTATTTTCTATAAATATTGAATGGATGTCTTACTTTTACATCCGAGACGGTCTGTGCGTTTGTCACTTATATGTATATCTACTGACAACTGTGCATTATTTACTTATAATTGCCGTCCCGCTTCATACTCAGCAGCGGCCATATATTGTTAGTCTGTCGTATTGTATTGACAACAAAATGTCAGTCTTCAAAAATAAATCAAATAAAAAAAATACTCAATTATCATTCCATTAATAAAGATATTGACAAAAACATTTTAATCAAAATCACGATGTCTTAAGGAGACATTTGTGTAGGCTGTATCAATATTTACTAGTTCGTAATCCTCTTGTAATGTCTAAATCGGAACTAAATTGATTGTTAATTCATCAGAGGGTAAATCGGTGTACAACCAGCGCAGACTAAAGCGCCGTTTAATTCGTCAGATGGGTAAGTAAGGTTGTATGTCACAGGGGTTAGCTTTCTTGAACAAACAAATTTGCTTGAAAGCCATAAGTGATGGTTTTATCACTCCAGTTAGCCGTATAGGACAGACAGGTCTAACCTTTGCTCTTCAATTTGCAGCAAACCTCAGATGAATATTACGAAAGTCACCAACGCATCGATGATTTCGCGCATCACTCACATAAATGACATATTCTTCATAAATCCGTTCTTATCGCCCTGAGTGCGGGTCGTAACTATGTCGAAAATAACGACGTCGTATTTGTGAGATAGAAGAAATTGAATTGCTGCCCAATCGCTGCAGACTCCCTTGTGGGCTTTTATTGCATAATATTACGAGACGAGATAAACAGGCGCCATGATTGCTTCAGTCAGATGGAGGCATCTGATTGCAGTAGTCGGATATATTGAACTTCACCTTTAATCAATTTCACACTTTCGTCATATTTGACTTTCCAAGTAAAGACAACTAGAAGTAAATTCTTATTAAGTGCACGAATACATGATGTTGTTGTTGGTCTCGTACAATAACTATACATCAAATAAGCTAGGGTATAGTCTATAACGTTAGTTATGTCTGTCTGTCCGTTCTTCTATGTGCACGAATACGTGATGTTGTTGTTGGTCTCGTACAATAACTATACATCAAATAAGCTAGGATATAGTCTATAACGTTAGTTATGTCTGTCTGTCCGTTCTTCTCGGAGCATATCTCATAAACACATGCTAGCTGCACCAAAGTCGACACGTAAATAGTGATCCCCAGATGTGCCTTTTGAGAGTTAAACCTATAGACGGATTTTATTATCTATGTTTCCATTGACACATAACTAAAAATTTCACTATGTGAGGAAGTCAGTCTGCATCTCCATCAAACTTGATACACGTGCCAACCATAATCCCTAGCTTTGACTTTCGTTGGTTCTCTAGTTCCAGCCGATGCTCGCAGGTTTCACCGCAATGCATAGCAACATGGCGTTGTGGGCTTTATCCTTGCCATAATACTAGCAGCCGCGATATAAGCGAAACACTCTTGGAAGCGGTGTTAAACCCCAACCCACCTTACCTCACCTCACTGGTTTGATCGATGTGTGAATATAAACTTGATGTTTCTATGGACAGATTATTTAAACAATGGAAAAAGAAAATCATGTTGTTCAGAGCATATACCCCACACGAAATATCACGCTCCATGCGGCTCCATGCGGCTCCATGCGGCTCCATGCGGCTCCACCAAATCTAATACATGTTTCAACCATGGTCTCCACGTATGCTTTAGTGCCTTATATGAATTTTAGTTTGTGGCTTCTGGAAAAGGCGTACGTCAAGATGCATATGACAACCCTTGGATATCGTAGGCGTTATGTTTCCATGGTTACGTTTTGGAATGTCTCATTTGTAGACCAGATATTACTCAATTAATTAACTCATCAAAAATAACTTTACGAGAAGACAACAACGAAAACAGGTCATTCACTGTTATCCAATTTTCAATATATATATGTTAATCAAGCTCGAAGCAGGGTTATGTGGGATGTGCTCGCTTCAACACTTGTTAGATAGTTTATTGATAGCAGAGACAAACAAAACACAACAGTTGTATTCGTTGCTGCTAAATAATTGTGACTATTATAGTATAAGTAGCTATCTGAAGATGTTATTAGACGACAAACGAAAGTAATTAATAGTAACAGCCTACAGCCCACTTGGCACCAAGAGACGTGTTATCCATTACACCTCTTAATCATTACAACCGCAACTTATTTAAGAGGGATTGTCATGCAAACCTTTTTCTCGACATAAATCTTTATGATGTTGTGCTTTCACGCTAAATAAAAGCGATAATGTCTTGGTTTCCCATACGTGCAGCCATTCCGGCACTAGTTGAAGATGTCCAAAGACGGACCTACAGTCAATAAGACTGTTTGAACTCCATATAGGACGTGTAAACAATGTGGCATAATGGATTCTTGAGGAGATCCTTTGACCTTTGTGACAATATTCCCTTCCTTGAAACCATCAAAGCACATCGTTTGGAGAGACACTTTGTGACAAAGCGATGACAGAAAGGGAACTAAGTGGAAGGAACGACATTAAATGAAGCAAAATAACCAAAATCTTATCGACGGTGCTAGTCGGGTAATACAAGTTTTGTAGTCTGTCAACTTCAATGGATGGGTAAAATTGACACACATCTCTTGAATGTCATTCACTTAACTCACACGGAACTGGGAGGACATTTTATTTCACTGGAAGATCGAATAGTTAAATAAAATTCTGAAAATTGGAAAATGTTCTTCCATAAAAAAAATATCTGGAGTTTCCCATTAGTCAAGAAACAATATTGTCGTCCAATGTTTCTCAGTCGGCTTCGGCATTTCTTGTGGACTACTTTGTGGAAGCAGCACTTCTTAAGAGCCTTCGGCTAGGATAAGTGAGGCTTTTAGGGGATAATCACTTCAACATTATTAGTTTCTTGCTCAGATGGATCTGCTCACGTTTGGCAAACAGTTGCTTTATAAGGTTAAATTCTTTGACAGAGTTACCTCTATTTAAATGTCAGCACAATACGTCATTAAATCATGGGGAGAGACGTGATTCCTGCCGGCCTAGACCGCAACTAATATCTGACTTTTTTAATGAATTGAACCAGCCAAAGCAATTAATTAATCTTTAGTACAGATAAGTAGCTGAAACGATTTAGAATATTTATATTTAGATTTAAAATATGAAATTTTGCTAATTAACATACTTACAAGGCAATTGCGAATATAAATTCCACTGAACAAAACTATATTCATAGTATTGGGACTCTAAAATGAGCATATTTCTATTAATATACTTCGCTTGATGAACTTTGTGATAGAAAGAAGGCTGACACCATAAGGACTGGTCAACGTGCATGTTTACAATAAATTCCGACATATGTGTTCATTTCGCATTAAATATAAGAAAATCCGATAACCCTGGCTTGTAATACAAGGAATATATTTAGCTTTAAGCGTACTTCAAGATTACCGCACTCGTTCTTCAAACCATTTACGCTATTTAGTATTTAAAGTACGTAATTATATGAATAGTACATATCCGTACAATATTAGCTGCAATTATCTTGTTTCTTATTTGTTTGCAGTGTTGAAAGATGGTACGAATTCGTTCAGAAGCATTTCTAATGTTTCGTCATCCAATTATATAAGAACTAATAACTAGTTTATCAGTTCTTGTTCGCAGGATTTTAGTTGTAACATATTTTACCAAATCTATCATAAATGTTAGATATGTAGAGGATACTAAACAACTTCCATTTAATACCATTTTATTTAACGAGTAGTAGTATCTTCAACTGGTAAGTAATAAGGTTGCATCTCCCAGTGTAGTATGATATAAGTAATATACACTTTCCCATGTACAGCTATTAGTCAAATTTCGGATTCACACCTGTCAAAACAGTAGTATACGTTTGCATTCCTTTGGGCAACTTCTCAATGCAAGGCATATCTCTTGCCAGTCTCCATTACTGGCTGGTATTGGCTGGCTTGCAGTATTTCCTTAAGATCTCTGTGCCAGGAAATCGGGTCCCACTATGCATCTAAGGTGCAGCGATCCACTATCTAGGCACGGCAAAGCGAGGGAAATACTGCAAGGCTTAATCAGCCAGTAGTGGAGACTGCCAAGGGATATGCCTTAAAAGTTTCGTTTGGAAGTTGTCCTTTGGGCTGCTGATGTTGAGAAATGTTTAAATCTTTGAATTATATTTAAAAAATCATGCGAACCAGTGCGATCGGTTCATTACCGACATAATCCTCCTCGCTAATCCCTCACATGACAAACGTACCTGTATACCTCGACTTCCCCTGAAATAACAAATGTTGCCTTCCGGATTGGACACCATACGATTTACAACTCGAGTTACAGAACATCCTAGTCTCGTCACTTGTTAAGATCAAGTTATAAAATACCATAATATTACACTACTGAACTTTGATTCTACTGGTAAAGGGTCTTAAGTAAAAGTACTGTCTTATATACCATTTGTTATTATTCATCATTAGCAGTAGGATGTTGGACTAAATCCCATGACAAACAATGGACTTTGTTTCATCATTCTAATGGGTTGGTGCTGAATAGATCCAGTAACTTCTTAATGTCAGATCTGGAATCATACCTTTGTCAACTAAATAGCGGATGGATACCAGCCTGGAGATAGACAATAGAACATTTTCAGTCATTCAAATGGGTTAATGATATTTATATATCATGTTAAAAATTCGAATATATACAATCTTTTGAAATATCTCTCTCTCGTTGGCAGATTTTGAAAGAGGTCGTTAGACATTCTGTCATCATTAAACGTGTTGATTTTGCTTGTATATAAGTATCAATATAAACATCCAATTATGTAAAATCTAATGAAATCGTATATCTGTCTGTTATTGGTAGTGGAAAGAGGTCGGACTCAAGCCTTTCACAGTCAATACATTATTTGATCATCCAAATTAGTTGATGATTATTATGTAAATCTAATGAAAGCTTTTTTTTATTGTTAAGCTATTTGAACATATACCCACCACTACTACACAGTGACACTTAAATAAATAATTCAAATTGGTTAGTGCCATGTATATCTTATTTTCAACCATTTACAAAAGTAACTTATGAAATCATATTTCTATATTTTTAGGTAGTGGAAAGAGGTCGGACCCAAGCCTATCACAAACAATAGCGAATGAGAAGGAAAGCAACTTGTTACGGCAGCTTCTTTTACCAGAAAGCTTTCCCTCGCGCTCCAGGTTACAGGAGGAGGAGGGTGACGACACTACGTTAGGGGACTACGAGGGCGACATACCAGTGAGGCCAGGGGCGCCCCGACAGAGGGATGTGGATAGGCTCAACAACATGCTGAGGACTTTGGTACGCTTCGCTTACACTTTGATTGATATGGAATATAGAAGACACTGAAATAATTACTGGTTTATCGTGTTGATGTTGCTTTGTTAATGGACTTTGATCAAAATATAACATGATTGACGAGCGATTCCAATTAACCAAACCCTTCAATACTACTAGGATTGAATAACTTTGAGATATGGACTTTGCTATGAATAGAAACTAACCCGATTGACGACTGACTCAAATAAACCAAACCCTTCAATATTGAAAGGATTGAATAATTCTGGAATATAAACTATGATGATTTAAATACTGGCATGATTGACGGCTGTAATTCCATTATCAAACCATTCAATAATTGAATGGTTGAATAACTTTGAGATATGGACTTTGACACGAAATCATAACCAACATCATTGGCGACTGAATCCAAGTAAGCAAACCCTTCAATACTGTTCGGATTGATGTGGACTTTGATTCAAATAAATAATAACACGGTTGACGACTGTAATCTCATTAAAACCTACAATAATAATAATAGGATTGGATAACTTGGAGATAGGGATTTTGATATAAATGAATAATAACATCAACGACTGCGTTATCATTGAAACCATTCAATAATTAAATGTTTGAAAATATGGATTTTGAAAAGAAAATAATTACCAATATGATTGACGACTGTAATCCTATTAAGGATATCCTAAGATAATGATAGGGTTGAATAATTGTGAGATATGGTCTTGGATGTGGCTCGATTGCATTGATACAAAATCATTTCTCATTAATACAAAAATTAATGATATTACATGGAGAATTTTAGGTATCCCCTTCATATCAAACTGCTTCTTGGTTATTGAACAAATCACAAATGCAAGGGATTTATAACAAACTAGATGCGGGTTTATAGATGTTGAACATAAGTTGTTCAATGTATATGTTTTGATAGCCTTTATACAAGGATGTAAACGAATGATGCAATGTCCCTGGTAAATATTGCACAATAAAAAGACAGACATTTATCCAGTATATGAAGGCCAAAGGACGGACTGGCTGAAAGGAAGTTTAAATTGGATCAAAGGTTACCTGACAGCTTCCTTATACAATAATATTGCTTTAATATTTATGATATTAACTTAAAAGAGAACTTGAAACGACGGAAAACTGATATGGTAAAAGTTCAAATAAATATATCTAACTCATTCGTTACTAGTCGGCTCCATTCTGTTTGATATATTGGATGGTGTCAGAATATGGATGAACTAATCCTTTGATATTGACACCATTTATTTTCCCTAAAATAAGACATTTAATACGAATTGAATCGAATTTACCTTGATGTGTGTTTGAAATAGTAGAATTCATAGATTTATTATCTTTATTAGTAATTAGAAATAAGTAAGTGATGTAATTGAACATTAAACCTTCTTCCATAATAAATCAACTTGGGAAAGTGGCAATATTTTATCGTGTAAATGTTTTAGGGGTGAATTTGTGTAAACATTGA
The DNA here is from genome assembly GCA_936450465.1 of Gibbula magus. Taxonomy (NCBI): domain Eukaryota; kingdom Metazoa; phylum Mollusca; class Gastropoda; order Trochida; family Trochidae; genus Gibbula; species Gibbula magus. The sequence goes on along the minus strand of OW388293.1, from coordinate 15,584,148 downwards.
CAAAATGGGTAATTAATTAAATGAATATATCATCAATATTTAATAATTCTTTAATTGTCTTTAGTATATCAGGAATACTAAATTGAGGTAATAAGGTGCCGAGAATGTAGAAATTCTAATGAAAACCTTAGAGTATGGTTTCGAATAAAAAAAGACTGCTGAATGAACCGGAGAGTCAATAAAACAAAACAAAAACAGTCCACTTCAGCTAAAATGGGCTTAACAAGGAATTTCGTCAGCACGAATGAGAGCAAATAGATTAATGAATCACATCAAAATGATCAAATAAACGAAAATCAAACATACGACTGGAACGAGTTTTATCAAAATATTCTCTGAAGACAATGCTAGAGTAGCTTCAGTGCCATCAGAAACCAGGTAGATGATCAAAATCAACTTTAGCAAAGCCTTTGTTCTTAATTTAATTTAATAAACAACTTTTTGAACGAACATAGCTCTAAATCAACACACGTCGATTTTATCGAAATTCGTATTATGAAATATTCTGCTATGTATACAAACGTGTGCGTGTGAAATTCATTCATTCACTGTAACTACTCCAAAAGTATAAATCCAATTGGTGTGTATGATAGTTTCAGCAACAGACTCTAATTAGGATCATACTTTGTTAACCAATGTAAGTAATAAACTACACAATTGGAAGTTCTGTTCATCTGAATCTGTCCGGTAGTAGTCAAAAGAATCTTGGATAAACCTAGTATTTGCTGCGTATTGTCCTCAGATCACACATGTACTTTAATATATTCTTCAACTAATGGAATAAAATAATTCAAATTTGGTTTGAAATGAAACATGCTCAGTTCATCTCAAATAGGGTGTTTTTACGAAACAAAATTAGACAAAAAGTGTTTGCAATTTATACCTTAATGACTGTGTATTAAGTTTCGAGAGAAAACTATTTATCCACGAGAGTATTATCTTGTCAGTATAAAGAGATAAAAGATGAAATTTGGTTTAAGCTTCCGTAATTTGAAGTTAGTTTGTTGCACTGTAATGACAACTGATAGAGTGTTTTGAACAACCCATCATGGCCATTGCATTTTCTGGTGAATAAAGTCGACACTTTTCAACTTTCATTGGGTTCAAATGACAGTACATGACAATTCACTCTGGGTATATTTACACTGCAGTGCTAAATTTACAATGTATCCAGCCCAAACACGACAAAGCGGTTATTTCCATCAGGCGAGCTGTCCGTACCAATGAATCAACGCTCCCAAACCGTTAGGACATGGAACTGCTTGAATTGAGTCGGCGTGATGGAAACAAATAAATACATAACGGACAAGCACAAACGAAAAAATTGTTTTATAAACGCAATAATCAGCCAGTGGTGATGATTCTTTCAGCATTGTCTGCTCGGATCAACAAAGCGTTGAATTGATTGAAATCGACCGTTCTGTGCAACCATCAGCACAATTGCGTGAAAGGCGTTCCCGTTAAAGGTCCTCAGTATTGTCGAGTACAGTACTGGCGCGTTACAAGGATCACTCCAGCCAAGAGCAAATTCAAAGAGATTTATTCCACTTCAACTCATGCTTAACATTGTAGTTTTCCAAGATCTGGTTCATTCGTGGGTAAAACGCTCGGTGGAAATTCTCACTGAATCTTGATTTACAGCTTTCACTGGCTACTTCTTTGTGCTAAAAGACCTTTCAGAATTAAATGAGATATTTTTTATTTGCTAAGGCGTTTATTATTTGGAATCCGTTATGTAATGAGCAAACATTATTTCTTTATTTAGCATTATAAATGGCCAGTAAAGAGTCAAGGACTTTGGGTTTGAAAATGGCATGTTCGGTCATGTTATTATAACGTTTTATTAACTATACTAGGAATGTACTCAACACTTAATATTAAATTATTCATAACCAACCAGTTAAAGTAAAGAGTAAATTATGTCCTACTCTCTTGAATGTGAAAAGATCATTTAAAATATCAGTACTGCTTAATTTACAATTCGAAATTGTTTGGTTTATTCGGTCATGCAGTTTGAAAATATGCATAATAGTTGTTACTTAAAAACCTTATAATTAATATTGGAGATAGATGACGATTTCTCTTGTAACGAGAGACTGTATATCAAAAGTTAAACGGGTATTTCACTACTCACGTCCTTTAAGTTTAAAGAGAAATGAATATTTTTTTTAAAAACTTGTACCACTGATCACTGTTCTTAGCCTAGTCTTCTTTCCGTTTATAAATAAACATTTCGAATATAATAACTGCAACAGTAATGCATGTATGTCATTAATTATATTTTCTTACAGTAAAAGTACTCGTTTCTGATTGGCTAACGGTCGTTACATTTTTCCTATGTACCCCGTCAGTCTCACCGTGTACAAATTTCATGTACCCGGCTGCCATAGTAACTGCTCCTAGCTGAGAGTAGGTGTCGCATGATGGTCAGATGACGTTATAAAATGACGCAAGCGGTGTACGGAGTTTTGAAAAGTTCGATCAGCTGTTTACGGATCTATTAATTACAGACTTATTTTTCCAATAGCAGCTGCTTTGTTTGGAAACAAAACTTATATTGCATTGCTTGCACACTCAATTAAACAAGAACAACTCGTTTTAACGCATTTAAAAGCTTGTAGTAATACGTTATGCGACTTCTAACATTTCAGTCGAGATGGGTGACGCCATTTTGTTTAGGGTCAAGGTCATTCAAGCGATATCAGCTGATCAGTCATCGGCAGTCAAATCGCGATAAATATAATAATACTAATTTCATTGACATGACGGAAAGATAAATACGTTGTTTACTTCTCCCTCGGATAATACGGTCTCATGTACCATCTTTGTATCAGTGTCACTCCTCGCCTGAAGGTTCGGGCGACGCTGGTACCAAGATGGTACATGAGACCGTATTACCCTCGTGAGAAGCATACAACTTATAATATATGATGTGACTACTCATATGCACAGGTATATAATACGTTTCAGTAAATTCCACTATCACACACATTAAGGGATAAACTTACGTACGTTTTATATCACATGTAGGTTGTGATTACCATATAACTTCACAAATCTGAAATGAGTGGATGCCAAATTAATGGTAGTTTAAAGGCGCTGTAGCACACACATCTTACTTAAATAAAGTGTTACAAATGGGTAAATAAGTATTACCAATGGATGAATAATACTCATGAATCAATCAATATTTAAGGTGTTCATATTAAAAGAACCGCTCGAAGGTTGTTCAAGTAATCTGATTGATGTACTGTAACGATATCTAAACACTAAACCAGAGTAAAGTTTTGAATATGGCAGAATCAACCATCTTGCTGTAAGAACTCTCAGAATTACACGAGACCTACAAATCTACCTCTCACACTGAAGAGTTCCATAAAAGTGTCGCTGTATACGTCGCACCATTTTCTTCCAATACGGATAAACGTTTTCTATGGATACGGCTTATTGAGTGGTGTGATAAGATGTTTTACCCTCTAACGTAATACTATTCTGTATAAACTTTACTAGTAAACTGCAAATTTGAGAAAAAGATAATATACGAAAAACCAACACCTTAAATGTAGAACGAGCGCAGGATTCTCCATAGGAACCAGTCTTCGGATTGGCATGATAAATCAGTTTTTCAATTTTGTTTTCCTATGATTATAGCAAAAGTAATAAATCGTCAAAAGTGTCTTCTTCGGAAAACCTGTACCATGTGCCACATCAATATGTCTGCTAAAATCATTTATTTAATATCAGAAGATCCTACGGTACCATTTACCTTTTTAACAAGATTAAAGACATCTTACTACACAGAGAGAGACACATACATGTTTGCTCTTTATCAAATTACATTCTGAATACATGCTCTTTATATGCGTATATTCAATTAGCTCTAAAAGCATATGGTCAGCCGTTCCAAGTAGAAAAATCATTGAATTTTCTGGTATAAAAGACTGTTAGTCTCAGTACGGATATGTAAGTATTAAGCTAATTGAAGTTCCGATATACCTGGAGTGTGTCTGCATTGGCTCAATCACAGATTGATGTCATCGAATGGTTAAATTGTTTTCCCCATCAGGGATTATTGAACAATATCCTGACTAATGTTAGCTTTTCCTAAGGATAATACACGTTATCAAACGATACGAAAAACAGCCAATCCCCCAATATCAATCACTCCCTCCCCGGCCGTGTTTTATCTGTTTATTAAGTCTCATAGATACATAGCCTTGGGTTAAGTCTCACTTAGTGTTTCAGACTACATTTAGATGTGATTAGTGCCATTGCATTTCATAATTACATATCAATTTAGCCCAGGGATCTTTGTGTCTTGCCTCCTAAGCCTAATGCTATTAAACGACGGGCAGGCTGCCGGGGCCGTATCAGAGAAGAAATCAATGCGTGCTCTAGGGCTTCGTGTCATGAGCAAGATACGTCGGTTTAATACCGCATTAAGATTATGTTTGGAAAGTTGTTGCCGTTTTAATTCACCTCATTTTTTTTTAATCCACCCCGATGTAAAGTGAATATGAGAAAGTTAGTTTCTTGCAAAGTATTACTTTCGTTAATGCCAGATCTGATCTGGCAGTTTATTGTTGAATTCAATATCTATATTACTTATTCAATTATAAAGTTCTGTCAGATCAGATATCAATTTCAATTTAGTATTTTTATGATACATTGCCATATCGCAACTTGCAAAATTTAGTTCGTGTTTCTTCTCATCGATAATGCGAATGCACATAATATAAATCTGAATTCTCGAAAGCAATCTGTTGACACCTTCAATACTTTGAATAATTCATTCCATTGACTAGCAATATGAATGGATAGCATTTCAGGCTTGTTGAAAGGTCCTGTCATTGACAATACATTTATAAACTTACTTATATTCTTAATCACAACCATTTACAACCACTTTTAGCTTTTACTCTTTTACAAATATATTAAAGAAGGTCATTTTACATATGATTCAATTTGCTCCTAACAAATACTTATTTTTATATTTAATTTGTATAACCTTTATGTAAATATCATGTTGTATATAAATTATTATTTATGCAAATGTGTCTTAAACCTGTGTTTTACGTGTCTCATAAGCCAATGTGGCTGGGCATTTACTCTTATACTGAACCATACTGGTTCACTGTACTGTATAAAGTGTACACATTTGATGAGTTTTATGCGTGACACGCAAATACAATATTTATCTCTCTTTATCTCTTTGTATGGTTGGTAAGTTTACATCATGACAGAATGCTGTTGAGAAGGGGAAAGATTTGACTCTCAATGTTTATTTCGGGTTTCTCTGAATTAGTCGCTATGAGCGTTGTTGATGTCCAAGCTAATTAAGCGAGATAAATCTAATTGAATGGAACGGTGACAGCTCAATGGTCAATTCTAACCCTTGGTCATTGATTAAAGTACTTTATGAGTTCATCTCTTTAGAACTAAGTGGCCAAGTGCCCAATATCGACTCAATTAGCTTTATTATTAGTTTAAAGTATTTAGAAGCGAATTTTAGTTTGAGACTTTAATATATCTTTTGTGAGGTTCGTTTTGAGAGTTAAATAATATTCTTGTGACTGACTCGTTTTATAATATCTTCCCCCTCGAGGCATAAGTCCAGTCTCTAACATTGACTAGTTTACACCTGTGTCAGCATGTCAGAGACTTGGTAATGCATCAGAAATCTCTGGCACAGAAAAGGCTTCATCATGCAGTAAGGCTTAAATATGACCGTAATAGAGTCTGGCTTGAGTTATTCCTTCCGGTGAAAAATTGGTTTGGTATTGAGAATGCATTCTTTAAATCTATATGGGTTTAGCAAATCTTCAGAAACGCTAGTAAAACATGTAACATGGAAGATCATTCGGTACAATGACGCTTTAAGGTAAAATTTCTGCAACAATTAAGAGCTTGTTTTCGTAATTGTCATTAATTACACGGAATTCGGCAAACAGAATATAATTTATTTCCAAGTTCTACACTTGTTTCGAGAAGACACATTATTTTGTTGTAACCTTTTAATTGTTAAACTAAATGATTTACCTGTTTACGAATTGTAATATCAATTTAAATTTTGCTATTCAAATATGATAGGAAAAATATTTCAGACACAACATTGTCTCTGTAACATCCAAATATACCTCATTGTCTAAAGTAGTTTAACATCGATATCGCGGTACATATATCTTTCCCTTTGCAAATCTCGTGCCGTTAAACATTCAATTTAAGGAGGAATCTAATACTTTTTTCTTTTGTAATTTACAGATGCTTCAGAGAAAAATACGACTCGCTGCCGAGGATTTGGCTTAAGAGGCCCGAGGCAATTAGAATACTGCACTTTGCTTCATATCTCAATCCGCTTCTACGACTCGTGACAAGGATGATCCAAACCAAGAATCAACGACCTGAAACAACAAAGACCCCTATGGAACTACAGTTCAAAATCTTAACGACGCCATTTTCGAATCTTTCATACAAGGATGCAACTGTATGGGAGTATGGCAATATTTGAAGCTTGGATTGGAATCTTCAACCCCAAGGTGCTTTGAAGCTTGAATAGGAATATTCAACCCCCAGGGTGCTTTGAAGTTTGGATTGGAATCTTCAACCTCTCGGGAGGTTTACGGGTAGATGAAGGACCGACGCGGCAGTTTGTGGCTGGTTGCTCATGGGTATTTCTGTGTACATAGTTGTCCTTGTAGCATGGACTGATGATTTAACTAGTTACAATACATGTGGGAGTCAATTGACGTCATTTTCAAAATCGCAGCGAACAAAAGTAGAGATGACTGTGCAATTCACATGATGTATTAATTCGACTGTTTACTTTGAGAGGAAATTAATTGTTTATTTTCTACAGTTCATCGACCCCTGTTTTCTGTTGATATCGTGAAAATATTGATTTCTTTTGTCTGACAATTCTGTATATTTTCTGCCATGTTGAGTGTTGCCATTATATGTGGACGGTCTGATTACGGTGATGCGAAAATTTAATGTTCGGGACTCTGTACAAATATGATGAATAAAGAGAAGCGGATTGAGCTGTGATGCCATAATCTTATTGCTTTTCCATTTGACAAGCGTCATGACATGATGAACACATCAAGCTTATTTTGAACCCCTGTCATTTGCATATCCTCTCTATACAGTTTTTTTTTCTACATTTTAGCTAATCAGCCCTGATAGCCCGATGGACTTATGTCATAGTCGGTCGATCATCATCCGACGTCATGCCACCTGTCCCAAGTTAAGTTTTCGCGTTTCGACTTTTACTCAAGAACCACTGACACAAGATAGGTGAACTCTGGGCCATGTTCAAGATAGGTTTCAAAGTAATCGCTCAATGAGCGCTTACTTTTAAACCTCTCTTGAACGCGATTGCTCAATGAAGCGCTACGTAGCAAGGCGAGCAAACTTCGAGGAATTTGCACTGTGTCGTTCAAGAGAGAAGAAGCGCTCATTGAGCGCAACATTGAGCGATCAATTATCGCTACGAAGCGCTTCATTTTGTTGAACCGCCGGCTTGTTTGCAGGAACCTTTCCCAATCGGTATCATAAATTGTAGATTTCGGGCTCTGTGGCCCCAAATGAGGGTCATTGGGGCTGAGCCCGCCACCGTACCCTTCCTCAGAAAAAAATCAAACGAAACGTTTTAGAGGCATCTCACTTGTGCCGCAAGGGTGAGGACCAACAACACTTTCGTTCGTATTCGTCAGAACCAAACGCCCGAGAATGTTAAAATCATGTTTACAGACGTATTAGACAATTGGGGTTGTAGATTTAGTGACTGTGGCCCCTAATAAAGACCATACGTTCCAGGCCCTAAGGAAAATATTCGTAATGCATTAGAAATATTAATTTCTGTGCATTGACTCCTTAGCAAACGGGTTTAATATTTGTCGACTTGTTTACCCTCTGAAATCTACTCCTGTAATATTTAAAGTTCAACCTTCTAAATTAGTTAATTTATTAAAAGGGTTATGATTTACTGAGCCAATGGCTCTATCTGTACAAGTGCGTTCATGTTACCGCGTCTTTAATGTTACAGATTAACAACTTTCACGCACCTAAGGTTCGACGTTTAATATATCTAATTGAATTTTGTGGTTTATCACGCTTTGATCTCAATTATCAGAGTGTTAAGAATGATATGGTTTTGATATAATTACATCAAGATTTAGTTTTGCTCCTTGCTCACAACTGAGTTGCTTAGCGATGTTGTCAAAACGAAAATCTTTCTGATAACTTAATGTTTTATGTTATCATGTCATCTTTTTGTCATACATGACATCATATCACTGAATGAAGTTCAGTGTACTTGATCACCTGTTATATCTTGTACTGCTATGTTGCTTTAACAATCGTGATGTGATGTGATCTCATGTTCCTAATACACAAACAGAGAACAACAATAAAGGACAAATCAGATGATATTTGAATGAAATCACATTTTGGACAATTTTAAACTTATGATTTGAAAGAAACAGAGAGGAAGGATCGCCGTTCACTTTTGCAACATTCTCCCCCGCTTCATGAAAGGAAATAACCTATATAACCATCCGAAACTCATTCTCTTCCTACACAGGTTACTCCCTTCAGATTTCCGATCCTAACCTCTGTTGTTTTACGCTTGTAATCGAGAGCAGGAGCAAAATCCCCTAGCGGTAGAAAACGGAATCTCATTCTGTATCCCTGCTTCTTAACCAATGAAAAATCATCTTTCAGTAGCCATGTCGACAGAGTGACTTCAAAGATCTAGGCATATTATTATGCTCATTAGCATATGTCCTTCGAATATGTCTTATGTAATTAACACAAATGAACGCAATGAGTCAGTTTTTTTTATTTGTCTCTGATTTGGTCTTCTTTATTTATAAGCATGTTTATGATCAATGGTTTTCACAAAATCAAATAGCATATTTCGAGGAAAACACATTAAACGAAAAAATGCTGGTCTTACGTTTATTTTATCATTATGACGTGTCATTGGCAAATGTCACAACGGCGTCGCTGATTGCACAACTAGATTCATTGCAACCAATCAGGACACTCCCTTTCTGCCCCCGATTTCAAGCGTGGAACAACAGAGGTTAGGATCGGAAAACTGAAGGGAGTACCTCTGTGGGAAGAGAATGTCCAAAACTTACTCTCATAGTAAATTGTGTTAGTGTGAGATCCATCGATATCTTAATTGTCGATAAGCCTATCCTTTTAATCAAATTGTTCAAATACTATTAATTTATCAATTTATGAACTCCCAATTCAATCACACCTGACAATTGGCAATGGCATAACAACACAGGGTAAATGACGTAATGATATATGAGGCCATAATGCTGATGACGTCACAATGCAATGACATCAGTTCAAGGCCCGAGGAGCATGCTTACTAATTGTAAAGTTGATAGAGAGGTAATGCATATATAGAATAATAGTATAGGCCCTTACCAACTCGTTTCGATCAATGTTTAGCAATGGCTTGTAACGATTAGGTTGAAACATGATGTATACCTGAAACCTCGTGATCAATTCCTACTGTATTACCTTGTTGTAAATATCATATGTTACGAACTTATTTTCCCTGTGATCAATCCTTCCCTTTCAACAGAGGAACTCCGCTCAGTTATTCCACCCTAAACTTTGTTGCATATGGGCGATTTTCAAAAGAAACGGGCGGTGAAAATTTGCAACACTTGTATCAAATATCTGTTAAATCTGAAACCGAAGTCTGTCTCAGAAACAGTACGTGTGCAACGCACTAATGAAGCAACTGTAGTCCGTTCCACATGTGTATAACGCTCAGTTGGAAATAACGTCGCTGACTGCATAACCAACTCTTGGTACAACCAATCATGATTCTAGCTGAGAACGTGGTCGATATGCAACAGAGGTTAGCAACGAAGAACGAAGTTGAGTAGCCTCTGTAGGAAGAGACTTGTGATCAGTCCGCTAACAATGTGTCCTGATAAAAGGTACCAGGGGTGATATAGTGTACAGCATCAACATTGAGTGATTGGTGCCCTTAAATGGCTTTACCGTCAGAGAGACATTTTGACAATGGACCAGCAAATAGTGTGGAGTTAGTCCGAGCATTGCAGCAGACCTGGCGTTTGATTGCGCTGGTAGCAGTTCGGCTACTAGTATTAACATGGCTGTACGGTGTCTTATACTGCTGCTCATGATGCACTCGATAGCCTCAACTCAGCTCAAGCTGTCGTTTCAGAACATAGGCATGGTGCCTTGAGGTGTGATATGTAGAGGATACTAAACAACCTTCTATTTAATACCATTTTTATTAGACGAGTTAATGATTGTGTATAAAAGGAGCGAAAGCGAGTCTGGTATTAAATAGAAGGAAGTTAAGTATTCTGTTTATTACTCGCCCACCTATATAATCCAACGAAATAGTCGATATGGCTGTGTAACTATGATTCCCGCAAGTCCGATACAATTTTGACGACGTTACTCGCATTGTGACGTCATACTCGCAAACTATTGTGACGTCATATGTGCGGTGCTATTACACTAGTTTCATATTGCCGTATAAATATTACACTGCAGTATCTTCCACGGTCGAGTAATAAAGACGTTGTACCAAGTAAGAGGACATCTGTGATTCAAAAGAAAATAATTATTTATCATCAAAAACTGCCTCCCGCAGTAGATATCGCTTGTGAGATCAAACGATACCTACATTGTAGATAACGCTACAATAAAATCGTCATAATTATATTATATCAACAGTTGCTGGCAATGCTATGACGTCAGAAAGGTGATGACGTATCAACACTATGATGCCATAATGCTGATGACGTCACAGTACTATGATCTCACGGAGATCCCTGCTGAAAAAGCTATTTTGTTTTGTTTTGTTCTTAAGATGTTCATTCTTTTGCTGATAACTGTTCACCCTCTGATATCAAATACATCAACACTCGTTGATTGAAGTCGACAAGCCTCGGATATTTATAACTTTTATCAATAAGGTGAGATTCTCGATTTACCCGATGCGTTGTCATCTAAATTATTACGTTGACTATCACATTAGTTTTAACAATTAATTTAAATCTTTTGTTTAATGTGAAAAATAAGATGTCATGCCATATGGTCACATTCGGATTTTAAACCCGACAAATTTAGCCCCGGCGGCCAGAATTAAAATCTGCGGGGATGTGGTCTCTGAAGCGATGACTCCTGTGACTCATGTGACGTCACAGACACGCCTCAAGGATTAGCTTCAAAGCGGATCGCCGCACTGATTGCGGAATTGTCAAAAGGAGTAAATTAAAATCGTCTTAATAATCAATTACAAGTGTATATTGTCTCGATTTTATGCTCAATTGTTTCCGATATATCATGTAGTTAAAGGTAATAATCTGACATTCTTGAGAAAAATGCAATACACTTGAACTTTAATGTCGACGTTTGAATTCCAAGAATATCAGCCTTGAAATTTACACAAGTTGTACAGACGTCTCAATGAGGTCTACGCCGATGTTAAATTATTTTACATTCCTACAAACGAGATTCTGGCGTGTTTCACAGTCGTATTGCTTCCGTTAACCTTACAAGCGTAGTACAGAAAAGTATAAAGGGCTTATGGTATACCATGGCGTCCGTCGTTCCTCCGTCCTTTCGCTCGTTCATACATTCGTAAACATGAATGTCATTATGCATGATCTAGACAATTCCTTATCTACTTGTATCCACTATCTGTCCCACAACAGGTGATTAATCATACATTTATCTTGGTATAATCAGACAAAAACGTTGATTTTACCAATATCCTTTCCTTTAGGCCAATATAGATTAGCAGTACTGATGGAAAGTTTCAACATCAAAGGGCTGGAGGGTGCGTCCCACACGTGGCTTAATACTATTCGGTTTGCTGTGGATTCACTGAACAGTCAGGGACACGTCGGCTTTCCGTCCTTGATTTTAGACGGCATGCCGTCTAAAACACTATAAGATAGCTTACCCATTCATTCAAGCATATAGAAAACACAGGATCAGGCAAAGCCATAATATTTTGGAAACAATAATTCCCCCCTTTCCTCTGATGATCTGAACTACAAAAAGATGGATGCTCTCTTTCAGACAAGAGAAAATTACGAAAAACATTGAAAGGCAGAGTGAGGAGTGGTAGTGATTTTATCGATATATCTCAATATCTGTGCCTAGGATTTAACTCAAAGAGTGCAAACTCAAAGATAAGATATTACAGCATAGGGATATGCAAAAACATGTTTATAATTTCTTTTATTAAGAGAGTCATTTCTTTTAGTAAATGGGCATATTTTGTGATATCAGACGGCATGCCGTCTAATAAAAACATAATTCTGGACGGCATGCCATCTTTAAATAATTTGGACGGCATGCCGTCTATATTGTCAGAAGAGAGACATAATTATTGAAATTTAAATTATAAATATCTTTTTATGAATAATTGACGGCTTTCCGTCTCTTTACAAAAATAAAACATTGTCTTATAATGATGACATGCCGTCTAAAACATGTTGTCTTATAAAGATGGCATGCCGTCTAAAACTATTGTCTTATTGTGTGTTATGACCTTTTCCCATTGGAATCTGTGATCTCAACCAAGGACCACAGGTAAAAAAAATCAACATGTGTCGTCGTCTTCTTCGTCGACAGCTTGGCAGATGGGGATTTCAAATTGAAGATCTGATGTGGCCCCAAAATATGTGTACAGTCGTCTTGGCAAATAGGGGTTATAAATTGTCGATTTTGAAAATGTATGGTTTCAACCTCATATATTGTTTTATCTAAGGTCTGATCAGTTATAGAGCCAAGTATGTTTGGACAGTATGTCAGCAAACAACTATAAGTATTTATGGTATTTTTGTTTTAGTAATTGTAAAGTATCTTAACCTTGTTTTATGGTATGGTGAAACAAGTTCTCCACAATCGAATAAATAGAGATTCATATCCAAGCGGGGATTTCATAATGTTTTTACAACACGAAAGGCTGTAAAATTATCTTGTCCCTAGGAAGAGCAAGGGAAACATAATTTTACTGGCACGAGTATAGTAAAACAACATGACATCCATGAGAGTGTGTTAATGTCTTTAACTATATATGTTAATTATCGATACCACTGAAGGCATTTATACCAAATAATAGAAAGGTATCAGCATCATCAATGGTGAATTTAATCCCGTCAACACATATAGAAATATCTCTTACACTAATACTATTGAACGGCTGGACTATCAAAACGCTAATGATGCAGGCTATTTTCAAACAACATAACTAAAACTCAACGATCACTGTTGTTATGTAATAACTCGATTTCAACAGACAAAAATATTACATATTTCGATGTAAAATGTTAATGCTGTGACAATCTTCCTCATTTTACATCAAACGTTTGTATAAGATGGCAGATGAATTGGCACTTTCACACTGATCACAAATACGTTCGAGGAACTGTGGGATCGAACCTGCAACCTGGTGGTTTCTGGTCGAGTGAACTAACACTACAACCAGATGACATGAGAATGGCATTTCTATGCAATTGATTGAGCAATTGATTAGAGTTCTTAGATTTCACTTGACCAAAATGGTTATAAGTTTGCAAAGTAGTCTTATTTGTGTCACTTTAAAGGAACTATAGCACGCCGTTCTAACTAAAAATCCATTACTCTCGCGAAAAGAAACATAAACAGTGTAACCAATGGCTAAATAAGACTCCTGAAACAATACAAGAATTCTATAACGAATGTTTTCCGGCCCTGTCATTTTGTGTTCACACTAAATTGCCTGCTCGAAAGTAGTTAAAGCATTCTGAGTAATTAAGCTATACCTTATAAGAGTCATTGTGTATGTTACTAGACATTTCGTATTTTCGTATTGAAATATATACTCTTATTTTTTCGCAAATTTACTTTTTTCGACCCAAAATAAGTATGATACGTTTCCAGATTACATATAGATCAAGTCTATTATTTTCAAGCGCGAAACATTGTGGTTTACTCCCAAATAAACATAAAAATAAACAAACAATACAAGAGACAGTTTATGAGTATCTAAAAAAAAATTAAATATACGTTTTTGGCGTTTATTTATTTACCATTTATTTCAATTATGTAGTTTTTACAGATACGATATCTGTCATAGTTTGCTGGTATAATCACAATAAAATACATTTAACAGGTAAAATGTGAATAATTAACAGGATCTTTTGAAACATGATAATATAACAATTGTCACATTCAGTTGAAAACACTTGAGAAAAACGAGCTTCATATGGGTTGACATTTTGGCGACTTGTAAAATTGATAAGCCAACACGCCTCGGAAATGTTGCTAGGTGGTACTGTTTTTATACAGAAAAGGAAAAACTGTTAAAGGGGCAGTAGCACGTTTTTTCGCTGAAAAAAGTTGATGAAATGTATTTAAAAAATAATGTCACTAATAGTAAAACACTCTTCTCTCTTAGGATAATCAAGTTAAAATAAGTGTACATGGTTTCGTAAAGCCATGGGGATCGCTTTTGTCATTCGAAATAATAAATTGTCTTCACAATAAAATGGTTGCCATGCAATTTTTACTTTATGCGCGACACCGTTATTACCACTTCGGGTAATTGGTTTGTGTAATAAGATGTTTAAAGTAAATAAAGATAAAATAAACTATCATTAAAAGTGGGAAATTGGAAAAATAAAATTTGCAAAAAACGTGCTACAGCCCCTTTAATATGACGTTAGATTCTATTGACGCGTGTTAATCTAATGCTTACTTGTCTTTAAAACCAAATTTCATCGGATTGTTGTGATATGAAAATTATGTGTCATAGTTTTGTAGATTTCCCTAGCGATTGATACATAATGTTATAAACATAATGTTGTAGTTAAAACACTAACATACTCAATGGTTCTTTAACACTCAGATAGGAGTTAAAATATGGCATGATGGAATGGCCAACTATCTTGCTGTCAACCTCTCCAAATTGCATGAAACCAAGCAAAATACTACTCACACTGAAGACTTCCACAAAACTGTCGCTTTTCAGATCGCACCAATTTAAACCAATACGGATAAACATTGTTCTACTGATACGGCTTATTGGGTCGGGTTATGAGATGTTTTACCTTCTAAACGTTATATATTGTATAAACTTAAATAATAATTTTTTTTTTTAAAATGACACAATGGAGCAAAACATGTATGCAAATAAACGCGCTGCAGTAACTTTAAATGGAAGTGCACATTTTTATAAACACAATATGTTGTATTGTGTTGTTTTTTTATGTAAGCTGACGATATTAACATTGACAGTACCAACCAACCATTTCCACGTGCATCACAATTAGTTCATGCTTTCTGTGAGCTGTCTACTATAGACACTTAAACAAGGACACTCTCTTTTACCCTAATATGTCAAACAAACGAGAACCGAAAATAAAACTAAAATGTTGTCAATTCTGTATGTGGTTTCAACTTTGATGTAGTGTTGAGATTGGGTTCAAGTTAGACGAACCATCGAGCACGTGAAACATGAACACCTCGGCCTCGTGATTCACGTGCGCGAGGACTCTAACTGGAACACCTCGGTCTAGGTCGGTAACTCCCAAGTAAGCTCGATACAGCCATGCTGTTATATGTTTTAATATGAGACATCATGCCGTCTTGTGAAATATTAAGATGGCACGCCGTCTTAATTTTTTAACATTTGACACAATGAACTCTCCCCTGAATCATTAAGACGGGATACCGTCTAATGCGTTTTATAGACGGCATGCCATCTTTATAAGACAATATTTTTTAGACGGCATACCGTCCCATTGTAACGAGACGGAAAGCAGACATGTCCCTGACTGCTGAAACTAGCCTTATTTTCAACGTAGTCGTATGTGTAACTCTGCTATGTGACAATACAACTTGGGCGAGTGACTTTTTGACTTTCGATTAGTTGGATACTGGACTAGTGAAGACACGGGGGAAACCTATACATACATTAATTTTGTATTTGAGACACGATATAAATGCAATATTATAAAGGAGAGAATGTATGTATTAATAAATGTTACTACATTAATGCACAAATAAAATTATCAAAAATTAATGCAATAAATCATCTGCCATAACAAACTAATATTCTGCTGTAAAGGCCTACATATACTTGTATATGGTTTCGTAAACGATTAATACATGTATAAGATTATTTTCTGCAGGTTTGCACAAGTTTGTATAATAACTTAAATATCTGATATATCTAAATATCTAAGTCCCTTGATGTTTTAATTTTCAAGTTTCAACTGTATGACGATTTACTAATACTTGGTAATAAACTAAATACTAATAAACTAATAAACTAATACTGATACATACTAACTATGTCACACTCGGCTAGTTCTAACACATTTGTTGATCACTTGTAGATCTCGTAGACCAAATACTCAATGCTTTGGGTTTGTTTTTTTATTTCAGTGAAATTTAATTTTCAACGATAATGTTTGATATTTGAAAAAAGCGATCAGCATTACATATTTAAAAACCATCTCCCCAAATAAATATTTTCTAAATGCCATCCTCACTTAGTTTGCATTTCCAAACGATCGTAAATGTTACTTATTATTATTTATCATTTCTTTCCAGTGGTCGGTTACATATTTCTCTCGGAGTCGGTGACTCCTGAATATTGTAATCTTAGGTGCGTGCCTTGTGAACAGTGTTGTTTGTTGAGTTCCCATTGATTATAGATGACACGGGAGGTTTGGTAACAATTACTGTCTGGTGATGAGGAATCATGTACATTGTACATCAGAATCAATGGGGGTTTACAAGCACTACATGACTTTCTTTCTTCAATCTGTTTAATCATAGAGACTTGTTTTAGTTCATTATGTGGTATATGTTCTGTGATATGTGATAACATGATGATTTTTATTCTTATCTTCATATTTGTTTCATTCTTCTTTAACCTGCTTTGTAAATACTTACATTTGAAATCATCATATTTATTTTGAATCAAATGAAAGTAACGTTTTATTTGTCTTCTAGACCTCCATTACAAATAGGGCATTCTCAAAATGTTATTTCTTTACACCATCTTCCCTCATTAAATTTCAACATTGATAATCCCGCTCTAAATTTAACTAGATATTTGCGTTATTTATTATCTATAATCTCGAAAAGATAGTTTTCATGGTTGAATAGACCTTTGAATTTTTTATATAAAACATAGCTTTATCAAGATCAAGACCTGATGTTATCAAGATTAATTCAATTTGTCAATTGTCAATGTTTTATGCGGAGTAAACATCTAGTCAAGTTAGTTGGCCAATTGTAGATGTTACCATCCAGTATCATCATGGGTAACGCCATTTTTTTACTTTATTTCAAATGGACCCGTAGTTTTTTGTTTTCGTGCAGTACCTGTAAGGTGAAAAGAACGTCGAGAAACTTGTACTAAATTTACAACTTCGTGATAATTAAACACACGCGCACACTGATCGATCTCATGCCACAACAAGGCTTTCCACACTCGTAACCTCCATGATTTTTTTATTCTGAATTTCTCATTTAATAATAACATTGGTTCTAAGTCAAATGCTTTCCAGAACTTATATATCACTCATCCAGTTACATGCCTTGAAATGATTAGTGTTTTTTTTTTAAAGTTTTATCAAATTTTTGATAACGAATATATTACTCACTAAATGTATATCATTTTCTTATCAGCATGTTATATAACTGGTTTTCAAAAAAAAAAAAATTTACACAAGCAAATATTTTCGATAACGTGCCCGACCCTGATTAAACGTCTATACCTGGCTTATCAACAGAACAAATCAAAGCATTCGAGCTGAACATTGTTTTATTTAAAGAAAATATAAATAACGACTTCAACAGATAAATTCATTAACTTTGAAATAAAAACATTTTACAGATTAAGAGACATTTCAGTACAAGCATGGTGATTAAGTGATGTGTTGGAAGTGTTTATAGAAACGTGAACTTATATCGTGGTCATCTGCAAAACAAACATGGTTTGTGTGGATACATGACAAGATGATAACAAACATTTGTTATCAGGAACAGTTTAGCCTTTTGCCAACAGTCACCTCTCGATTATCAAAGATCCAAGTGGAGTATCAACCCTGACACACATATATGAGTGGAGTTGTACATGGACCTTCATCACAAGTGGAGTATCAACCCTGACACACATATATGAGTGAAGTTGTACATGGACCTTCATCACAAGTGGAGTATCAACCCTGACACACATATATGAGTGGAGTTGTACATGGACCTTCATCACAAGTGGAGTATCAACCCTGACTCACATATATGAGTGGAGTTGTACATGGACCTTCATCACAACTGGAGTATCAACCCTGACACACATATATGAGTGGAGTTGTACATGGACCTTCATCACAAGTGGAGTATCAACCCTGACACACATATATGAGTGGAGTTGTACATGGACCTTCATCACAAGTGGAGTATCAACCCTGACACACATATATGAGTGAAGTTGTACATGGACCTTCATCACAAGTGGAGTATCAACCCTGACACACATATATGAGTGGAGTTGTACATGGACCTTCATCACAAGTGGAGTATCAACCCTGACACACATATATGAGTGGAGTTGTACATAGACCTTCATCACAAGTGGAGTATCAACCCTGACACACATATATGAGTGGAGTTGTACATGGACCTTCATCACAAGTGGAGTATCAACCCTGACACACATATATGAGTGGAGTTGTACATGGACCTTCATCACAAGTGGAGTATCAACCCTGACACACATATATGAGTGGAGTTGTACATGGACCTTCATCACAAGTGGAGTATCAACCCTGACACACATATATGAGTGAAGTTGTACATGGACCTTCATCACAACTGGAGTATCAACCCTGACACACATATATGAGTGGAGTGGTACATGGACCTTCATCACAAGTGGAGTATCAACCCTGACACACATATATGAGTGGAGTTGTACATGGACCTTCATCACAAGTGGAGTATCAACCCTGACACACATATATGAGTGGAGTTGTACATGGACCTTCATCACAACTGGAGTATCAACCCTGACACACATATATGAGTGGAGTTGTACATGGACCTTCATCACAAGTGGAGTATCAACCCTGACACACATATATGAGTGAAGTTGTACTTGGACCTTCATCACAACTGGAGTATCAACCCTGACACACATATATGAGTGGAGTTGTACATGGACCTTCATCACAAGTGGAGTATCAACCCTGACACACATATATGAGTGGAGTTGTACATGGACCTTCATCACAACTGGAGTATCAACCCTGACACACATATATGAGTGGAGTTGTACATGGACCTTCATCACAACTGGAGTATCAACCCTGACACACATATATGAGTGGAGTTGTACATGGACCTTCATCACAAGTGGAGTATCAACCCTGACACACATATATGAGTGGAGTTGTACATGGACCTTCATCACAAGTGGAGTATCAACCCTGACACACATATATGAGTGGAGTTGTACATGGACCTTCATCACAAGTGGAGTATCAACCCTGACACACATATATGAGTGGAGTTGTACATGGACCTTCATCACAAGTGGAGTATCAACCCTGACACACATATATGAGTGGAGTTGTACATGGACCTTCATCACAACTGGAGTATCAACCCTGACACACATATATGAGTAGAGTTGGACATGGACCTTCATCACAAGTGGAGTATCAACCCTGACACACATATATGAGTGGAGTTGTACATGGACCTTCATCACAACTGGAGTATCAACCCTGACACACATATGAGTGGAGTTGTACATGGACCTTCATCACAAGTGGAGTATCAACCCTGACACACCTATATGAGTGGAGTTGTACATGGACCTTCATCACAACTGGAGTATCAACCCTGACACACATATATGAGTGGAGTTGTACATGGACCTTCATCACAAGTGGAGTATCAACCCTGACACACATATATGAGTGGAGTTGTACATGGACCTTCATCACAAGTGGAGTATCAACCCTGACACACATATATGAGTAGAGTTGGACATGGACCTTCATCACAAGTGGAGTATCAACCCTGACACACATATGAGTGGAGTTGTACATGGACCTTCATCACAACTGGAGTATCAACCCTGACACACATATATGAGTGGAGTTGTACATGGACCTTCATCATAAGTGGAGTATCAACCCTGACACACATATATGAGTGGAGTTGTACATGGACCTTCATCACAAGTGGAGTATCAACCCTGACACACATATATGAGTGGAGTTGTACATGGACCTTCATCACAAGTGGAGTATCAACCCTGACACACATATATGAGTGGAGTTGTACATGGACCTTCATCACAAGTGGAGTATCAACCCTGACACACATATATGAGTGGAGTTGTACATGGACCTTCATCACAAGTGGAATATCAACCCTGACACACATATATGAGTGGAGTTGTACATGGACCTTCATCACAAGTGGAGTATCAACCCTGACACACATATATGAGTGGAGTTGTACATGGACCTTCATCACAAGTGGAGTATCAACCCTGACACACATATATGAGTGGAGTTGTACATGGACCTTCATCACAAGTGGAGTATCAACCCTGACACACATATATGAGTGAAGTTAACGTTGTACATGGACCTTCATCACAAGTGGAGTATCAACCCTGACACACATAAATGAGTAGAGTTGTACATGGACCTTCATCATAAGTGGAGTATCAACCCTGACACACATATATGAGTGGAGTTGTACATGGACCTTCATCACAAGTGGAGTATCAACCCTGACACACATATATGAGTGAAGTTGTACATGGACCTTCATCACAAGTGGAGTATCAACCCTGACACACATATATGAGTGGAGTTGTACATGGACCTTCATCACAAGTGGAGTATCAACCCTGACACACATATATGAGTGGAGTTGTACATGGACCTTCATCACAACTGGAGTATCAACCCTGACACACATATATGAGTGGAGTTGTACATGGACCTTCATCATAAGTGGAGTATCAACCCTGACACACATATATGAGTGGAGTTGTACATGGACCTTCATCACAAGTGGAGTATCAACCCTGACACACATATATGAGTGGAGTTGTACATGGACCTTCATCACAAGTGGAGTATCAACCCTGACACACATATATGAGTGGAGTTGTACATGGACCTTCATCACAAGTGGAGTATCAACCCTGACACACATATATGAGTGAAGTTGTACATGGACCTTCATCACAAGTGGAGTATCAACCCTGACACACATATATGAGTGGAGTTGTACATGGACCTTCATCACAACTGGAGTATCAACCCTGACACACATATATGAGTGAAGGTGTACATGGACCTTCATCACAAGTGGAGTATCAACCCTGACACACATATATGAGTGGAGTTGTACATGGACCTTCATCACAAGTGGAGTATCAACCCTGACACACATATATGAGTGGAGTTGTACATGGACCTTCATCACAAGTGGAGTATCAACCCTGACACACACATATATGAGTGGAGTTGTACATGGACCTTCATCACAACTGGAGTATCAACCCTGACACACATATATGAGTGAAGGTGTACATGGACCTTCATCACAAGTGGAGTATCAACCCTGACACACATATATGAGTGGAGTTGTACATGGACCTTCATCACAACTGGAGTATCAACCCTGACACACATATATGAGTGGAGTTGTACATGGACCTTCATCACAAGTGGAGTATCAACCCTGACACACATATATGAGTGGAGTTGTACATGGACCTTCATCACAACTGGAGTATCAACCCTGACACACATATATGAGTGGAGTTGTACATGGACCTTCATCACAAGTGGAGTATCAACCCTGACACACATATATGAGTGAAGTTGTACATGGACCTTCATCACAAGTGGAGTATCAACCCTGACACACATATATGAGTGAAGTTGTACATGGACCTTCATCACAAGTGGAGTATCAACCCTGACACACATATATGAGTGGAGTTGTACATGGACCTTCATCACAAGTGGAATATCAACCCTGACACACATATATGAGTGGAGTTGTACATGGACCTTCATCACAAGTGGAGTATCAACCCTGACACACATATATGAGTGGAGTTGTACATGGACCTTCATCACAAGTGGAGTATCAACCCTGACACACATATATGAGTGGAGTTGTACATGGACCTTCATCACAAGTGGAGTATCAACCCTGACACACATATATGAGTGGAGTTGTACATGGACCTTCATCACAAGTGGAGTATCAACCCTGACACACATATATGAGTGGAGTTGTACATGGACCTTCATCACAACTGGTGTTTAAACCATACTCAATTGTTCATCGATACTACATTGTTATCAATTTCTTTAAAAGTAATTATGTATGTGAATTTTTTTACTGTTTTCTGACAGCTTCATTTAATTTTTTCATAGACCAGTCGCGAAAACTCAACAAGAAATTAATTACTATAGGAATCGCTAAGACTGCTACTGTTAGTGCTAAATACATGTCTAAATTAAAGAAACTACATCAAGTTTTTGTTGAATTGCAGACAGGATTCACTTATGTTAATGAATTAAGCTGCCTGATATTATCAGTCAGCATCTATATATTACACATGTCATTAATTTTTAAAAAAACAAAGTTAAATTGTTTTAAACAAATGTAAAACTTGATAATGTCACATTAATTCAATAAAATTATAATAGTTAAACAAAGCTCATTTTCATTTGAGTAAAGTTTTCTTTTCAGCAAAATTTCATTAGCGATTTTTGGTTTCAGTGACTAGAAGAGTTTTTTTTTCAATAATGTGATCATTTCCATGTAATTGTGACATGTTTATCCCAATAGTGTTTGAATGTACTTCTAGCTAGATTATACCTGACGTGTATTCAGTGTGGGAGCAATTTATTATTTTTCATATACATTGTATTGATCTTACTTATCGACAAACGACAAAGGAAATATGTCTGTCAATCAACCGGTTGTTTTTTGTTTCTTCAGCCGCACACCAAAATGCCAAAGCGTCTGTTTCAGATCCTTCTTTCTTCAGACTATTATCCGTATACCAGTTAATATATCTAATTCACCGTAAAGCCTATAACAATCCACAAGCCGCACTTCATCCAAAATACATATTTACGGATCGTGACGTTTTTCGTAAAATCATAATTTATTTTATTTACTCACGTTTTAATTTAAACTGAAAATAAAATGCAAGTATACAATAAAAAGTACACACCCGACCATCAAAGGAAACAGGACAATATATCATTGTTTTTTATGTTTAATATCGATCATTCCTGGGCCATATTCAGGCTTGTCAATAAAAAATTGGGGGGTTTATTCAAAGTAACACAACAATCGGCAAAAGCAGGTAGATTTTGAAATTTCCACTCATGAAAATTATAGAACTCTCTGGTCCGACTCCCGTGAAAGTGTAGTCAAGATATTGCCCTCATTATAGTCAATGCAGGCAAAAAGGTAAGACGTCAGATGCGTCCTGTAGGCTGTGGTGGCTGCAGGTTCCTGCGACGGCGTCTAAGCTTTCTGTGGAGAGATACTCGATGGGTGACAAGTCTGGAGCGTGGCGGCCATGGCAAAACCTGGATGAATTTTTGTTTAACTCTTTATTGTCCGTAATACAATGTACATAGGAAATTCTTTGTGTGCAAATAGCACCCGGCAGCCACAGTGCAGCGCCAGTTCAAGCGTTGTTCTGTCCTTATATGCTGGGTGTCAAGCAAGGCAACAACAACTCCCACCTTTTAACGTCTTTTGGTATGACGCGACCGGGAATCGAACCCCGGTCTTGCGGGTGATGAGCGGACACTCTACCAACTGAGCTACATCCCCGATATTTGACAGATAAGTCCATAGTAATCCTTCGGTGAGAGGTCTGAGTGTCCCGTTGGACCAACCCTACGTAGTATAGGCCTACTACGCCCTAGCTCTGTATGCAGGGAACCGCCGGATGCATCACTTGGTCTATGCACCTCACGGCTGTAAGGGTCTAGCCAGCTTCCCTTTGCAAGGCATAACTCTTGCCAGTCTCCATAACTGGTAAACTTGAGTCTTGCCGTAATTGCTTACGGTTTCCGTTCAAGGAAATCAGAGCAACCATGTATGTCAGGTTCAGCGCTCCACTAACTTAGCACGGACAAGTGAGGGAAATATTGCAAGTCTTAAATCAGCCAGTTATGGAGACTGGCAAGAATTCTGTCTTCTTGTCGACATAACTCCCGCCCAAGATCATAACGCCACCGCTACAGGGCACACTGCAGCCAACCGCTCGCCTCAAGGTGTGTTTACGCTTGCACGATTTTTCGAATCCGCATTGGCGCGCATTAATTCGTGGCAATGCGTATCTACATTGCAAATCGGCGTGAATAATTCGTTAACCAAATGTTTGGTTATTTCTTCACGCACTCCAGTGCGTGCCAATTGAGCAATGTATTCGTGAACTTGTTTCAACTTGTTCGTATCTTATTCCTGTGGTTTCGTGTAATGCCTGTACAGTTTTCTTGTGTCACGATACAAGCAAGATTAGGTTGAGCATTTCGCACGCAATTCAGGCAATTGACATTGTATGTTCTGGCTACACATTCTTATTTGTAGTGTGTTGCGGATGATATCAGTGTCCATTCCTGGGAGACCTATTTATACGGGTTTGCACGTGTGCTCATTGCTGATTGGTTCGGCCATGTGATTGAAATAGACGTTTGCATTGCGCCTAGTGTGGGATTGAGTAATGAAAATACTTGAAACATCATTGAAGTGCATTTACTGGAGAGATGTTATTCGTGCCATTAGCACGGGAGAAAACTCACGAATGTTTATCGTGACACAAATAAACTGTGCACGCATTACTCGACACTACAGGAAAAAGATACGAACGATTAAAGACAATTTCACGAATATATTGTGCAATTGGCACATCATTGAAGTGCATTTACTGGAGAGATGTTATTCGTGCCATTAGCACGGGAGAAAACTCACGAATGTTTATCGTGACACAAGAAAACTGTGCACGCATTACTCGACACTACAGGAATAAGATACGAACGATTTGAGACAATTTCACGAATATATTGTGCAATTGGCACGTACTGGTGTGCGTGAAGAAATAACCAAACTGTTGGTTATTTCTTTACGCATTGGTACGCACTCACGATCAGTTAACGAATTATTCACGCCGGTTTGCAATGAAGATACGCATTGCCACGAATTAATGCGTTCCAATGCGGATTCGAAAATCGTGCAAGTGTAAACGCCGCTTCACTCTTTCACCGTTG